>JAUMIR010000005.1:249028644-249378644 GCA_030847615.1 Gambelia wislizenii
TTATTGAATGATAAGCTGTGGCAGTGATATGAAAAGTATGTAGCATAATGGGAAATAATCTTTTCCTGTCATTATTGAAGGACACACACAAATTGGTTTTTCTGTTGGGGAATCCCCAGTCCAGAGAAACTTATTACTTTTAATAATATAAGGTGACAAGAAAATATTCTCAAGGAGATGAACCTATTAAACAAAATAATGAAATGCTGTGAAACAGCAGGCGGAAAGTAGCCAGACTTTTTATAGCTCTTGAATGAAAGATACATACACACACACATACATATATGGTGTGTTCTGGTAGTTGGATGGAGTCTGTATAAAGTCAGCAAACAGAAAGAGAGACAGGCAGCACTTTGGGTGAAAAGAAATGGAATTATTTGGAGGAACACTGAAGAGGTGGTAGTCAGAATTTAAAGGGGTTGCAACCAGAGTTACCATTTGGTGCCCCTAAGGCTCAATTCCAAGAGGGCCACCCCTGTTTAGGAGCTGCATTGAAAAGGAAATTACTATGAGGAAGGGATTTGTAGAAAGCAAGAGACGTGTCCTGGACAGAGCTTGGAAAATTAATGGTTTGGACTAAAACCCCCAACTGACATTGGGGTGTGTGTGAACTGGACACAAAAAATTATCCCCCTTCCCTCTATTTCTTTCCTCTTATTTTGAAAATTGTGCTTAAGTACATTTAAGTGGGGAGGGGGGCATAGCTATCATCAGATTCTCATAGGGGTCTGTGACCCAAAAAAGATTGTAGACCACTAGCCGTAGACCAAAACAGTGGTGTACTGTACAGTTGCCCCTGTACAGATGTATCAATATATAATATTGATAGTAAGTACTGTTACTGCTACATCAGCCTGGCAGAACTCAAGCCCTGGAGCCAAATCTGGTTTTCCAAGGCTGTTGACATACTGCAGAAATAATGCAGTTTGACACCACTTTAACTATCACGGCTCCATCCTATGGAATCCTAGGATTTGTAGTTTGCTGTGGCACCAGAAAGGCTACATACATAGCTCGCAAAACTACAAACCCCAGAATTCCATAACATTGAGCCATGACAGTTAAAGTGGTGTCAAACTGCATTATTTCTGCAGTGTGGCAGCAGCTCTAGTATCCTTCTCCCATCTTTGGGGGTTTCCCCCATATAGTCACATATGCTTTCCTATGATACCATCATTTGGTGGTTTATCAGCTTTTGTACAGGGTGTTATCCCCTTGTGCACACACACACATTCTGAATATTTGAAATACCTCTCCAAAGACTTTGAATCAAAATATACTGGCATTTTTGGTCCCAGACTTTCCTTTTGGCCCTGCTCACCTCTAGAATGCGGCCCCTGAAAATATATCTGAAATGGAATTCTCCCTGCAGACTGTAAGAAGTCCCCCTGCCCTGTTTCGTGGGAAGAAAACCTCAATGTACTTTCGTACTGTGGGCACAGTGCCAGGTCTCTGTAGGGATGGGATCGCCTACTACGTCCACTTTAATGATGAAAGCAGATTTTCATCCTGCAGTGGCCCTTCCCAGACCATGCCCCCAGACATGCTGGATTACAGCTCCCATCATCTCCAGTCATTGCAGCCACTGGTTCAAGGTTGGGGAAGGCTGTCCTTTGTTGTGTCCTGTTCATCACTTATAGGATTTGTGTGGGCACTGGATACCCCTACTCTTAAGCTTCAGGATCATGTAGGTATCTGTTCTCTGTGGCAGAGTAGGTAGGAGAATGTAATCACATGCCTCCACTGTGTTTGACTGCGGATTAAGCTGCATAGAGCGTGAATGTGTGGCCTGGGCTGTGTCTTGCATTGGAACACAGGATGCTGAACAGAAATTCATTGTGACCCTGTTGGACTGAACATGAGCCATCTCTTATTATTCATGAGGTGTTCAGCTACCAGGGAGTATTAGTCATGGCACACAGGATCTGCAACAAAATGTTCCTGTTCAGGATTGCGCCCAGACAACCATATCTTTTTCAGTAGACTCCATTCCATTTTCTGGAGTCTCTGTACCCAGTTATCATAGTATTCCATTCCCCCATATGTGCTGTCCCCTTATTGGGCTATTTTTTTTTTCTCCTATCGGATTTTTTCCCCTGAAGGATTTTTTTTTTTTGGAGGGGGGTATTGTTTTGGGGTGCTGTCTGTCTGCTGATTCCTCTCTCTTATATTTAGTTACGTACAGAAAGATCTGCACTTATGTGTGGAACTCCCACTTTTGCAGCTCTTGAATTGCCACCTGAATTCCCCTCCCCCCTTTGGTAGTGAGCTCTTGGATTATCTGTTGTTACAGCCCTGTTTTATTTAGGCCTGGCTCTTTTTAGGGAGAGCAGTTTTGCTGCTTCTTTTATATTTTTAATTATTTTGTTTTTTGCTTCGTTGGCATCTTCATTGTTGAGTTTATGTTTTATGTGCCCATAAGCCACTGTGCACACCTCCATTTCAGCCTGGAAAAGCAACAAAGCAAACCCTATATAAATAAACAGTCTTTGCATACATTTTGTAGATAAATCTATGCATTTTATATGCAAATTTCTATTTTCTTCTCTACCAGCATCTGTGTTCTTCAAATGGCTTCTTTATTACCTTGTTTTTTATCACCTTCCCTTTTCTTAAATTAAGGTTGGATTTAAGCCTGCAGGAGGCATTCGCACTGCCAAAGATGCCCTGACCTGGCTTTCATTGATGAAGGAAGAACTAGGAGACGAGTGGCTAAAACCAGAACTTTTTCGCCTGGGAGCCAGTACTTTGCTGGGAGATATTGAGAGACAGGTTAGGCGTCTATGCATGCTTCTGAAACCAAAATAGTGTTGCCTTCTGCAATACAGACTTTTCACATTTTTCATTTCAGAAGTTTTTGCTTTCTTATATGGTTGTTGAAACAAGGGAGCCTTGCTTTTAATTGTTAATGTTAACCACTTGGTTTTCTTGAACTGCCTCTTTCTGGGAAGGAGGAATCCTGCATAGCAGCAATATGTTCATTTGTGGCATATTCCCCATCTTACAGTAAGAACTCAGTGGTAGAATTCATACTGCTCATCTGTGATGCCACAGGTTCAGTCCGCACCATCTGCTTTTAAAGTGATCCCAAGCCCCTCTAGATATTTGCAAGGTCTCCCTCCCTTTCCTTCATCGCATCTTTTAATTTAAAATGATAAACAGCTTTTAATAGTGTGGGGGGTGTAGTTTTGTACATTCCTCCATGCATAAGAGCTCCGGTTCTATCCTGGCTGTCTCCATTTAAACAGAACAGGTAACAGATGATGAATGCTGTGTTATACCTGGTCAAATTATTTATCTATTTAGCTCTGTATTGTCTAATAGCCACTTTCTCAGGTGTCCGCCAAAGGTTTTTCTATCAACTGTTACTTTTAACTGGAGATTCCAGTTATTGACCTTAGGCTCTTGTGCATGCAAAGCTTTTTTGCCTTTGCATGTCTCCCTGGTCACATGTTTATGTGAACATGCAACTGAAAATATGTATTTGATGGACTTGAAAATGCCAGAATTTGGGGCAGGGATACTGCTTCCATGTGACAGATTGTACATTGTGCTGCAATCTAGTAGGAAAAAATTGTTCAAGAACAGTGACAAAGCTTCAAAGCAAGGAAAGTTCAGCCACAAATAAGAAAAGAATCTGCTAGTACTGGATAGGCAGATAATTCCCTTAGGAGTCCTAATAGCAGCAAACAGAGCAAGGAAAGATGGAAATAGAAGGTGGTGGTTTGTCAACTTAGGAGTGGGGAGAGCACTTAAGGTCACAGTGGAGTGGTATATGGAGAGGCATAGACAAGAATGGGGAAAATATCAGTGTTGGTTATTCAAGAGGCAGAACTGAACTGAAAGTGTTAGAGTAATATCAGAAGGAAGAGAGAGATTAAAAACAACAACAACCAGAATGGATATGTTTAGTTCTTTCAGAGGAGAAGGACGCAAAGGACTCCATGACCTGGTTGTTCCCAATTAGCTGGAAATTCACAGAGGGCAATGGTTATGCTGGCTGATACAGGCCTCTGGTCACCATTTCACAAGGGGGTAATTACTACAGGTTGCATCACGGTTCTATGGAGGGGTTGCAGCCGGTCACTGCCACAATCAGCCACACTCCTAACTCCCATCCTTTGAAGAATATAATATATGAACTGGGACACCTGTGAATGCAACTTCAGAATTACATTCTGCAGTCTAGGAAAGTAACTTTCTAGACAAGGACTTCCAGACTCCCCCATCCAGCAGAGTGAAGGATTTTAGGAGCTGTAGTCCAAATCTATCTATCTATCTACCTATCTATATCTATTTCTAAGCTCTGGAATTTTGCTCTGCTGAGTGTGTTGGTTCTTTAGGTTCCATTCCCCCACTCCTTTCCTGGGGCTGAGTTTGACCATGTAAACCCTGTAAACCAGCCACGGGTAGCTTTTGCTTCTCTAAGGCTTGCCACATGGATGCTACAATCAAGAGAGTACTTTCAGTTTCTGTGTGAAAATACAGAAGAAAGGCACCTTCAAGATTGTGGAGGTATTTTGATGTGAGAAAATGCCATTGTTGGATTTGGATGTGAGAAATACCAGATCTGCCACTAAGCCAGGACTAAAGAGAAAATGCCTTTTCTGTTGTTCTCCCTGTATAAAGCCACTGTTGGCACAATAGCTTGAATAGGACCCCTATTTGAGAACCTCTGTTTCAGATCCCACTCCAGCTCACTGATTAGCCTTGGGTAAGTTGCATGCTCTCACAGCCTTACCTACCTGACCTAAGGTTGTTGTGAGGTTCACTGAGCTTCTTCTTTGTGGTCCACACATTAACCACACATATAGGGTTAATCCTGCGCCTGCACAGAGCAATTCGGAAAGTCGTTAGAGCCTCTATTCCATTCCTCTGGCTTATAAAGGCCCCTCCTCTGTCTGCCTCTTCAGTTCCTTTTTTTCCGCCGCACAAGCAGCACTAGGAACTTGGTTAGTGTATTGCCGCTCTTACCCTCTCTTCTTGAATTGGACTTGTACTGAACTCGGACTGTTTTTGGACCCTCCCTCTGGACTTGGATTGGATTTGTTCTCTTGGTGAGGAATTGGTTTTGACCTGGACTGGTAGACCTTGCTCCTTACAGTACTGCTTGCTGTTCCTCCCATAGTACGGGGATCATGGCTTCGGTGTCCTCCTCGGGGTTTTTCAAGGCTTGTTCTGTTTGTTCTGCTAAGATGCCCGAGTCGGACAGACACTCAAAATGCCTCCTGTGCCTCTGGGAAGGCGATGATGTCCGCTCTTGAAGACACTGTAAAGCCTTCACCCACCAAACCCGTAGGAACAGGGACAAACCACTCAAAGTGCTGCTCTGAGCACATCCTGTCGGCTTTTTCCCCGCTGTCTAAAATTGTGGAAAAATTGGCCCCATCCGCGGGACCTTCAGGACACCGAGAACACTCTCCTACGGCCTCAAAGTTCAAGAAAACCAAAGATCACAGTCGTGATGCATCAGTCGGTACCGCCTCACTCGGTACCTCTAAGAAGTCCAAGAATTGGAGTCTTGGTACTGCATCCGGTACCATTGCTGCTACCACTACCGACTCCCATAGCATTTCCAAGAACAAGGTGCAGGCTGCTCCCGACCCCCAAAAGGAAAGACAAAAGGTGGTACGCTTGACATCGCCCACTGGTTCTGTGAAAGACTCAGCTGCGGTGTCCCCAGACTTCATAAGAAAGGAAAAAAACCACCCTGAACAAAGATTCTCACTGAGAACTGCGGGAACAGACCATCAAGACCTCTCTCCATGGACAGCGGGAGCTAACAGGACCAAGACCACCAGTAGTGTCACCGATCCGGATAAAGATCCCAGCACACCACACCAATGATTCTGGAAAGGACGTTATGCTAACGAGATCGATCGCCCACGGAACCGATTCCGTATTGGTGGGTGAAGTCAGAGACTCCTCTCCTGATATCCAGATAGTCCAGGTATCTTCGGATGATGCCCCTTGCCTTTGGACACGGTCGCGATTTCCTTCATCATCTCCGATGCCAGCCCTGATTCGTCAGTCCCTTGCAAAGTCATGATCTCAATCAGCGACCCCACGAACAGGACACAGCAAGTGGTGATCCCAATCTCGCTCGCTACTTTGGTGTTCCAGGTACCGTAGTTGATCCCGTTCACAACACCGGTCCCACTCTCAGAGACGCTCCCGTTCATGGTGCCGATTAGAATCTCACCGACGGTCCCGTTCTCCATCCCAACAACGACCTTGCTCACAGCGGCAGTTGTACTCTCTGCGTCGATCCCACTCTTCTCGGGGGTCCCGCTCTCCATCTCCAGACATGGTTTCGTATGTGTCAGAATCCAGCTCCATCTCGGATGATGACTGGTATTGGGACCATGAACGTCGGTACCATGATTATTTTTGATACCGTAGAGATCCTTATTACTGGGATTGCGAAGCATGGTACTGCCATTACAGTGATCACCGGTCGCCTGGATGATGGTACTGTCACCAACACAATCCTTCACTCCATAGCTTATGGGACAGTCGGAGCTCAGGATGGGACCACTCTGAAGTCAACAGGGGCAAGACAAGACCAAGGTCAGATGGGCACCGCAACTGCTTTCCTAACAGCAAGGACCCATCGCCAGCCCACCGAGCTACATAAGGGGCAAAGCACAAAGACACATTGTCATCCAGATCAAGATCCCCGACCCCACAACAGAGGAAGTCGGTGACACCTGGCGCTGAGACACTGGGACAAGCATCCCCACAGGGCTCACCCCCTACGAAGTGCCAAAGACACTCAACACATGCTTAGCTGCCAAGACATGCAAAAGCCTGCTTCACACAAGTTGGTTCCAGCACGCTTCTTATCGCAGTCACCGTCAACCTGTTTGACCACTTCAAAACCGCGGTCCCCATCTCCAAAGCTTTCCCCAAACCCAAGAGGAGCAAACCCGGACTCCCCCTCACCAACCGATGACATCAAGGCCTTTGCGGACCTAATGCTAAGGATGGCAGGAGCCCTGGGTGTACAAATAGATCTTTAAGACAAACATGTGGAAGATCCTATTTTCAAGGACTTCTAGCGATGTTCCCCATCCATTCCATCGCTGGCGATCTCGCCAGATTTTGAAAGGCTCTTGGAGAACACCATCTTCTGTCCTGCCAATGTCACATCGCTTGGACCACGTATACCGAGTTGTCCACCAAAGCAGCCCCCTGGCTGACGTGCCACCCAAAACCTAACTCGGTGGTAGTTGATGCAGCTCATATGAAAACATCACAGAAAATACTCTCCACCCTGATGGACAAAGAGGGGGAAAAGCTTGATGCCATAGGGTGAAAATTCTATTCCTCAGCATGTCTCCTTACTAAACTTATACCCTATACAGCATGCATGGGTGCCTATCAAAAGTTTATATGGGATGCCCTAGCTCCACATATCACGAACCTCTCCGAACAAGAGCAACGAATTGTAAACTCTTTCAGAGAAGAGGGACTTTCACTAGCTAGCTATCAAAGGCAAGCGGCGAAACACCTCAGAGACTGCACTGGGAAGATTGTTGCTAGTGCAATCACCGTTTGCCGCCACACCTGACTTTGATCTTCTGGGTTGTCTTACTCTGCACGCTCCATGATCAAGGACTTGCCCTTTCACGAACTTGGGCTATTCCACGTGGACACTGACATCAAGTTAGAACATACCCAGAAGATGCGAGTAACAGCTAAGAAATTTGGTTTACCACCACCTTACCAGCCAACACGACCCCACTTTGCGGGCAGATGATATTTCTCCTCATACTAAAGGAGATTCAGCCCTTCGTCAACACGGCCTTGGCCCTCCTCCTCGACATACCACCCTCAGAGAAGGTTCCAATCGTCCTTTCGTGCCAAACCCCAATTTGAAAGAAAAATCCAGAACTCTCCAAGCAATGTGCCTGACTGTCTACAGCCACTACAGCCTCCTGTTGCCTCTCCGGCCGACTGCCTTCATGGCTCTTACGATCTATGGTGCCAAATAACCTCAGACTGCTGGGTTTTCAGCATCATAGAAAAAGGTTACTTCATAGAATTCGATCATCTTCCCCTCCAGGGGGTCTTCAGGGCAACCTCACCATCTCAGTCACTCCTTGAAGAAATAAACAACTTTCTACTCAAAGGGGCTATAGAACACGTCTTGCCACCCTAGACAGGAAGTACCTTTTTTTCAAGATACTTCCTGTTGGAGAAAAAGGACGGCGGCCTCTGTCCCATTTTGGACCTCCAAGACATCAATACATTAATATGCCCAAGACGATTCCAGATGGTGACATTCTCAGCTATTCTCCCCTTTCTGCACAGAGGGGACTGGTTTGCTACCCTGGATCTCAAAGATGCATAATTTCACATCCCTATTGCGACACCTCACAGACGCTACCTTGCCTTTGCAGCAGGCCCATATGCCTTCCGTTTCAGAGTCCTCCCCTTTGGCCTTTGTACAGCACCAAGGGTCTTTACAAAATGTGTGGTGGTAGTGGTTGCATGGCTCAGACAGAGAGGAGTCGTCGTCTTCCCCTATCTGGGCGACTGGCTCTTGGTGGCACACTCAGCAGAAAAGCTCTCACATGACCTAAGAGTGACTTTATCCTTACTGGAAGACCTTGGATTCATGGTAAACCACGAAAAATCCCGGCTACAACCTTCCTGGGTAGTCCGATTCATAGGGGCTACCATAGATTCTTCATCAGGCGGCATCTACCTTCCAGATGACAGGTTCATCATGCTACATGACACAGTACATCGCTGCATAAGGAACAGATGGGCCACAGTACACACCATTCAAAAGGCGGCGGGATACATGGCATCAACAACCGCTGTGACGCCGCCGCTTGCTAGACTAAGAACACGCCCCTTGCAAGCCTGTTTCATCTTGAAGTACCGGCCCTTCCGGGACGGCCCCAACAAACAGCTAACCATCCCACATCCCATCCCTGCCAATCTTCACTGGTGGTTAGACCCGAAGATGGTTCAAGCGGGCCTACCTTTCACCCAGAGACAACCCACCAGATCAATCACAACAGATGCCTCTCTGACAGGCTGGGGGGCACACTTTCAGGACCTGACAATCAAAGGTCAATGGTCAACGGCTGAAAAACAGTGGCACATCAACCTACAAGAACTCTTAGTGATGTTTAAAGTGTTGAAAGCATTCGAACCCTCACTGACAGGGCACCTAGTGCAAGTCACGTCAGTCACCACAACGGTGTATTATCTCAACAAGCAAGGAGGCACACAGTCCCGTCTGCTACTGGACCTGACCTTCAAGATCTGGAACTAGTGTGTGGAATGAAACATCTCCCTTATAGCAGTACGTCTGCCCAGGGATCAGAATACTGTGGCAGGTGCCTTGAACAGGACAAGGACCAACAACCACGAATGGTCCCTCAACCACACTGTTCTGCGCAACCTCTTCGCCAAATGGGGGAATCTGACCATAGACCTCTTTGCTTCCAATGTAAATGCCAAGTGCCCAACCTTCTGCTCCAGGGAACTCCGCAAATTCAGAGGTCTAGGAGATGCATTCCTATTCCACTGGCACGGCCTCTCCTGTATGCCTTTCCCCCATTTCCACTCCTTCCCAGAGTGATCTCCAAACTCCAACAAGACAAGGCCAGATGCATCCTAATAACACTGTGGTGGCCCCGGCAAGTATGGTTCTCCCCATTACTACTAATGGCCCAAAAGTGCTTCAAACGTCTACCGGTGCATCCTGATTTGCTGACGATACAGGGAGGCCTAATCTACCACCTGGATCTAGCATCCATACAGCCGATGGCCTGGCTGATCTCCCCTCCTTGGGATCTCTCTCACAACCTGCTCGATTCATCATAGATGTGGCACAATGTCCAACCACTCTATGTTCCTACAAATACAAATGGCTGAAGTTTCTCACCTTCCTGTCCAAACGCAATCTCGCACCGCACTCAGCGGACGTATCACACCTCCTTGACTTCCTGGCATCGCTATCTTCCAAAGGACTCTCAACCTCATCAGTCAGAGGCTATGTTACAGCAATTTCCTGGCCCTTCTAAAGAGAAGGGGAACCCTTCTGCTGCAAAAATCCCCTGGTGCAAAGCTTCTTGAAAGGATACAAGAACCTTCACCTACTGGTTAGAGGACCGACACCGGCATGGAACCTAGAATTGGTGCTAGCCTCCTTGTCAAAATCTCCCTTTGAACCAATGGCTACGTGTGATTTACATGTTCTCTCCATGAAAACCGCCTTCTTGGTGGCCATCACCTCGGCCCAACAGGCAAGTGAATTATGCGCATTACGCATAGACCCGCCATATCTCAGGTTTCATCAGGACTTGTGCTTCGCCCTGACATTGCCTTCATGCCTAAAGTAATATCGTCCTTTCATCTGAACCAGGATATTTCTCTTCCGGTCTTCTTCCAGAACCCCACCACCGGGCTCGAACGTTGTCTGCACACTCTGGATGTACGGCATGCCCTGGCCTTCTATGTGGATAGGATAGCTCCTTTCAGGAAATCCAATCAACTGTTTATCTGTTATGGTAGTCACAAGAAGGGTGACTCCGTCTCTCCCCAACGTTTCTCTAAATGGGTGACATCCACAATTCGCCTGGCCTGCGAGTTATCAGGAAGACAGACAATTTGCAGTCACTCTACAAGAGCAGCTTCCACCTCCATAGCTTTTCTCAGCAGAGTCCCTATCCAGGACATCTGCAGGGCAGCAACATGGGCTACCCCCTTGACATTTGTTAAGACTTACAAGGTGGACAATTCGTCCCAGGCTGATAACCATGTTGGGAAGAGCAGTTCTTTTTTCTTCCATAGCCCAAGGCTCCACTTAACCTATTAAATAAAGTTAAAGGTTTGAGCTTGATCCTCGTGTTTTCAACTTTATTGTATTGCAGGACACACCTCCTCCAGTTGGTGAGCTTGCTAGTCTACCCTATATATGTGGATTCACAGAGACCATGAAGAAGAAGGACAGGTTGCTTACCTGTAACTAGTTCTTTGAGTGGTCGTCTGTGAATTCACACAATCC
This sequence comes from Gambelia wislizenii, assembly GCA_030847615.1. Lineage (NCBI taxonomy): Eukaryota > Metazoa > Chordata > Lepidosauria > Squamata > Crotaphytidae > Gambelia > Gambelia wislizenii. The sequence continues at coordinate 249,039,674 of JAUMIR010000005.1, forward strand.
CGCTCATCCTCCCTTCCAGTGTCCTGGCCTGTGTTTTGAATTATATGCTGCTTATTGGTGGCTATTAGGAACTGAAGAGGCAGACAGAGGAGGGGCCTTTATAGGCCAGAGGGCTATAGTGGGTGGGGCTACAGCCAAAAATTGAACAGAGGCTCTAACGACTTTCCGAAGTGCTCTGTGCAGGCGCAGGATTAACCCTATATGTGTGAATTCGTGGATGACCACTCAAAGAACTACAGTTACAGGTAAACAACCTGTCCTTCACATAAGCTGTTCTCCTTGGAGCAGATAGAAGTGCAAGAATAAGGCAAATACAGGGAAATAGAGGGAGAAAAGATACAATTGTGTATTTCTTGCTCAAAGGTAATAACTTCAGAAAACTTCAGTAAACCACTATTTTAATCAGTGAGAGTAATTAAGTGTCTATAAATGGCATCCGCCTTCTTGTTAACCTGCCCTTAATTTGTCAGCTTTGTTTAATTCTGTTTTTTCTTTAATTGCTCTGGTAAACTCCCCATCCCCCCCCTTCTGCAGATTTATCACCACGTGACTGGCAGATACGCGGCTTACTATGACCTACCTATGGCTTAGACCAGTGACTAATTCATGATATGAAGAACAGAAGGAGAAAGAAGGGGACAATACATGGGAAGAGGCTTAAGGGAACAATGTCCTGGACTCTTTTCCTGCAGCCAAGCCCAATAAATGCTTACAGAAGGATTAAAGAGCCAGTGCTTCCATTTCATGGTTTCTATGTGCTTAATGGGTGCCCCAAAATTTAAGGATAAATATGGAGAACTTTGGATTTTAAAGATTCGCAGTGATAGTTTTGCTGCAGCTCTTTCACATTAATTGCAACTTTGATACTAAAAACAAGATGACCGACTAATTGTTTCAGCTTGGATTTGGTTCTTTTTCTGTTTGAGCCTCTGGGAGAATGGGGGTGGGGGTAGGCTTTAGAAATCGGATATAACATAATTACGGATACACTCCGATATATTATTAAAGTATTTATACCCCACTCTTCAGCCACAAAGGCTCTTAGAACAGTGTACAAGTTGTTTAGCAATAACGCTTACGCATCTACACCACTTTATAGTGCAAGGCACTGTCTGAGCAGTTTATAATGTGTTAGCTAGCTGCCCCCACAAACCGGGTACTCATTATACCGAACTACCAAAGGATGGAAGACTGAGTCAATCTTGGAGCCCTGCAGGATCAAACTCACAGGGTTGTGGCTGCAGTACCAGCATTTAACCACTGCACCACCAGGGCTCCTTACTGGAATGGGCTCTGGTACAGACACTTCTGAAGGCCAAGCTAGACTCAGTGCCCCTCATAGGTTGTGCAAATGGGTTTTTGAAAGTTAATTTCAGGTGTAGGGGACCTGCTCTGGATTTATGTAGCTGTTTGCTACACTGTGCTCTTTGCATCAAGGGTGGGAGGAGCTCACATTGGATTGAATGGGAGCTTCCTCCTCCTGAAAAAGCAAGCTAGCAGATGTGGGGATGCCAGTCTATATTAGGGCTTTCGTAGGGAGGTAAAGTAATGATCATGCCACCTTCCACCAGCAATTTGCTTTTGAAAAAAGCCATTTATGTAATTGGTTCTGGGGTTGGCAAACCTATGGAGTTGCAGTTTGGAGAGTCCTCTGAGTCTTCAGATCAGCTTTCAATGGACTGGTGCCAATGGACTGGTTGGGAAATCCAGAGGTGTAGCTAGTCTAAAGCAAACCAACAAGAAGGTCTATTGTGCTCCTGGATCAAGCTTGTTGTGTGCTTAGAATCAGAACCATGGGATTTTATTTCTATTATTTCTATCATTATTTCTATTATTTCCTTATTGAGTCAGTGTAACCATACTTGTTTCATGGATCATCTGCTGCTGTTCATTCTTTTACACATGCACACACATGCAAATGTACCCACCCTTTGCAGTTTTCACTCTTGATATGACAAGCGATAATTCTGTAGAGTTCTGTGCCCAAGCTTGGGAAAGTGTATTTTTAAAAATACAATTCCCAGTATCATGGGGGGTGGGGAGACTACAACTTGTATGTTTTTGGTGTCCCCATAATCCAAAAAAGTAACTCCCCAAATTAGGATTTTGGTTTCTCATGGTTAAAGGTAGGCTTCTGGTACCATGCTGTCCACTTATTCCCACTGCAGGCAGGAGTGGGTGAAGAATGCACAAACATTCCATCCACAGTTTGTTTGCCATGACCCCGAAAGCCAACAATCTGGCTTGCATCTCCCTTGATCAGCAACAGAAATAAACCTTGAGCAAAACTTGAGAAATTCCTCTTGTTCATAAAGGAAGAAGCAAGCAAGACTGCTCGGTTTGGGTATCATACTAAAATGAGGGGGTGGCCTTTCAGATGTAGATGGGCTACAACGTCCAGCATTCTGCACCATTGGCTAGAGATGCTGCAAGTTGCAGTCCAACATCTGAAGGGTTGCACAATTACTACCGCATGCAAAAGATCAGTGCATTGTTTACTTGCTCCCACTGGGATTAATAGGCAACATTATTATTGTGTGTGAGTGTTGAGTTTATGTCAGTTGTGCTTTAAAAAACAGTCCATTGTGTCTGCTCTTCTACTGATCTATCCCCACAACTGAATTTCCCTCCCATCAGAATGGAGAGGAGTATTTCTTGAAGACTCTAGGCATATGGATTCTTCTCTAAAACAAGGCACAAAAGACCTCAGTATGGTGAAATTCCCCCTGTTTCTTCACTGTCTTTTTTTTTTTTAAACTGCAAGTGAAATGTGAGTCACTTCTAGTTTTTAAAAGAAAGTTTTTTAAGATCCCAAAGTTTTGGCAGAGGTAGATCTTGCAGCAGTTTCTTGAGTTATCGGTGCGGTTCATTGCCGGGTGCACAGAAGTTCTTCTCCATCTCTGTTGTAGAGGGCTCCTGATTGTATCATCAAGGTTCCATCAAGAATGCAAGTGTTTTCAAGGATTAATAATCAGGACCTTAGAAAACCAAAGTCACTGAGATGCATATGCATGTGGGAGGAGCAGCCTTCAAGCCTTCGCAGCCCCCTGAGGGTCACCAGACCACAGGTTGAGAACCACTGCTATAAATAATGGTTTCACATGCTTAAAATCTGAGCTTCTTTTAAAAAACAAAAAACAAAATGAATGTAAAGATTTTTGCTTTGTGAAATCTTATTTCAGCTTGGACTTTGCAGAAGTAAATTGCTTGACATTTTAAGAACATATGTTTAAATAAAAGAATAATCTGTGCCAGGATTGTTCTGTCTCATTTCACTTGAGATTAATTACTGAGAAGACATGGCACAACTAAAAATAATACTAGAATTGTTACCTTTCTAAAGAGCAAGTGTTGTACCTTGTTTCATTGCCACTTTCTGGTCAGATGTTGGGCAGACTTTGTTTTCCTCATTAGACCTCCTGTTTCAACCACCACCACTGCCATCATATAAAACACCTCAAGGGACAGAAAGGAGCCTTCCTAACCATGCTTTTAAGCTAAATATTAAGTAACTTTTTTTTTTAAAAAAAAGGAATGGAGGCTTTCAGAATGATGCCAAACTACTATTCTCTGATCCCAAAGCTTGGGGAAATTACTTTTTTGGATCACCACTCCCAGAATCTAACAACAGGTATACTGGCTGGGGGGTTCTGGTACTTGAGGTCCAAAACAGTAAAAAATTTCAAACTCTGGCTAATATTCTGTGTGTGAGGCTGGACTGAGAATACACCATGGTGATGGAAAAGGACATTGAGTCTTCTCAGAGACAATCTTGTTATTATTATTTTATTTTGAAAAATTGTGCTCTGGACTAGTCTTACTGAAAGCAGGTTCCAGAGCTGAGCCCTTGGGGTGACATTCTCCCCAGAGCTTTAAAGTTTTTGAAGTTGATACATTCTGAGTTTGAAGTAAAAATTCTGCACATATGAAGTCTGTAGCTCAGTGATAAAGATTATGCTTAACAAGGTCTCTGTCTCAATCTTCAGCATCATTGCTTAAAAACATAACATGTATAGTAGTGGATTCTGGCGAGAATCGGGTAGGTGATTTATCCTGCCATAACCAGGGGTTTTAATCATTTCTGTCTCATTCTAAAAAGTAACAAAATTTCCCATCTTGCAATGGATTTTCAAATATCGAACTCCATGAGCGTATCATCAGGGTGTTCCTTATCTTAGCCAATTAGTCAAATAAGAGCTTTGTTTTCATTCATTTAAATATGTCTACTTTATCTCTATATATTACAGGTTACCCCCATTTCTGTAGGGGATATATTCCTGGACTTACCATTTATAAGTGAAACCGCACTTTAATTCAAATAAAGGACATCTGGTACAAACATGCCATAGAGTTGCATTGGAGGACCTAGCGATTCCTAGAGAGGATACCTCTCTAGGCATTTTCCAGCATGACTCTATGGTATATGTCCCTATTTTTTCAGCTGTGGACAACTGAAACTGCAGATACTGGTTCCATAGATATGGGTGTGGATGTGATTTGTACTGAGTTTTGTATCAAAGTTAACATTGAACCTTATATGTTTCTATATATTATATGATGCAAATATATCAATGAAGAATTAAAAGTGGGAAGAGGGAAGCAACATGGTTGGGAAATACTTTATCCTGAGCCCTGGGGGACTCTGGCCAGTCAGATACACAGTAACAGGTAAAGCAATGGCTTCACTCAGGTTAAGATAGCTTCCCATTTTGTTAGATCCAATGTGTGAGTACAAATTAGAATGTAGTGGCAAAATTTTAGCATATACTCAGTGCCCGATATATATGCAAGACCCAGCATTTATGCATTTATGAGAAACCTCTAAATGCACATACATTTATTAAAAGACATGCTGAGAGCAATACTGTAGTGCCTTTTAAACTTCACATCACTTTTGGTGGCCCTAAAATATTTTAATGCAGCCCTGGCCATGCCTCTTCCAAGTTCATTGTACATATTACTGTGTGGGTTCATCTTTTTGAATTGCCTTCACGTATTTTTGCCACCCTGCTAATAGTAAGCCCACACATTCAACCTTGTTACTTGATAGTCTAGATCAGAAGAGGATAGTGTATGGCCCTTGGCCTGAGTTCAGCGTTCTCCGGAAGCAATTTAGTGAGAAAAATTTGGGAGAGTTCAGTCACTGACATCTCGAGCTAAGCCCAAGAGACTCCTATGTGAAATCCTTCAAACATCACCATGGAATACACAGTCCCAATGCAGCATTTCAGGTTCTCTAGAAGGCCATACCAGCTTCCCATGACAATTATTTGGTGTTTCCCAAATTTTCTATAGGTTCCACCCACCACAGTGTCCTGAGGATTAACATTGTAGCTAAGGTAAGGTTTTGCACTAGGTTTAATATAACTGCCTTGAGGATTGTACTGGGAGAAAGATGAGATACAGTACAAATAAAAAAATATAATAATACACAATGTGTTTCCTCAACACACTGAGAATTCCATTGTTCTCCTGAAAGGGGCTAATCTGACAATGAGAATATGTCCACTTCTGCTTCTTGATGTCATGGCTCATCTAAAAATGGCATGTCATCTTTTTTCTTTCTAGCCTTAGTAGGTTACATTGGCTGCAATAAAAAGTATCCCAATGGCAAAAAAACAACGAACAACACACACACAAAAAAAACCAATAGATTTATTGGGACAATTTTAATTCTAGCCATTTTTTTTATTCTCAGAGAACAAAGTAGCTGAACTACCTTCATTTTTGCAGCTCTTGAAGCTCCCTCCTCCTGCCAGTCTATCCAACCTCCCCATTGCATCACTGTCAGGTTTCATTTTGCCCAATACAGAGTCCCAAAAGCATATTAAGGGCTTGCTGATGGGCAGGTGCAGCTAACAGAGTGGGTGGGAAAATTTTCTTTGGGCTCCCAAGTACTTGTCCATCCCTGCCCTAGGTTCTACCTACAGAGGATTCTAAATACCATCCCAAACTACAAATTTCAAGATTCTGTAGGATGAGCCATGACTGTTAAAGTGGTATCCAACCAATGTAACTGTGTAGTAAATACTCCTTTGAAATAAATAAATAGACCCTTGACATATTGTTTTACCTCCTATTCAACTTAAGCTACTCTGTAAAGCTTTGAATATAGGACAAATATCATTTTTGCCCAATGAGCTGGCCAGTGCTATTTCTGATAGTGACAGACACATTAAAAATCTGATTGCTTCAGTGCTAGAAATGTGACTGGACTTGCAAGGTCAGTTGGTGAATTTTTCAGCTCCCACCCCATCCAGTTCATCTGTTGTGTGGTTTGTGACATGTGGGTTTCTCTACTCCTTCTAACATTGATAACTCGGTGTACCCTTTTTGAAAATAAGATGGGGCATGGAGGAATATCTTTTGGAATTAATCAAAGGCAAACTTCACATAAAACACAAGCTGTTCCCTTTGTGGTTAATTTTCATCCAGCTGCACTTAACTACTGATGGAGCCAGCAGAGAAAACTACTTGGCAACATTTCCTAATTAGGGGACGTTAATTACTGCTAAATACTATACAATTTCAATGTTATAAAAGTTCATCTCCATCAATGTTATTACAGTACTAAAGGAATTAATAATGATTTCAGGCTTGGAAACTGTTGCCAAAGTACCCATTAGTTCAGAGTTTTAAAAGTGGCTCGACAATGCAAGCTCAATGCGTACATTGCACAAAAGGCTTGGATCCAATTCCTCTCTGTGCTTCTATTATATGTCAAGAGAGAGGCCTGCAGTCATGGCTTTGGCTGGTTATTTCAAATAAATATGTGACCTTCAGTTTCTCCTCTAGACCTCTCCTATATGCCCATTCTTTCATCCGTTCCTCAGTCCATCTCCCCCCTCTGGTCTTTTCCTTTTTCGTTTACAGTATTTCCTTGGAGCCAGCATGGCATAATGGTTTGAGTGCTGGAGTACGATTTTCTGCTTGGAGCCAGCATAGCGTAATGCTTTGAGTGTTGGACTATGACTCTAGAGACCAGGATTCGAATCCCTGCTCGGCCACGAAAACCCAGTGTGACCTTGGGCAAATCACACACTCTCAGCCCTCAGAAAACCCCATGATAGGTTCACCTTAGGGTTGCCATAATTTGGAAATGACTTGAAGGCACGCAACAACAATTTCCTTAGATCAGTGACTGTTAGGAGCTTACCACATTCTGAATTAAAGTGGCAGAGCAGCGGAAAGGTTCCATCTTCTATGCTGCCTTACTGCATGATGTTATTCTTTTGTTCAGGTCCCGTGGGAGACCAAGGTAAAACTATATCTTTTTGCTAACCAGAAAAACCCATTGGTCTCCTATGGGACTGGAATGAAAGAACACCAGAAGAACGACAACGTCATGCGGTAAGGCAGCATGGAAGACAGAACCTTCCTGCTACACTGCCGATTTTCTTCAGAGTGCGGTAAGCCCCATAGATTTTGGCCTTCCAGATGTTTTGTAGTTCAAATACCAGAAGCTCTAGTCAGCTTTTGGTCATGGTACCAACATACAAAACATCTAGAGGGTCAAAGATTGAAGACCGCTGCTTCAGCTTCAACTTCCCTGCCCAAGACTTCAGGCCACCTTTTCTTCAGGAAGAAGTCTAAGTTGGGCAGAGCTCTCACTAAAGGCCCAAGTAGTATAGGGTATGTACTTCTCGTCAAACGAAAAGTGACAGGTGGCCCCGCCCCCTTTTTTTAGGGGTACACTCTTAGTCCCGCCTCCTGGATTTGGTGGTGTTCTTTTTGGGAATTTTTTTGGGGGTGCTCTTTTTGGGAGGCTTATTCCTATATTTTAAGGATTTGGGGGTTCCCTAGGGATTTTGGGGTTCCCTTTTCCTCATGGATTTTGGGGTGATTTTTTGGGAATTTTTGGGGTGCCATTTTTGGGAGGCCTATTCCTATGTTTTAAGAATTTGGGGGTTCCTGAACCCCAAATCCCCCAAGAAAGTGTCCATTTTGGGTTGTGTAAATCTTACCTGGTTTTCGGGGTAGGTTGTGACCCCTCTCTGAGTTCGTCTCGGGACCGCCGACCATTAGGAACAGGTTCCGGACCTCTCGGATCTTTCCCGCGGGAATAACGGCTCTTTTAAAGTGTGAGGTGTCGGCCATCTTTGAGGTGCGAATTTGTTTTTCGGGGTGAGTGTGACCCCTCTCCGAGCTCGTCTTGGGACCGCCGACCATTAGGAACAGGTTCCGGCCCTCTCGGATCTTTCCCGTGGGAATTACGGCTCTTTTAAGGGGTGATGTGTCGGCCATCTTTGAGGCACAAACTTGTTTTTCGGGGTGCGTGTGACCCCTCTCCGAGCTCGTCTCAGTACCCCCGATAGAGCGGGACAGGTTTCCACCCCGCCAGAATTACGGAGAACATAGAGGGTTGCTCTTAACCTTGGCCGGTACACTGGGGTCTGATCTTGGTGGGGTCTAAGGCGCTTGGGGTAGGAGTATGTTTCTCCTCCCCTAGGGGTGTGTTTTCTCGAATGGCGCCATATTTGAGCGCCGCTGATTGGTCCGATTTCCCCCTCCCTCCACACCAACCAATGAGCGTTTGAAAACGGATGTCACGCCCCAGCGGTACAGAGTATATGAGCAGGGTGGTCCGCAGGACCTCGTCTCCATCCTCGCCATTGCCAGAAGACCGCCTTTTTCTCTTCTTTTCTCTTCTTCGCCGTCATGGAGAGCTGCGCCGATGTGACGCCTGTGAGACCCCTGGAAGCTGGGGGTGCCCCAGCAGTAATAAGAGGCCGGCCTACGAGAAAGAGATGGATGGTTGAAAGCAAAGATGAAGGCCCAAGTGTGGTGAAGCGTCTCTTTTCAGCTCCCCATGAAACAGAAGAGGGTCCTCAAGATTCTGCCTCTTTGGAGGAGAAAAGGGGTATGGCATCTGAGAGCTGTGACCACTCTGAATCAAAGACTGTAAGCAAGGGTCTAAGAGGAGGGTTGGCATGGGGGGCATGGGGTGGTGGTGATGGTGCTGAGTATGGGAAAATATTTTTTTGGGAGGGGGGAACTTTTAAAAGTCAAAATACTTTAGTATGATCTTTTCAGTATTAACTTTAGTATTTATTTTTTCCAGGAAGTAACAGATTCTGACAGTGGAAGAAAGGACTGCGAATGCCTTGTGAATAACTTTCAGAGTTATCAAGGACTTTTTCCACACGAGGAGGTTAATAAGTTTTATCAATTACAGATTGAAGAGGGAGATCTCGTTTCTTCAAACAAGATATCTGGAGCAATGAACAGTGTTGTCCGTGTAACGATGTATGAACTGTTGTGCTACGTAAGATCAGAAAAACTGCTAAGTATGTGTGTGGGATGTGTTGAAGATCAAAGTAATCAATTAGCACATTCGTGCGTGTTTTGGGAAGAATCCTATACAGACTCAATTCTAAAATCCCTTTCTTCCAAGCTGGATATGAAAAAATATCTGAATGCTATCATAATGTTTGCAGTGGGTTTCAAATGTCTGTCTCTGCGTACAAATCACTTAGTAATGGCTGTAAAAATACAGAAATGGATTATAAATTCTGAATTTCCAGGGAGGGCTTTGGAAAGAATCATCAAGCCAAGAGACAAAGTTTTTTTAAAATATGCCAATAAAATGATACGTCATGAGAAATATGATTTCTATTTGAATTCTTGTCATATTTGTAATAAAACTAAATAAACACCTTGAAGCACCTACGTCTTTTTCAATGTGGGGGGGGGGGGCTGGAGGGATGGGGGCTGGAGGGATGACTGGAAGAAGTTTGTAAAGCAGGATAAGGTTATCTCTACTTACACACACGGTGGGGGGGGGCGCCTTCTGTGATCTAGATAGAGTGTGGCCTCTGAAGGCGGGAAAATGAACAAGGAGGAAGGGATGGGGGAAGCATGTTCTATCTATCAATGGAGTAAAATAGAGAGAGGAGGCTGATTCTTAGGGAGAAGATGTTTGGCATCCCCCTCCCCATGTATTTCATAACGCAACCTCTAAATTAGCTCTTATTTCCACATTCTCTATGTATGTTTTCCAAATAGAAATTATTTCATATTTCCCTATCTCCCCCACCCCCATGGATAGGGTATCATGATTAATGTTAGAGACCTTGTCTCTTTTAAATGAGGGGGCCTGTAGGGAAGTTAAAACCAATCATGTATATCTCATTTTAGCAAGGCATGGAGGTAGTGAGGAACATACTTATGTTTTTAAATGTTTGGTTATGTTAGGCACCTTGAGCACACACACCCTCCTATCGGGAGATAGTTTTGGGGGGGGGGGCATTATCACCATCATATAATGCTGTAAGCTTCACGTTTTCTAAACTTATGTGAGAACAACTAAACAAAATACTGCCTAAATATTACACCTATACATAGAAAGCAGACTGACGAAGATGAGGAAAATAATACATGCTAAAATATATTATACGTTCTGATTCTGCTGTGGGAGGGTAATTAAGTCATAGTCAGCTTCTGATATATAGTTCCATGGCAGTGGTATTCTACCATGTAGGAAAATATCATTAAAGCACCCACACGACCACCACATTCCCAGGCAACTCACATTCCACTCTTGAACAGCTCTACTGTCAGAAAATTCTTCCTAATGTTTAGGTGAAATCATTTTTCATGTAGTTTTAACCCCTTGCTCAGTGACCTAGTTTCTGGACAGTATGGGACATAGGAAGATTGATCCTTCATAGAATCCTACAGTTGAAAGGGCCTTCTAGGCCAACCCCATTCTGTCCCTGCAGGAACACACAAAGCACACCTGACAGGCGATCATCCAAAGACTTAAACTCCACCACAGTCCCAGACAGCAGCGGATTCCACTGCCAAACTGATACGGGCAGCAAGCGAGAGGCGGGGTGCAGGCCTAGGTTATCTACCATTCAAAGTTTATAAAAGCAAACATGCCCTTCCTGACACACTGCCACCCCGGCCTCTGTTTAAAAGTCTCCAAAGAAGGACACTCACCCCACATCATGAGGTTATAAGATATTTCAAGGCCTATTTATAAGATGGAACATGAGAAATATGACTTACTTTTGAGCCATTATCCAGGATTCCCAAGGTGCATTCTGGGGGGTTTGTGGAAGAAGTTTGCAAAAGCATCTGTAATCCTTATCTCTACTTACACACACATAGGGAGGGAGGGGGGCGCCTTCTGTGATCTAGATAGAGTGATGCCTCTGAAGGCGGGAAAATGAACAAGAAGGGAGGAATGCGGGGAGGGCAAACATATAAGAGGGGTTTTTAAAACGAAAAGAAAAAAATTCTGTTCCCTCCGAAGACTTAAAGCTAAACATAATTGTTTTATTAAGTGTACACATTTCAAAGGCTTATGTCCTTATTATAGAAGCACAAATGAGGGTATACTCGACAAGGACCATCATCTTTTTTATTTAGTTTAAAAAATGGTAGAGACACACACACACCCCTGTGTTTCTGCATGAAGTGGGGTGTTAGTGCGTTGAGGTTTTCTGTAAGGTTTATAGAACTAGTTAGTGAAGTGCACACATATGAACCTGCCAAGGCATTGATTCTGGGGTCTATATTTTAGGTCTATTTTAAAAGCTCAATCAGTCAAGTATTTTCAATGATTAAATCCACCCATTTCTTGAATTCCCTCCCAAAGTACTATACATAGTTTGACAAGTACAACCTTCTAAAAGGGTATTAGACTACTTTTTTTTTCCCCATGAAAGATTATAATACATTCAAGTCTCTCTATCAGGGTACTGACCAGTGCTTGTTAAAGGGAGAATTCGAACTCTGAGCTACCCCAGAATAGCTGTTGTTACCATTATTCCTTAAACTCTTACTCAAGTAATGACGTTTGGTAAGAAAAATAAGTAATACACATAGAAAAGCAGCTGGTAATTTTAAAAATATGTATGAAAATAAGCTTTATAACTTATTTTATATATTTCTCTGAAGCAGCTGTCTTGTTAAATTAGGTGTGTGGGGTGGGATGGGTGGGCTGGGGCTGGGTGGGCTGGGGTGCGCTGGGGTGGGGATAATGTGCCATATCTTCTAAAACATATGTGTGTTCAGTTGCTACTTTCAAAGAGCCAATCAGAATGGAGGAAAAATGGTTAGGTTTGAACGAACCAATAAGATTGGATGTCTAGGGTGGGGTACTCTCAGAGAAACAGCATAAAAAGAGGGACCCCAGAGCCCTTTCCGCACCTCTCCTTCTTGTCACCACTGGAAAAAGAGGCCGAAAACTCCTTAGGTAAGTATGGAGGGAAATGCTGGGGATGATGGGACTTACAGTAGTTTCTGTCGCTGCTTTGCTTCTGTGGCTATTTTGCAGCTGTTGGTGTCAGGGGTGGAGGGAGGGAGAATTGCTTAAGTTTTTGTGCTTCTGTATCTTTGAATTCTATTTTAGAAGGAAATAAGCATCTGGTCTAAAGACTCCTTTCTTTACCTCTCCAACCGGAAAAAGGGTAAAAAAACACACCCACCAAAAAAAAAAAAAAAAACTCCTTAGGTAAGTATGGAGGGAAATGCTGGGGGGGATGATGGGCCTTACAGTAGTTTCTGTCGCTGTTTTGCTTCTGTTGCTATTTTGCTGTTCGTGGTGCAGGGTGTGTGTGTGTGTGTGTGTGGGCAATTGCTTAAGTTTTCGTGCTGCTGTATCTTTGCATTCTATTTTAGAAGGAAATAAGCATCTGGTCTAAAGAATCCTTTCTTTACCTCTCCAACCGAAAAAAGGGTAAAAAAAAACAAACAAAAAAAACCCTCCTTAGGTAAGTATGAAGGGGGGGATGATGGACCTTACAGTAGTTTCTGTCACTGTTTTGCTTCTGTTGCTATTTTGCTGTTTGTGGTGCAGGGTGTGTGTGTGTGTGTGTGTGGGCAATTGCTTAAGTTTTCGTGGTGGTGTATTCTATTGAATTCTATTTTAGAAGGAAACAAGAATCTGTTCTAAATTATCTTCTCCTTTTTCTGTTAGGAGGAATTAAAAGAAAAACTTGAACATGGATGCTTTTTCTGGTTTCTCAGACAGTACGTTGTATTTTATTGGATGTCTATCTACTTTTTTTTTGGGGGGGGAGAGGATATTGCCAGGGGGGAAATATATTGTATCCCTAATCTCTGTAGTTATAGATCTCCCCCCGCACCGTCAGTCCTCTCCAAACAAAATTGTAAATGTGTACCTTTATCTGCAGGGGAACTGATAGATCTAACAGCAGCTTATTTTGATGAAGCCCCTTCAACATCTGCTCTACCAGCTAAAAGGCAGGAGAAGACCAAAAATGTTGCATTCTCCAAAGAAGCAGGTATAATAACGCTGCACAGCGCCGAGGGTTCTGTGTTCTAATCAGCAGGAAATGGGGACAGCCTTTTAAGTATTGTGATAAGAATTCTGATAGGAGAAGACCAAAAATGTTGCATTCCCCAAAGAAGCAGGTATAATAACGCTGCACAGCACCGAGGGTTCTGTGTTCTAATCAGCAGGAAATGGGGACAGCCTTTTAAGTATTGTGATAAGAATTCTGATAGGAGGTTTGCTTGTTTTCTATTTACAGCAAAGCCTGGAGTAAAACACACACATGGAAGAAAAACGTGGGTGTGGCCTTCTGACCTGAGAGGTAAAGGCTGCATGAGAATAAACAGGGTTTTTTTTTTGAGGGGGGGAGAGGATATTGCCAGGGGGGGCATAAAATGTATGTAGGAGTTATGTCATTAACTTTCTGTACTAAAGTTTAGTTAAGCATTTTGTTTTTAATCTTCAGAGCCTGTCTTTAAAAAGGAAGGTGATGAGAAATGTAATCTAAACACCCCCAGCTCCTCTGCTAAACAGCGAAAGGAAGCACCCTTTGCAGATGATGGGGGTCAGGAGTCCAAAAAGAGGAAAAATGGAGATGTTCCCAGACCTGGATCTTTTGCAGCAGGGGCTCCCCCAAATCCAGGACCCTCAGCAGCGACAATTCCGCCCATACTGAGACAAGGTGCTGTCCCTAGGGCTCCGGTTCCCCTCCCTAAGCCGTCCACAGCTGTAGCAGCTATTTCCCCTGGATCCAAATCCTTTGCAGTGCCTCTTTCTCCTCAACCCCCTGTGCTTGCAACAACAGGTGAAGGAGGATCAACCCCTAGGGGTTCTGCAGATGTGGAAAATGTGTCAGAGAGTTCAATTCGTGTGGATCACATGTGGATGTTAGCAGAGTATCATCATCTTGCCATGACAACGATGGAGAGTCATGAAAAAGAGATAGAATTTCTTAAGAAATGTAAAGAGCAAATAAAAAATCTAATTTCTGTTGTGATGGTGGGGGATCAGGACTCATTTGAGTCTGAAGTGAAAAGCGTAATAAGCAAAATTAAACGCCACTGCAAATACGTAGTATGTCATTATTGTTCCAGGCCTATAGAAATTGGGGGTGCTCTTTTGGAAGAAAGCCCTTCAATGGGGAGGAGTGGGGAAGGTCAGAGCCCTCCCTCTTCAGAGGGAGAGGATAGCCCATCACCCTCAGTTCCCAACAAAGGTAACACAGGCTTTAGGCCTATACATATGGGGGGGAGTGGGGAAGGGCAGAGCCCACCCTCTTCAGAGGGAGAGGATAGTCCATCACCCCCAATTCCCAACGAAGGTAACACGGGCTTTAGACCTATACATATGGGAGGGAGTGGGGAAGGGCAGAGCCCTCCCTCTTCAGAGGGAGAGGATAGCCCATCACCCCCAATTCCCAACGATGGTAACACAGGGTTTAGACCTATACATATGGGAGGGAGTGGGGAAGGGCAGAGTCCTCCCTCTTCAGAGGGAGAGGATAGCCCATCACTCCCTGTTCCCAATGAAGGTAACATGGGCTTTAGGCCTATACAGATGGGGGGTGCTCTTTTGGAAGAAGGCCCTTCAATGGGTACTAGGGAAGGGCAGAGCCCTCCCTCTTCAGAGAAAGAGGATAGTCCCTCATCCCCGGGTGCTGGAGAGGAACCCCTACCTGTCTATATTCAAAGAGTGAGAAGTTGGGAGTGGAGCCTTCCAAAATTTAATGGAACTGTTATTACTGAAGAATTCAGGTTTCACAATCTAGATCAAATAAACTCATTCTCTCAAGCTGTGGAGGTTCTCCACACAACTATACAAGGTGTTCTTGATGATATCCGCAGCCGCCTGGAAGTGGGAGATATACTACAAGTACGTTTCCAGGCGGATGGCCTAGAGCACCCTCTTTACTCAGTTAGAAGGGCCAGAGATGCTTTTAATGCTGAAGACTTTCTAAATCATGTTGAAAATCTGATACAGAGTAAAGCAGAAATTTGTGGGGATGGCACTTTACGCTTAATGGTTACTATCCTAAAGCCCCCAAGAGGAGGGCGACGTAGGTCATTAAAATCTATCCCCTGTAGCAAAATTGTACACATGAAAAGGCGTTATTTAATAGATTTCAATGATGAAAACCATAACCTTTGTTTTGCAGGGGGTCTGTTAGGGGCCATAGCTTCTGGGGAATGCACTGATGCAGAATTACTAGCTTCTGGTAGAAAATTACATGCTGATCTAGGATGGTCTGATCAAAGAAAGGTTGCACTAACAGACATACCCCATGTTGAAAACCATTTAAAAGTTAACATTCAAGTGGTATCATGGTCTGATAAGGGTTGGACTTTGTTTAAGACTCAGGAAATTAAATATTCTAAAACCTATTTTCTGTTCTTGAATGAAAATCACTTTTATGGTATTACAAATATACAAGCATTCTTTGGTTCAAATAATTTCTGTAACTTGTGCCAGTGCATCTATAACCGAAACCATACGTGTTTGTACATGTGTAGGGCCTGTAAAAGGAGAGAGTGTGAATATGATAATGGTGGTCCCCCTCAGCACTGTGATATCTGTAAGATTCAGTGTAGATCGCACACTTGTCTATACAATCACATGCGTCTAGCTTTGGAAGAAGGAGACGGGTGCCAACCTAGAGAATGGTGTCAGAGGTGTTATGCCTATGTTGGAACAGATCACACAGTCAAGAAATGCCCTGGGAGAAAATGTAAGGTATGTAAAGGGATCATTGAGAATGAAAAAGGTCACCGGTGTTTCATGCAAAAGATAGACACCTTGAAAGTGAATGCTAAGATTGTTTTTTATGATTTTGAAGCTATGCAGGAGACGGGTGTCCACATCCCTAATTTTATTCATGCTAGGGCAATGAAGCAGGAAACACATCCGGTGTTTGAGTGTAAAAAACCTTGGTCTCAATTTTCAAAGGAATGGAGTTTCAGGGGGCCAAATTGCCTTTCAGAATTTGTACAGACATTCACTAAAAATGCTGCATTCAGAAATTGTACATTTATAGCGCACAATGCGAAAGGATATGACTCCTACTTTATCGTTAGGGAGCTCATCCGAGAAAAGCTAGACCCCGAACTAATTACTCAGGGGGGAAAGCTGATGGCTGTCACTGTGAAAAGCCTGAAAATAAGATTTATTGATTCTCTTAATCACATGCCGATGTCTCTTTCCAAACTTCCAAAAGCGATGGGGTTTGAAAACTCCCAAAAGGGACATTTTCCGCACCTTTTCAACACAGCTGAAAATCAACATTACATTGGCCCTATGCCCGCTGTAGAATTTTACGGTGTAGATTACATGATGCCTAAAGATAGAGTTGAATTTTTAAAATGGTATGAACAAAACAAATCAAAACAATTTGATTTTCAAAAAGAACTGGCCTATTATTGTGAACAGGATGTTAAAATTCTGGAAGAGGCCTGTACCAGATACAGACATGAGATCATGGCTATGACCATGTCTGAGCGTATGCTGGATGATGGGAAGGGGGGATACAAAAAACAGGTCATGGCTATAGACCCATTTCAGAGTCTCACTTTAGCTAGTGTCTGCCTACAAATGTACCGCTTTTGTTTTCTCAAGCCCGAAACTATCGCTATCCCGGATTGTAATGAATACCACGGGCACGTTAAAAGGTTCTCAACCTCTTCCATTCAGTGGTTGTCATACATTGAACATAGTGAAAACATTCAAATTCGTCATGCCTTAAAAGGTGGCGAACTCCAAGTTGGTTCTTATTTTCTGGATGGCTATGCAGTTGTAGATAATAAGAAAGTTGCCTTTGAGTACGAGGGCTGTTTTTTCCACGGATGCCCGGAATGTTATTCTCTCTCAGGCCATAATCCCATGACTGGAACATCTTTTGAGTATCTTTACAATGCTACTCAGAGGAAGAACCAATATTTGAAAGCCTGTGGCTTTGAGCTTAGGATTATTTGGGAGCATGAATGGGTCCATATGGTCAAAACAGATCCAGCCCTTCAAGGGTTTCTTGCCACTGCTCAATTTCCAGAGGTTTTATCCCCGAGAGATGCCCTGTATGGAGGGCGTACCAATGCCATCAGCCTCTACTACAGGCCAAAGGCAGGGGAACAGATACACTATTATGACTTCACCAGCCTATACCCTTTTGTCAATAAGACAAAGTCTTATCCGATTGGCCATCCAAACATCATCTATACAGATTTTGAAGACATTGAAAACTATTTTGGCTTGGTTAAAGTCAGATTGGCCCCCCCTAGAAATCTTTATTTTCCAGTTTTACCAGTAAAAATTGGGGGGAAACTAATGTTTCCATTATGTCGCACTTGTGCAGAGAACAGACAGTTAGACCCGTGCTCTCACACTGAGGAGGAGAGAGCTCTAGAGGGGACATGGTGCACTATAGAGGTGGATTTGGCTCTCAAAAAAGGGTATAAGGTATTAAAAATTTTTGAAATTTGGCATTTTGAAAAGCAGGCCGATACTCTGTTTTCAGAGTACATTAAATTACATCTCGGGAGGAAACAAGAAGCTTCAGGCTTTCCTTCCTGGTGTCTGACGTCTCGGGATAAACAGCAGTACATTAAGGCTTATTATGAAAAGGAGGGAGTAAAACTTAATCCTGACCAAATATGCAAGAATCCTGCAAAGCGTCAGATTGCTAAACTTTTCCTAAATTCCCTGTGGGGTAAATTTGCTCAGAGAACAAATTTGCCTAACACTGAAATTGTAAGAGATCCTGACTATTTCTTTCAGCTCATATTTTCTGAGAAATTTGAAGTCTCGTCATTTGATTTTATCGATGACGAGGCAATCTGTGTGAGTTGGAAACATGCTAAAAATCGTGTCGTACCCCCTGGTAACACCAATGTGTTCATAGCCTCTTTTACTACTGCTTACGCTCGTTTAGAGCTCTACAAGTTGTTAGATAAGTTGCAGGAAGACTGCTTGTATCATGATACAGATTCTATAATATTTGTGAGCAGGGAAGGTAGTTGGGTTCCCAATTTAGGAGATTATTTAGGGGATCTCACGAGTGAAATCCCCTCAGACCAACATATTACAGAGTATGTGGCAGCGGGGCCAAAAAGCTATGCCTACAGACTGTCTGATAACTCAGTGTGTATAAAAGTGAAGGGGATCACCCTGAATGCTGCAAACAGTGAGAAGATCAACTTTAACAGTCTCAAAGATTTGGTTTTTTCATACGTCTCAGAACGGGACAGGTGTCCTCCTCGTGAGATTGTAGTTCAACAGAACGGTATTGTTAGAAATAAAAAGCAATTCCTGATAGAAACGAAATTCCTGAAAAAAAGGCAAAGGGTCGTTTATGATAAACGAGTAATTGTGTCTGATTTCAAAACTGTACCCTACGGCTATTGAAATATGGATACACGCTGGCAACATCCTTTCTCAATGATTCTTGCTGGACCCAGCAACTGTGGTAAAACTTACTTTATAAAAAATGTACTGCAAAATGCTGACTCGATACTCTCTGTCATGCCTGATAATATTGTGTGGTTTTTCACATGCTGGCAACCTCTTTATAAAGAATTAATGTCTAAATATGCTTTTATACAATTTGTTGAAGGTCTGCCCTCTACCTTCGATGATGATGTTTTATTCCCCCCCAATAAAATTAATCTGGTGATACTAGATGATCTTATGGAGTCTGTGAGTAAAAGTGAAGAGGTCCAGAAAGTGTTCACGCGCTTTGTCCATCACAAAAATATGAGCGTGATATACATTATCCAGAATTTATTTTGCCATGGAAAGCAAAGTCGTACTATCAGCCTTAATGCTAAATATATAGTACTCTTTAAAAATCCTAGAGATAAATTACAAGTAATGACTCTAGCTCGCCAAATGTACCCTAAAAATACGGCATTCTTTTTGGATGCTTTTAATGATGCCACCCTAAAACCCTATGGATATCTTCTCATTGATCTTCACTCTACAACCCCCGAAACATACAGATTACGGACAGGGCTTTTCCCGCCTGACCTTCCAGCAACCTATATTCCAAAAAAGCCTTCAGTCGGCTATAAAAGGAGGTGACTCCTGCATTCTGGAGCTTTTGACGTTTCTCTGTCCATCAGAAGTATGTCTACCAATATAAAGAACAACTTAGCCCTCTTGAAAATACTTGTCAAAGCAGGTCCCCAACAGAGAAGAGCTATTTTATGTGGCGCCTCAGATAGCCTTGTAGCAGCTATTGCTGAGATAGCACTTAACACTTTAAAAGGCAATATACCCCTAAAGCCTGTCCAGTTGGGGATCCTGAAAAAGAAGAAGGGTATCATCAAACAGTTGAGCAATAAAAAGCTGTCATTAAAGAAGAAAAAACTGCTCATTAAGCAGTCGGGTGGCTTTATTGCCCCTTTGCTCAGTTTTGCTATTCCCCTCCTGACCAGCCTCCTCACAAAGTAAAGATGGAATATGCTGAGAAAATGTACTTGGTTCCCGGCACACAAGTGGAAGAATTGCGGGGTGGTCCTGAAAATATCCGAACCACTACTATTAGGCGCTTGGACTCAAGCATGAGAGAAATTCTCTTAAGGTCAGACTTGTCTGAATATGAAAAGGCAAAACTCTACAGCGGCGTTTTACAGCGCTTTCTAACTTTAACCAGAATGCATGAAATGGAAAAAAATCCGCTTCTCCCTGATCTTCTCCCACCACCCCCACCACCCTCTCCCCCTCCTCCTGAAAGTGATGCCTCTATCCAAGAGGTTTTGGAGGGTATCCATGGAAGATACAGGAAAAATGCAGAGCTTTTGCTGAACAAATTAAAGCAGCATAAAGACATCTCATCATGGGATACTCGAGGAACGTTTCTGTACCGTGGGGAAGCCTTACCAGGGTCCAATATCCTAGATCTGGTCAAGGGAGTCATCCAGTCTAGCTCTGTCACTGCTAAGAGAAAACCTCAGGGTTGGGATATTTTTCTAAAAGCTCTGGCAGATCTAAATATGCCCACTTCTCTTGTAGGAAATTTGGGTGTTAGACAAGAAATAGAAAACTTGAAAATGACACCCCTTCCTCAGAAGACCCCCACCCCTCGTCCAAAAAGGCAGTTCAAGAGACCCCCCTGGTTACAAGTAGAATCCCTCCCTGTAACCCCTTCAAGAGAACTCATTAAGAAACCAGAATGGCTAACTTTCTAACATAAATAAATAAAGAAATTCAACACGAATCAGAAATCTCTCTCTTTTATTGTTATTAGGACTGCAATTACATTTTGCATAGTGGGAAACATGTCTGAACATGGTGAAACATATTGTAAGGAATCTGGTACAATTTCTTTTTTCGGCCTTCAGTAAATCTTATGACCATTTGGTCATTTCTTGAAACATCATCAGAATACAGCTTTAAAATCTGGTGAAAATCTAATCCTCTAGCTCGATTCTGTAAAAAGAACACACAGTGATGACCACATGTCATTGCCTGGGGGGTGTTGCAACTGTTTCTTCTGGAACATGGTCTCCTCAGTCTGATACCGTAAAAACTTTGTGATATCTTTAGGAATCCGGGGATCATCAGGGGCCATGCCGTAGGAATCAAAAAATTCTCCGGGTCCATCAGGGGGCAGGTAGATGGCTATCCAATGTTCTCCTGGTAAAGTATGAGGGTGGGTGTTCACGATTAATCCGGCGGGTCTTTTGCCAATGATGCTCCTTGGCAGTAAATCACACGGGTACACATCTAGAAAGGACTTGTTCTGATATAATAGTTGCAATATCTCTGCCGTGTTCATCTTCACATATAATCAAAGAGAACGTTTCTGCTGTGGTTGATTTCAATCACATTGTCAAACACTCCATATAAGATCATATTAATAGTCGCAGGCAAGGGCTGAGCAAACCGGATCTCGGCTCTGAGATTTCCCGTTTTGATCAGAGAATAGTGATCAGCACAGCTCTGTCCAGGAGACAGGTCAAAACCATACAAGGTATACCCGTTGAGGAATTCATCGCGATTAATTATAAGGGAGCGATCTTTCATTTCTTTCCCTGTCAGTTGTACTAATTGCATGAACTCCCTCACACAGTGTCCGTGTGCATAATCAGGCTGGAGAGGCTTAGACGGGACTTGAACCCCATCAACGTATAATGCTACAAAATTAACGTTGAAGTGTTTGAAATGGAAGGGGTTTCTGGTGTAGTCACCGCTGAAAGCAGCATTCTCAACAAATCCTATGACCAGCTGCTTAGGCAGTTGCCCCAAGAAGAGGTTTTCCTGGTTGCATACGAGGCTACCTCCTGGTAAACTAAACACCTTCATTCCCACACGTTCGAGGGGATACTTGGCATTAGAAGTAAGAAGGGCCTCAGCGTGTCCCAAGCGAACACCCGGTGATACTTTTACCCTCTTCACAAAAAGAGATGTGTTTAAAATATTAACTTTGTAATTCTCATTGGCATTCCCACTCATCAAACAGAATGTGTCCTTGTTACGTACGAGTTTGATTTTCACATCTACTCCGTTCAATAGCATTTTGTCCTGAAAGAACAAATCGCTGTGCAGCGGCCCCATCAGATCCCATTTCCGGCTGCCTGCTGTTAGAGCTGCCCTAGCTCGAAACCCCCAGTTTCCAGGGTCTGTGAGAACCGTTCGTTCCATCGACCCGGCTACATCTTTATAGAAGCCCCCTGCTGTGAACTGTGTACTCAGGGTATCATCGCTGTAATTCAGAATCAGTTCTAACATGGCCCTGTAAGGGTAGCAGTTGTTACTCTGGCTGATCAGTCTGTCCCCCAATGTGACATCCAATTGGCTAAAAAGAGAGGCTATGGGGTAATTGATTAAGGCCACTCTGGCATCATCCGCAATATCTGTACCGTCCTCCTTAGTGATTTTACAGCACACATACAACAGAGTGTTATTTAGGTCGATGTAGTCTTCGCTGTTTCCCGTGATGTAAAAATCAAGAGGGGCGTTGGGGGATAGGGCTGCCAAAGGCGGAACTTCAATATACATGCTGCTTTCAATGCTGGTTTGGGTTGGTGATAATTGAAAGAGATCCAATTCAGACTTGGCACATTCTTCTGAAGCACCGTGAATGAATGCCATCTTAAAATATATCTCTTCTGTTCCTCTTCACACGGTTCTTTTTCTTCTGGCCACCTTTCTTCTTCCCCCTCCTCTCCTTCTGAACTTTTGTTTGCCATACTCCCCAGCTTTTTAAAGGTTTAGGAGGCCCTCTACGCTGAAGAGTCACTTTGCGCTTAACTCCTCCCCTTCTTTTCAAATACGCTATACCAGATCCCTCCTGGGGGGTCATTTTTTTCATAACATGCCCCACTACATCCCCAGCGATGTTGTGCACAGCAGTCTTCACATGCGGCTTAATAAATTCCAGACCTCTCCTCAAAAGAGGAACAGCCTTTCGAAAAAGTCCACGGAATATGCCGCCCAAACCTGCTCCGTACATAATGGGGGCTCCATAGAAGCCAGGTAGGCCTTGACCTGCCTGAGCCCTGTAGTAAGCCCTGTAAGTGTTGAGATCTCCATAATCTTTTAACACAACCATTTTTTTTTCTTAAATTACATCCACCCCTTTCTAGGACGAATGTGCAACCTCACAATCACCTTCCCAAGACGGAATGGCACGTGTTTATTCTGGTCCGTCTTTATTTCAATGGTTATAGTGTCAATGTGATGCTTACTAATGGGAATGTAGTGAGGCTTGTCATATGTAACGGTGATGCAATCGTGACTTTTCCCCTGGACAGGTATACAGCGTAACAATTGTACAGAGAAATCCCCCACAATCTGGTGTTCTATGATATCTGTGTACAGATACAATGAGGTGAATCCTCCTGTAATATCTGCTGAGTGATATAGTTTTCCAGAAGTCTGTTGAACATTTGGTATTCCTAATATGTGACTTAGCTCATCGGTTACTGAAAAGTTGTAACTTTCAGGACCTCTAAACCTCACTTTACCAGACAGAGGATCATAAACAAGCCGTACTTCAGGGGGAGTTGGGGGTGACTGTATAACAGTATTCATGGCTTTCAGAATATCCCCAATATCCTTGTAATATCCTCTATGTAACTGGAACTCCCATTTCTTTTGGCTGTTGGAAAACTGAAACACTGCAGGGTCGGTGAGAGTGTACCAACTGTGGGGGTACTGTATCTCAACCAGACCCACTTCCCACTCTCCAGGCAAATCCAGAGGCCGGGCCAATTGTGTTGTAAAGTTGGCATTTGTATTATGAGGAAAAGTTTCTACACAGGCATTACTGGGAAGTGTAATATAAAATCCACCCATCATCTCTCTTGCTTCTTTGTTTTCTCTTTGGGATCACCAATCTCAGAGGCCAGCACCCAGCTGTTAAATTTATCAGGCCACCCTAACCACTTCACCAGGTGATATTTTTTCTTTTTCTTGGTACGTGTAGCTATAATTTTTTCAACGTGGTAGACTTTATTGTGGTGGGCATTCACCTTCTGTAACTCCTCAGGGTAGAAGCTGCCTACCACTACTTCCCCATCATAATCTTTCAGCTGAAATACCGGTCTCTTCCCTCTTCTGAGGACCTTGTCAACTATGAACATTTCCCGTGAATACGTCCCTTCATAACTTTTTTCAAAAAAGCCTTTACTTATGGATACCCGCACGTGATCCCCTTTTCTGAAGTTTGCTTTTTGTTCTTTCATTTGAAAATAGGGCCCATAAACTCTTCTCCAGATCTCGAGAGAGTTAGAAGAATTCACATCCCGGGGCCGGGCCTGTATAGTTCTATGGAAACTACAATTATAACTCTTTATGAGTTGGGGCAAGATATCAATATACTTGTAAGTGTTGTTGGCCGTGAAATATCTCCACATTCGGGACTTTAAGGTCTTATTAAATCTCTCCACTATCGCAGCTTTGACTTCGCTATGGGTTACAAAGTGTTGGACTCCGTGCTGTTTTAGCAACTGTTTCACCTTCTTATTTAAAAATTCTCTCCCCCTATCTGTTTGCAATTGGCGGGGTAATCGCCCACCCCTAAAAATCACCTTAAAAGCTCTGTACACCTCAGAACCCGTCTTATCTTTCAAAGCTACGGCCCAGGCGTATTTTGACAAAATATCCACTACCGTTAAAATATATTTATAACCCCTGTTATATTTCTGTAAATGTTGCATATCCACCAGATCTGCCTGCCATTGCGCATCCACATCTGAAACAATTGTTCTGTTCCTTTCAAAATGAATTCTTGCGGGTTTATGTAGAGTGTATGCATCTTGATCTTTTAACCACTCTTTCACTTGGTTTCTAGTTAGACTTCTCTGCTTAGAAGCTTCTCGAAAGAGAGCTTCCACCCCACCAAAGCTCCCAGCTCCTCCTGGATTATAATATATCTTTTTAAATAAATCATTCTGAGAAACCATATTGGTCCGCGCATAAGCTCCAATGAAGACAACGTGTTACAGTTCAATATTTTATTGACTTTTTAAAATCAGATTAAAACTGAATTATATTATTTCTCCTCCTCCTCTTTTTCTTCAGAATTAGCTACATTTACACAAATGCAGGTCAGACAGCAGTTTGAATCCACAGAATCCTTCTCTGTTATGACTGGTGCCTTTGAATCCACAGAGTCCCTCTCAGATACGACCTGTACAGCTTTTTCAGCAGTGCTCTATAGAAAAAAAATCAAAATAAAATTACATTCTTTTCATCATAATCTCTCCATACACACACACACACACACACACACCATCCATCCTGATAATTACCACAGAGATTGGTGCCATATCTTCATAAATAGGCTCCTCTTTCTCTTCTTCGCTGTTCACAGGTGACATTGACACGTATAATTCTTCCTCTTCCTCGCTGCTTGAGTTCTCTCCCACATATCCGTCATCTGAGGTCATCGCTTCTAAGCATCCCTTATAATCAGGTTGGGTGTCAGCCATCCAGATTTCAATGTTCCGTTTCAATTCTTCAGGAGAATCATAGATCTTCTTTTCAATTACCATCTTTGTAGTTGTTTCATACATTTTACGTAGGTTTTCAATCGTTCTCTCAAGATCTCTCCCCCGTCTCTTAATACCCCTTCGCACACGTCTCCGCTCACGATAATCCTGGGGGATATCCAGGATGAATTTTTCCTTTTCTTCCAGGGGTCTCATGGCTGTCACATCGGCGCAGCTCTCCATGACGGCGAAGAAGAGAAAAGAAGAGAAAAAGACAGTCTTCCGGCAACGGCTAGGATGGAGACAAGGTCCTGCGGACCCCTGCTCATATACTCTTTGCCGCGGGGGCGTGACATCCGTTCTCAAGCGCTCATTGGATGGTGTGGAGGGAGGGGAAATCGGACCAATCAGCGGCGCTCAAATATGGCGCCATTCGAGAAAACACACCCCTAGGGGAGGAGAAACATGCTCCTACCCCAAGCGCCTTAGACCGCCCCAAGATCAGACCCCAGCGTGCCGGCCAAAGGTTAAGAGCAACCCTCTATGTTCTCCGTAATTCTGGCGGGGTGGAAACCTGTCCCGCTCTATCGGGGGTACTGAGACGAGCTCGGAGAGGGGTCACACGCACCCCGAAAAACAAGTTTGCGCCTCAAAGATGGCCGACACATCACCCCTTAAAAGAGCCGTAATTCCCACGGGAAATATCCGAGAGGGCCGGAACCTGTTCCTAATGGTCGGCGGTCCCAAGACGAGCTCGGAGAGGGGTCACACTCACCCCGAAAAACAAATTCGCACCTCAAAGATGGCCGACACCTCACACTTTAAAAGAGCCGTTATTCCCGCGGGAAAGATCCGAGAGGTCCGGAACCTGTTCCTAATGGTCGGCGGTCCCGAGACGAACTCAGAGAGGGGTCACAACCTACCCCGAAAACCAGGTAAGATTTACACAACCCAAAATGGACACTTTCTTGGGGGATTTGGGGTTCAGGAACCCCCAAATTCTTAAAACATAGGAATAGGCCTCCCAAAAATGGCACCCCAAAAATTCCCAAAAAATCACCCCAAAATCCATGAGGAAAAGGGAACCCCAAAATCCCTAGGGAACCCCCAAATCCTTAAAATATAGGAATAAGCCTCCCAAAAAGAGCACCCCCCAAAAAATTCCCAAAAAGAACACCCCCAAATCCAGGAGGCGGGACTAAGAGTGTACCCCTAAAAAAAGGGGGCGGGGCCACCTGTCACTTTTCGTTTGACGAGAAGTACATACCCTATACTACTGGCCCACAGTGTGCCTCCTCCTGAGCTAGCAGCCCCTCTATTCCATGGTCTTAACTAGTAGCAATGGCTGCTGAGCTTCTACAAGCTGCCATCTGTACACAGTACAGTAATTCTATTTCAGACACTCTGAGGCATTATGGGAAGGTAGCCAAAGCTGCCTGGCATCTCAGACAAGTGGGCTGGGCATCTTATCAGTACTGGGCAATGAGAAATAATTCTAAAAACTGAATTTATATTAAGTCATTGTAATGCTGCTGCCAGTTTTATTTTCAGTCCCCATTCTGATACTCCCCTAGCACAGAGTTTTCCACTTGCTGTATACACAAGAGTAACAACTCCCAAAAAAATCTACAAGCAAAAAGACCATCCCACCTAAAATGTGAATTTAAAGCAGCTTGGATATTAACTGAATGACCATTAGGCATTTTAAAATACTGGCTCTTTGTACAGTTTAGAATGCTTGGGTTCTCGTCTGTCCTATTAAAAGAATTGACCAGATGGAGATACTTTTTTTAACCATCTTCTCTTCTTGCGCAGGTTGTATTTAATTAAAAAGTGATTCTCCCTTTTAATCCTACCCCTGACATTTTATCTACCATCCAGATGTTACCTCTGATCATTTCAGCACAGGATCAGTAGGATAAAACTTACTTCGATTCTCCAAAGGAAGCAAGAAATCAAAGTTACAACGCAGCAAATTAAAAGAAGTTACTTCTTTCTTTGAGCTCCATGGAAGAGCCACCAAGTTAGGTGGGCTTTGTAGATTTCATCCAATATTTGTCTATTATTATGGTGAGGAGTGGTACTTGAAGGTGAGAAAAAAATGCTACCCCAAGCCAAGTTTCAGGTACAAAGTTAATCTGATGGGCCAACGTTTTTAAATTATGTATATATTTGTTTTTAATGTGTTTTAGTTAGAAGGTTTTAATTTTATAGTGTTTAATGTCTTTTTATGGGGGAGGGTGGGGGTGGGTGGTGTTTTTAGTCATTATTATAATGTTTTAATTGTTGGAAGCTGCCCCGATTGTTTTTGGCAGAGGGGCGGGGTATAAATAATTTTTATTATTATTATTAGTCTCTCTCTCTCTCTGGCTTTTCTTCGCAAACGAAGATTCAGGAAGGACTCATCCCGCGCTTTCTGCAAGCGCGCTGATGACTAAAAAGGCCAATCCGAGATAAACAAGTCCGGTTGCAAAAAGCACAGCAGAAGGTCTCCTTGGGTGATGTTTTTGGGTTGTGATTCTTTCTGCGTTGTCGTTTCTCTTCAAGACTTGTTCGTCGTGAGTTCTCAAATAAGGCTGCAGCATTGTGGATAGTGCGTCTCCATGCCTCCCGATGTGAGGCCAGGGCGGACCACTGTTGGTGATCAATTTGGCCAAGCCTGAGATGTTGTTTCAGGGAGTCTTTGTATCGCTTTTTTGGAGCACCCCTCTTACGCTGACCCGTGGCGAGTTCACCGTAGAGTAGTATTTTTGGGAGGCGATGGTCCTCCATCCTAGAAACGTGCCCTGCCCAGCGCAGCTGTGTTCTCAATATCATGGCCTCAATGCTGGTGATCCCTGCTTGCTCAAGGACAGCAACATTCGTCACATAGTCAGTCCAGTGTATATTTAGGATTGTGCGTAGACAGCGCTGATGAAAGCGCTCGAGGAGTCGTAGGTGGTGGCGATAGGTGACCCATGTTTCAGATCCATAAAGGAGGATAGACAGTACGATGGCTCTATACACACTGATTTTTGTGCTTTGCCTCAGGTGTTTATTGCTCCAGACTCTTTTGTGAAGTCTTCCAAATGCACTATATGCCTTTGCTAATCTGTGATCGATCTCTTTGTCAATCTTGGCATCTGAGGAGATGATGCTTCCCAGGTAGGTGAACAGCTGAACGGACTTGAGCACTGATTTGCCGACGGCAATGTGGGGATGGTGGTGTTCGTCCTGTGGTGCAGGCTGGTAAAGAACTTCTGTTTTCTTCAGGTTGACTTCTAGCCCAAACAGCTCTGCAGCTGTTGCAAAGCAGGATGTTAGGCGCTGCAGAGCTCCTTCTGTGTGGGCAACAAGGGCAGCATCATCGGCGAAGAGCAGCTCACGGACTAGATAGTTTAGAGTCTTAGTGTGAGCCCTCAGACGGCTTAAGTTAAACAAGCTACCATCAGTACGGTAGCGTATATAGATGCCGTCGTCTTCTTCAAGCTCTGCCATAGCCCTTTGGAGCATCATGCTAAAGAAGATTGTAAATAAAGTTGGTGCAAGAACACAACCTTGCTTCACTCCATTAGTTATTAGAAAGGGCTCTGAAAGAGCATCGCCATATCTGACTTGACCACGCTGTCCCTCGTGTAGCAAGATAATCATTTTAAGGAATTTGGGGGGGCATCCTAGTCCTGGAAAGCCCTAATCCTGGAAAGACTATTATTATTAGTAGTAGTATTAACATTAAACCCCATTTTAAAGCATCCCTTTTACTAACCCCAACAAAACTGCATTATGCTTTTTAGAGCAAGAACCAACCTATATGAAACTAAAAAAGCTCACTTGTTGAAATATAATGGGCCCTTGGTATCTGCTGAGGTTTGGTTCCAGGACCCCTGTGGATACCAAAATCTGTGGATGCTCAAGTCCCATTATATACAATTAGTTCTACCCGGTGCAACATACACCGTTAACCCCCCCCCCAAATGCCCAGTAGACCTGACAATCCTGTAAGGTAGGCTGGTGGATTTTTAAATTCCTCCTCCCCTTTCTCAGCATTCCACACTTTTCCCAGAATTGCTGAGGGTGATTCGCTCTGTTACCCTGCCGCCGCTGCTGCCGCCAATTGACTGTCTGGGTCCCATTGCAGCGGCAGCAGTGGTGTCCTGCTGCCACCACCACTGTCTGGGTTCTATTGAAGCAGCAGTGTCCTGTCGCTGCTAGGGGTCCGGTTGCAGGCCGCCTGTTGCAGGTGGCCTGCCACTGCCACCAACTGACTGTTTGAGTCCCAATCTGGGCTGCAGATGGAGTGGCAGGAGTGGATTGTGAGGTGGAGAAGGAATCCACATGTAGATGGTGTTTGGTTGGGTGTGTTTCCTGAGCAACCAATCAGCACACTGGTAAAGGATACATACTTAACAGTTTTATATATATAGATGGCATAGTACAATGGTGTCCCTTATATAAAATGACTGTCAGCAAAGTTTCCTTTTTGGATTTGTGCATGCGTGTGTGTGAGAAAATTTTCAGTCTGTGGATGCAGAATCTGTGGATATAGAGGGCTTATGTAATTTATAATGATAGCCATGTAAGTCTGTTTCAGCATAAAAAAGAAAGATAGAGGTGGAATCTTGCAGCACTTTTAAGAGTAATTGGTTTATTGTCTTCATTGTACTCTATTAATTCATCTGAAGAGGGACTGAAATTCACAAAAGCTCACACTAAAATAAATTTTATTATGTGTCAACAGTGTATAGTAACCATATGAATGAGAGACCAGCAACAACCCTGCTCATGTTTTGCAAAGTTAGGGTTGTGGCTTCCTTGACTGATGACAATGCACCTTTAATAAGGTCTTCTTCTCTTACTGCCTTCCCTTTACTGAGCATTACCATCTTTTCCAATGAGTCATGTTGCCTCATGGTCAAAGTACAATAGTTTCAGTTTAGTCATTTTGGCTTCTAGTGAGTATCCAAGCTTGATTTGTTCTCAGATCAATGTATATGTCTTTTTGCCAGTCCATGGGCTGATTTTTTTCCTTTGCTCTCCAGCTTTCACACCTGTACATAGATACTAAGGATATTACCTATTTCCTTCATATGTTACCTGCCCTGATACCCACCCCCACTCTTCTATAATTCATCAATTGGCTATATTGCATAAATTGGCTTATTATTGGCACTCCATAATAACATCCTTATTATCAAGGATCCCCAAATACAAGGACTCAAGGTTTGCTTAGAAAACCTAAGGTAGTAGCCAGCCCAAATTCCTAAAAGACACACTTGGGTAGTAATTAAGTGGACCCCCATTGGACTGTTGAATTAGGGTGGAAATGGGCTAATTCTCCTGGATGTACAAGGTAGTGAGTCATTCACAAATTCAGTCAAGGTAGCTGGACACTCATTGCCTTGCAAAACTATTTTTTCCTTGCACCTTTCCTAAAACAATAGAAAGTTGCCTGAGATCCATCAGTTCTGAAGTTTCAGACATTAGCGATTGTTAATGCATCCGGAGAATCCATTTTTTTAACCCTGAGAAACTCCGGCAGACATTGTATTCTACTCAAAGTACCGCTTCGGGGGAATATCGAATATAAATATCACCTCAAAACATTGCCAAGGTGTTTGTATTTTCTCCCACCTCGTCACTTTGCTGGTTTGCTGCGCAACCCTCAGAGCTACATTCTGAGTATCTTCTGCTACACAAGTCTCTGCTCTTGGACAAGAATAGTATAGCCCTTCATTCAGAACTCTATTCCTCTCTCCCAATACTTCCTACTTTCTTCTATAGCCTTGTGTGAGTGCTTGAATCTTGAATGTACGTATGTATGTGTGCATCCCGCTGATTATTTTTCAATAAAAATAATTTTTATTTTATCTCCTGGCTTGGAGTCTTGTCAGTTACTACCGGTATACATAGGTCAAAAGATCCAGCTGTTACCTGGCCTCTCGCAGCCACTATTTAAGCTAATTAAAATTCTCCATAGAAATCATGATTTTTGGTAGACGTGTGGAATTTCCAAGGACCTCAGTAATTTGGGTAACACATAGCTGCCCTTCCACATCTTAGTCTTCATCTAATTTCTTAATTACAGATTCCATTTTGATTTATAACTGAGCTAAGGTGTAGAAAATCTTTAACAATTTCAATGTTTTCATCACCCACTTTAAAATCTATACAGTTCAAATATTCAGCTGTAACCCTGCTTTTGCACTTTCTTCCACAACTTTCATTAATAGTCATTCAAATAAATTAATTAGTTTTAAAGATGCTCCCCCTTCAACCTCTTTACTTGCAAATAATGTTACCTCTCCTTAGATTTTTTTATGTAATGCCCTGGCTAGGCCTGGTTGCATAAGTTATATTACTGTGAAGCCTTACTGTAAGGTTGTGCCAATTATGTTATCAAGAGCAAATTTCTAGCCATGCATACCAGTCACTTTGTATGAGAAAGTACACTTCCAACTGACAACAGAGTAATCCCTGAGTATACAGAAACTGACGACTTCTAGCTTAACACATTGGTTCCCATCTTCAGCTACAAACAAACTGAACAGCATGCAGTTCATAGAAATCCTTAAAACAAATAGTCAGAGCTACTTAGTTATTGCTAAGGTGGGCCAGAGATGACTAGGTGAAAAAGGATGCTTTGGACAACCACGTCTTGTGGATTTGCATTCATGGATGCATCAAGAAGTTGTTGTTGGTATCAACAGGATATTCTGGCCACACTACTATGCTGCACATCCATAAAACCTTGTACATGTGGAAATGGATCTACAGATCCACTCTGCCAATCAGTATGAGATGCCTCTTGCTGTCCCACTTCCACAGCCATAGGTTCCATGTTTTTGTTGAATACAGAACAATGGATTTCTGAATTCCTTGATTTTCTTGAATGCTGAGCAATGGATTTTTCAGTTTCCAAGCACACTGAGATTCCCATAAGGTTGTGTCAAGGTATCACACATTTCTGCACACAGAAAAGGATTCCTGGATGAGCATTATATGGGAAAGGGCCATAGCTCAGCAGTAAAGGCCATGTTTTGCATGCAGAAGGCCCCAGGTTCAATCTGCAGCTTCTCTATTTTTTGTTAAAAACATGATCAGGTGGCACATGCTGGGGAAGACCTCTGCCTAAGACCTTGGAAAGCCGTTGCCAGACATAATGCTAATGGACAAATGGTCTGATTTGGTATGGGGATGTTTCACCAGTTTATATCCATACAACTTCATATAATTAGGAGCACTTTGCCTAAATCTTGAATCAACTGTCTACATGCGGTCTTCAACAACTGATTCAGTGGGTTTACTCTAGTTGGGAGTAGCCAACAGGATTCTAGCTCTTCTATTTTCCAGTCTATGCATGTACAAGGCAAGTGCCTATTATTCTAAATATCAAAATAAGCATATGTGTTAGGTATGCATATAATGTGTGTGTGAGGCTGTTTGATAATACTGCTATAGTTACTGTGATTTAATATGTATTTTAAACATTTACAGTTAATGTGTGTAATTGTGCGGGCCAGAAGCCATATATAATGGAAGAAATCATGTAATAATTGGCTGGTATGGATATAACCCCATCTGAAGAGGCCTTTGTCAGTAGGCAAAGGCTGACATCTTTGGGAATTTCAAATGCTATCCACACTGCTCCTGTTGGTTCATTGTGAAACTTCAGAACATATGGTGCTTCTGCTGGTAGGTGTTATTTCAAAGTTTTCAAATCACACTAGGAGAGGGTCCCTCTGGTGAGCTCTTGGAAGCTTAGCAACTGTGAATTGGAAGTGACAGAACAGAGAAAGCGGGAGTTTTTTTTTAAAGCAACCAGATACATTCCGTCTCCTAGACACAAGTACAAAATAAAACTATAAATTGAGACATCTCTACAAGGGGAAAAATGAGGCCAACATGTCAAAATGGAAAGATATCTAGGTTGTGTTTCACCCAACACCCCCCCTGCACAATAATCCTTACCAAGAAAAAAAAAAAAAGCCCAGTACATGTCACCTAAATTGTTAAAATAAAAATATGGTCACTTTCTCGTATTGACATAGTGTGTCGATGTGTAAATTCAAACAACTGGCAGACAAAATGTGGAGCAGCTTAAGAGATCTCGCAAGGGTAGGGGCAAGTGTCTTGGAAAGATGATTAAAATAGTTCCTTTCTCTGGAGTTTCATATTCAGCCTCTTTCTTCAAGGGGCTGCAGGTTTGTTCTTATCTAGTCATTCTCTCCTAACCTACAACACTCTCTTCCTTTGGTCTTCCAAAGGTTTCAAATACAGGAATTAAAGTAAGTAATATAAGAACAGCCCAATTATACTTGAGGGAAAAAAAATCCTTGCTTTAAAGGATTGACTTCATTCCCCCCTGAATGACTCATGTGTATTTGAACTGCGGTCTGTACAGATTGCCGATTTTTTGCAAGCTGTCTGGATTTTTTTTTTTTTTTTTGCCATATATACAAGACCTTAGTCTAGCATTCAAAGAGAACTTAGAAAAAGAACTTACCTTTTTGAACTACAAGAATGCTCCAACCAGCATGGCTAAAAATTAACCTTTCAAGCTCTGAACAGTGACCAACCAGATTACTCTGTTAAGCCAAGCTTAAAACTTAAATATCATTATACAGATCTATGGTGCAGTTATACTTGGAATGCTGTGTATATTTGTTGTTAACTATTTATACCCTGTATTTCCCCACAAACTGGGACTCAAGGCAGCTATGTTGGAATACTGGTAGCTTCCATGTCAATGGGTCAGGAACCCCATTCAAGGTTTTAGCCCATACCCTAAAGAAGCTTTCCAAGGTGCTGTAATATATCTCAAAAACAGGATTAGCACCTTGGATAGCTTACTTGAAACTTGTGCCAGAACCTGGAGCAGATTTAACATCCCACTAACATGAAAACCACCACTGCCACTGAAACTTCCAGTGTTTAAGGGTATTTAGTTGAGGGGGAAAAAAAGACTAAATTAAGAATAAACATGATAGCGATGTATAAACACACACACACACTCTAAAATGCCTCACTGAAGCAAAGTATATAATCCTGGGGTTGTCTAAACAGTGAAATCAGACCTCATAGAATTCGCTGGGAATCCTACCTGTCTAAATGGGATCCTGCATCAATCCACAGTATTCAGAAAGAGAGGGGAATGGCAAAAAACAATGCAGGGAAAGCCTTCATGGCTTTTCCTGTAGTTTTCAAAAAACAGCGAGGGCTGTGTGCATTCCTGCTCTTTAGGACAAGCAATTTCCTTTGAATCATTTCCCCATCTGAGAGGAAGCACAAAGGTGATTGGCCAGGTGAGTGCAGGGGCGGGGTTTGCTAACAGGGCAAGCACCCACTGCCGCCATGTTGGATTTTCCCTTACTGAGCAATTGCTAAGGTGATAAAACAGGATGTCCCCCCCCCCCGACCTTTTAGTTCAGAAAATCACCCTATTGCTCCAGCGTGCCTTAAGACAAAGTTTAAGAAAAAAAGTTTGGCGGTGACGAAGAACTAACATGAGTAACTCACTGGCTGCCACCATCTGGCATGTGAAGCTTATGGGGCCTGCTGGGGCCAAAACCACCATCAAGACAAGTTGCTGTTGCTGCAAAATGCCATTACTACGAGATACTCCATTCCCTCCCACCATATAGATGGGCCCACTGTCTGTCCTATGACTAAAGGGAGAGGTTCACTTAAGGGAAGCAGCTTCAGGGAAGTCAATCCAACCCACATCATGCACGAGGAATCTAAGAAATTGAAGGGAGACACAGGAGGCAAGATCTTTGCCAGTCCAGACATTGTTACACAAGCCCAGATATCCGAAGCCAAACAGCAATGAGACAAGGTGTTAAATGTAGCTAGTCCAGGGGTCAAGAATGCCAGGAAATATAACATAAAGAACATGAAGAGCATGGCCAGTTGAAGAGGTGGAACGGTTGTGAGCAACAAAGATTCCCCACAAATGAGTGGAGATTTATAGGTGGCTGCCTCTGGATGCTAGGTGATTGAGTATGTAACCAGTTCCTCCACAAGTTTTCCTTGTCTCTTCACTGGACTTCAAAGGGTGGTAGTGGGTCTCTTCAGTGTCTGCCAAGTCCTACTGAGGAGGGAGTCCCTCAGCTGCTTCAGCTACCATCAGTTTCTCAGATTCAGGGAAGGAGCTATCTCAGTTGAGAAACTCCTTCCAATCCAACTCCTCTGCACTAGATTCCTTGGATTCCAGCCTACTCTTCTCTTGGGTTACCATCAACATAGACCAACAACTGCGTTATCAATATAAGCCACATGGATTTGTTATATTTTTGACAGCCATTTGGTGCCACTCTGTTAGGGACATACTGACGCATAAGCTTTCTTATGCCTATGGATGTCCTTTTTGAGGTACTGCAGTGGTTGGTACTGCTGTCCTCTATTTGTAGTGTCCGACACACACCCCTTACTGTACAGCCCAGCCTCCCTGCACTGCCATTCTGTGCCGCACGAGGAGTGGGCAGGATTAGAGAAGTGTCTGGCTATGTCCAGAGACAAAATTATTACAGCAATGCTAAGATATTTGGAGGACACTAGCAGAGCTCAGTGGCTGATGTAATAATTACACATTTGGCTACAGGGACATAGTTGTGTGCTTCTGTGATCATTCCCATGCCCCATAAGGCATGGTATGACTCTGTAAGATAGGCTTCAGAGTCTGTATTGTAAGTCTTAGGGGATGTGGTATATGGTTCAGCCGTACATAAGTCCACATGCAGAACTACTGTGCTATGCTGGGCCATATAGGGTTGAATGTATGGACTTTTTCAGATGCAATGATAACACAAAAGGGTGAAATTATTAGATAATGACATCATTTAGCCGTTCCAGGGGCATAGTGTGGGTGTGAATAAGGCATCACTTTTTATTGACGGCTTTGCCTGTCAATAAAAAAAGTGATGCCTTGTCCGTTCCAGCATTACGCCCTGGGAACAGCTGAATGACAAGGACATCTGATAATTTCTCCCTTTGTGTTATCGTCGCATCCTAAATGACAAAGATTTTTAATGGTATGTACCTCATCTGATAAAATCCTATGTGTTGCTTCCTACTGACTATTCAAGTTTTATTTCATTGGCTATTCAGGTGAAGCTTTTCCCTTCTAATGGACCAAATTGGGGATAAATTTACTTGTTATTAAGTCATTTTATTAAAATCAACAGAGCAGATTAGTTACACAAACAATTTTCCAATGCCTTAGCTTTCTTTGGTTCTGTTAGAACCTATGTCTGCTGACTAAGCTGCTATTAGAGACACAGGAGCCAGGACTAGCAATATTAGCAATATAGACATGTTTTAATAGCTGAGTGAGCAAGCTGTAGTCTGACTTCCTCACAATAGACCTATGTACCGGTAGTAATCTTGGTGAATACCCAGATTTCTCCAGGGTTGTGGTTAGGGTTGACAGATCTGAGGGAGTCTCAGGGCCTGTTTCTTTTTCTCCAGACCACAACATGAGGGAAGGAATCTCAGGGTGAAAGCACTCCCCTGAAAAAAATGACACACACACACTGCTGGTCCCCACTGCTGCAATCTGACTTGGAGAAGCGCTTATCAATTTTCCAGAAATCTCTTCCCTTCCCTCCTCTCTCATTTGTTAGACTTTGTGGTTTGTTTGTTATTTGAATGACATGCTCTCAGCAACTGTGGTTGAAGCTCAATTAATATGCTTAGTGACATTGCCAGTCCCTGCCCTCTATGACATCACCAGGAATTGTTCCTCTTAACCTGACAACCCTAGGTGTTGTCTACATGGTAAAAAAAAAATACGAATGGCATGTGAACATACGGTGATCCATTCAAATGGCCATTCACACAAATATGTGTCATTCAGAAGGGGGGGGCAGCAAAATCCACTGCAAAGTCCGTGTGCGCCATGTCCAGGGCTTCATACAGATTTTAAAAAAATCTCCGTATAACATGCAAATCTGCGATCGTTTGAATACTCACATTCGCACAGATATGAACAGGCAGTGCAATCTGATTGGCTGGATGAGGATGGGGTGGGGCTAGCAAAGATGGAAAGCAGTTGCGGCTGCCATGTTGGATTTTCGGCTAAGCGAGAATCCAGTAGGTCAATCAAACAATTTTATACTCTTTTTATTTCTTTATTTCTAAATACAAACTGTTGCTTGTGCGCACCCTGGGAAACTGTTTTTTTTTTTAAATTGGCGGCAGCAGATTTAATATCGTGAGTAAATCACTCATGGCAGCCAGCTGGCTGGGGGTCATGTGGAGTTGGGGGGGGTGTCTTTTGGCTGCGTAGACAGTTTGCATCATTGCGAACACCTGCCTTTCTGAATGTGTTCCTATTTTCCCCCTCGTATAGACAAGACTCTAGTTATGGTAGCCATATGTGCTATTTTAAGAAAAACAATCCTCTCTTTAAAAGGATATCACAAGACAGTCCTCTGTTTAAAGCAGGGGTGGGTAAATTGGGCCCTGTCTGCCACATTCAACCCCTGGGCAGTATTTTTGTGGTGTCTGAAGCCCCCCCCCAATCCCTCAAAGCTCCCCATTTTTTTTAAAAAAAAATCAGCATGATTCAGCATGACATGACATGACTTCCCATTGCCATTTTGAGAGGGACTGCATTTTGAGAGGGACTGCAGAGTACTTGCAGTTATTTGAGCTTGCTATTTATGTGTAGCCCAGAGGTTCTGGTGGAATTGGCCCCGGTCCATCACACAGTTCCTCGCTACTGGTTCACAGGCATATTCTGTTTGAAGGATGGTCTGCTCCAAGTTAAGTTTGAAGATAAAGAACCATAAAAGTAGGAGATTTGGAGTTGCCCATCAACAACACTTGGACAGCAGCAAAACAAAAGGCATATAAGTCACTCCTTTATGAGCTGTACCTTGATTTAAATTATAGGAATCATTCTAGGTGTGCACCTATAAGTAAAAACCAGCAAAA
The DNA here is from genome assembly GCA_030847615.1 of Gambelia wislizenii. Classification (NCBI taxonomy): domain Eukaryota; kingdom Metazoa; phylum Chordata; class Lepidosauria; order Squamata; family Crotaphytidae; genus Gambelia; species Gambelia wislizenii. The sequence continues at coordinate 249,077,759 of JAUMIR010000005.1, forward strand.
GCAAATCTTATCGAAAATTGGACTGCCTGTTATGTTTTCTTTCGGGGTGATGCATTTCTTCTTTTTAGATGATGTGGAAGTAGCATGGCTGAGTTCAGCCTGCCCTATCAAAGCCAGGCTTTGGGAAAAATACATGTATCTTTGGTGCTTTTGCTTTAATGTCTAACTCACCTCCTTTCTTTATAACTTCTCTTTTGTAAACAGGGCACTGAACAAAAATAGATCTGGAGTTGCTCTTAAGAACAGCTTAGTGACTCAAGGAATCACTTTCAAATGTCCACAACAGCTCCCCCTTTTCTGTTTCTCTACCCCCCTCCCCACAGGGACCCCTTTTCATCAGTCTCACCTCCTTCACGCCTCCCTACCAGATGCTGAGCTTTGATGGCAGCTGGGCTGTTTTAAAGTTTTATCTCTAATTAAGAAATGGAATCTTAAGCAACAGTTAAATTTTAACATAGGCCAGCTGTGTCTACAAAGAAACTGCTATTTCAGAAGCACAGTCCTCCTCCCGCCACTGTTTCCTAATTGAAATGATACTGTAACTGAAGGGGAATCCAACTACTGCTCCAGTTCTAACTAAAAGGGAGACTACCAATTCCAAATCAGCTTCCAGCACCTGATTCTTTAAGAATATTCTGGATCAGAGCTTGGGGCAACTTATTTTTGGGGGACTACTGTTCCCAGAATTAGACTACAACTTCTGCCATGCTTGCTGAGGAATCTTGGGGGTTTAGCTGTACTCTAACCCTTCCTTAGTGGTCCAAAAACTAACTTCTGTAACCTTAGTGTTGGATTGACCAACATCTGGATTCTTTCTGCTCTGTCTTATTAACAATATGCCTCCAAGATTACCATGGAGTGAGGTGTGGACACAGGCAACCAGGATGGAATAGAGGAAAGTAAAGCTCCTTGGTTCTTTCCTAAGCTGAAGCAATGAAGGTGTACACATTTGCAAATATTGCAAGAGGAACATTTCAAATAGAGCTATTCAAATGACAAAACCTGACATGCACACTGTAGCCAAGATCTTCTTTGATGCTAATGGACCATAAACTCTACCAGTGTACTTATGTGGGAAAACTGAGGGCAGTGGCTATTGGGAAGGTGAGAGATGTGAAGGGGGCATTCCAAGTACTGGCCACAGCCAGTTTAGTGGCTATTTGGGCTACGTGGAGAGAGCTGCACCCATTCAACTGCTGGAAAACCCCCTGCTCCTTCCATACCAACTGCCACTGATGTAGCCTCTAAGGAAGAAAACAGCAGCCAGGCTCGGCACTATCATGCCTTGGGCCCAGTAGTGAGGGAGAGGCCCTCCCTCTATAACAACTGCCACTGATGAGGCCTCTGAGGGAGGGAGAGAATGGCAGCCAGGCACAGCCCCATTGTGTCTTGGTCCTAGCAGATGTCGAGAGGCCTTCTCTCCATATAAACTGTTACTGCTGTGGCCTCTGAGGGGGAGAAGAGCAGCCAGCATCTGCTGGACTTAATCCTCTCCCTCATTGCCATCCTGTTTTCCATGTGTTTCTTTTCTTTTTAGACTGTAAACCTGAAGGCAGGAAACTGTCAAATTAACAATTTGTAAGCTGCTCTTGGAGACTTTTTGGCTGAAGGATGGGATATAAATATTCTAAATAAATAAATAAAAGTGCTGCGCAAGAAGGTAGTGGATACTCCCTTGTGCAATGGCAGAAAAAGGACACACACTTGCATAACTCCTGATTAGAGTAAATCATCAAGAAGATTCTAGTCTATTAATTTGAACACTTGAACCTCCAAATTTGAAACTCAGATATGCAGGTCCTTGATTCTAATGGGATTTCAAATGTTCCTATGAAACTTTTTTTTACTTCCATATACTTCTGCCCATGACCTAAGACCACCTCCTGAGGGACCTCTTCCAGGCTCACCTGCCTTCAGAGGTGGCTATTGGAGTGGAGTGGAGTAATGATGGCAGCCTGACTCTGAATCTCCTTCATTAGGGGCATTAGTGCCATTTTTGTTATATGGGCATCAGGCTAAGATTGTCCTGTTTTCCTAAATAACATCTTTGGCCCAAATCCTACTGCTAGTCTTGACTAGATAGACCCATGGAATCAACAGGATTTACATATGTATTAGGGGCGCTCCAAAAAAGCGATACAAAGACTCCCTGAAACAACATCTCAGGCTCGGCCAAATTGATCACAAACAGTGGTCCGCCCTGGCCTCACATCGGGAGGCATGGAGACGCACTATCCACAATGCTGCAGCCTTATTTGAGAACTCACGACGAACAAGTCTTGAAGAGAAACGACAACGCAGAAAGAATCACAACCCAAAAACATCACCCAAGGAGACCTTCTGCTGTGCTTTTTGCAACCGGACTTGTTTATCTCGGATTGGCCTTTTTAGTCATCAGCGTGCTTGCAGAAAGCGTGGGATGAGTCCTTCCTAAATCTTCGTTTGCGAAGAAAAGCCAGAGAGAGAGAGAGAGAAGAGAAGACTCACCATTCAACAATTGATTTTAAGAGTCTATTCTAGCTGAGGCCATCTAACTATGTACGAGGTATGTAGGTAGCTAGGTAAAACAAACACATAACCAACTTACTTTCTTTTAAAAAAATAACTAGACTAGTTTACCAGAAGACCCAGACAATGACTAGATTCCATTATTTACACAAATTACTGAGGTCCACAGAAATTCCATGCATGTCTACCATAAATCACTATATCTATGGAAAATTTTAATTCGCTCAAATGTGGCAACGAGAGGCCAGGTAATAGTGCAGTCTTTTGACCTATGATTACCAGTACTCACTGATAAGACCCATAGCCAGGAAATAAAAGAAAAATGGTTCTTGTTGGAAAATAATCAGGGGAATGTATACACTCAGGCTTCAAGCACTCCCACAGTAAGAAAGTAGGAAGTATTGGGATAGAGAAATAAAGTTTGGGATGATGGGTTATATTATACCTGTCCGATGAGCAGAGGTTTGTGTAGATGTTGTGACCTATAGTGACACAGACTGACAGAGTGATGGGAGGAAGAGAAGCTGTGCACACTTTGATGGTGTTTTGGGGTGATATTTATACCCAATATTCCCCCTAAAGGGGTGTTTTGAGTGGAATACAGTGTCTGCTGGAGTTTCCCAGGATTAAATAATGGATTCTCTGGATTTGTTAATGATTGCTAATGGTTGAAACATTAAAACTGATGGGCGTCAGGCACACCTCTATTGCTTTAGGACAGGTGAGAGGAAAAAACAGTTTTGCAAGGCAATAAGTGTCCAGCTACCTTGATTGCATTAGTGAACGACTCATTTCTATATACATCCAGGAGAATTAGCCCATTTCTTGCCTAACTTATCAGTTCTAGGGGGGGTTCACTTAATCCTTGCCTGGGCATATCTTTTAGAATTTTGGGCTGGCTACTTCTTTAGATTTTCTGAGCAAACATTGATTCCTTGTACTCGGGAGTCCCTGGTCTACTACTGACCTCGTGGATTTCAGTAATAAGCCAATTTATGAAATATAGCCAGTTAGTGAATTATAGAAAGAATGGGTGGTATTAGGGCAGGTAACACCATGTTGGAGAAGGCAGTGAATTCACTCTGGGTTTTAGTCTCAACTATAAAGGAGCTATCCAAGATTCTGACTCTGTGTCAATCATTAGCTACACTCATATGTATTATTAACATACCCTCTCTGGGTAGAGACAGTCCAAATTTATCCTTGGTTGTCCTACTTTTCCAAATGCTTTTAAAAATGTTCCTGTTTTCCTCTCCTCCCCCCAAGGAAGTAAGCTGAGGACCTTCCTTGTCCTCAGCTTACTTCAGTTACTGTAATTTGAGTTCAAATTTCAAAAGTAGTTTGCACTCAATTAACTCTGCTGCAAGGTAAGGAGAGGAGGGAGTGAAATCTTTCCCTTCCCAGTAGGCTCAGGCAAAAGCAAGATGCTGCTCCATCTCCTAGCAGCGGTGTTGTTTCTCATTAATAGCCTTTACCATCTTGACCGCACTCTGATGTTTCTTGGCCACACATGTCGCAGTTTTTATCTGTGAAATGTTGGAATGTATGCATTAACCATCCCACTCCTTAAACACCCAATACATTTATTTGCCTAAGGCGAAAGGCAAGATGGTAGTTCACTCCCATTCCATGCCCAGAAGCAGTCCAAAAAGCCCATTAAACCTTATGCCACCACTTGTGACAGGAAAACATCTTCTACCACATCTGAGGAAATATTCAGGGCACAAGCCATGTGGCACAAGCAGCTTGCGTCATCTTACCACCTAAGACAGCTGCCAAGTCTACTTCCTGGAAGGGCCAGTCCTGATAATACAGTTCATATCTGATTTGTGCCTTGTGTATTTTATACTTAGGCAAAGATAAAATGTCTCATGGGAGCCACACTTCACTTCCTTGAAATGCCACCTGTTGCCTGACAACCCAGCTTCTGATTCTGTGGGGCCTATGTGGCTAAACGAAGCCAGGAGTCTTGCATGTCACTGAGGAGCCTCACATGGCACCAAGGAGAATTCGGAAGGAAATGTGCATTTTTCCTTGTATTTTTACAGGCCTTTCCTGATTAGTTCCCGGCCTCAGGGGCTCCTGGCTGTTTTTAGTCTGCTGGCTATTTATTATTTATTATTTTAATGTGATTTTATATCAGTTGTTTTAATGTATTTGGTTTAATATCTTTTTATGGGTGAGGGTGAGGGTGGGTGGTGTTTGGGGATTTTAAATTGTATTGGTATTTTAATTTTTGTAAGCCGCCCTGATTGTTTTAACAGAGGGGTGGGAAAAAATATAATAATAATAATAATAATAATAATAATAATAATATCATGTCTATCAGGAATTATAGGCAGGAAATGCATGTGCTACAAAAGCATTGGGGGGGGGTCTAAGTAACCAAGGCAACCTCTTTTTTTGCCTCAAGCCAACTTTTTTTTTTTTTTTTTGGTTTGGATGCCTTCCAGTAGCTGGAGAGGCTACTTGTTATGAAAGGCAATTAGTACTTGATTTTTTAAAAAACCAGATTTAAATAAATTGAGAAGGGATTGAGTGGTGAAATTTTCCAAAACAAACCGGTTGTGTGCGTGTGTGTGTGTGTGTGTTTGCCAGGGAGAACACCGTCGGTTTAGTGCCATTCCACACCACCACCTTATCCCCGCTCCCTCATCACTAAAGCTGCAACTGAACTTAGTGGGACTTATGAGTAAATGTTCTGTGGGGTGAGTAAATGTGTCAGAGCAAGGCTGGGGAGGAACTATCCAATTTAATAACTTATTTCAAGAGTTCTATATAGTTCTTTCTCAATAGAAGCCAAGAAGATTAAGCTGAGGCTGTTGTATTTTGGACATATCATGAGATGATGTGACTTGTTACAAAAGATGTGAATGCTTGGTAAAGTAGAAGGTGGTAGGTGAAGAGCAAAACCACTGCAGGTGAGTAGACCCAGTCAAGAAAGTCACAGCCCTGAGTTTGCAAGACCTTAGCAGGTTAGTTATTGACTTGATGATCTTGAAGGTCTTTCATTCATAGGGTCGCCATAAGTCGAAATTGACTTGATGACAAAGAGCAGTCACAACAATATGTGACCTTTGGGGGTCCCTTCCAAGTCTTTTATTCTGTGATTGTATTTATCACATTTCCACCCACATGCTTCCAATAAATTGATTAATTTTTTAAAAGAAAAATATTTTTTTTTCTAAAAAGGCAATTTTTTAAAAAGACACCAGTTTTCAAGACCAGATTAAAAACAATTCCAAAACCTACTTTGAAAACTAGTTTTGAAGAATTAAGTTTGATAAGAACAATGCATTTTTGCCCTCCTGTCAGAAACACAACTGGACTGGAGCCAAATTGACCTACCTTGCAAGTTCAACAACAGAGGTGCTGCTACAAAGAAAGCTCCTTCTCATGTATTCACTGCCCTAGCCTCTCAGAGTGGTGAGACACACAACAGGGCCTCCACTGAAGATCTTAAATCCTGAACAGACTCATATAAGGAGACAGACTTTCAGATGTCCAGGCCCCAAGCCAGTTTTTCTTAATGCATCTTGAAATGAGCTCAGAAGTAAATTGCAAGACAGTGCAGTTGACTCAAGACTCACGGCCTTAAAGTGCTCAGCAGCAGATAACATTGTAGCTTCTGGATTTTGCATTAGCTATTGTCTCTGCATATACCCCATGAAATGGAGAGTCTCTATCGTAGAACTAATTTGTATTAGCTATCCCCATTACTATGTTCTGAGATGTACACCCTCTCGATCTTGACAAAATTGGAAAGCTGCCCAAAATGTCTAGTGCAACATGAGTTCTTTCAACTTTTATCCATCTAATAGTCCCCCTGATGTTATTAAAAAAAACCTCTCTCCTTTTGGGGGCATTTTATTTTCTCAATTTTCAGCATTTTTGCAACTAGAACATTCTCTGATGTGACCTCTCAGCATCAATTATATGTCTTGTCTGGACGGGATGCAAATGTACAGCGATCCGTTCATATGGACATGCACATAAGTACATGTCATTTGGAAGGGGGGGCAGCCAAATCTGCCGCAAAGTCCGTGTGTGTTGTGTCCAGGTCTTCATCCGGACTCTTTAAAAATGTACAATCATTTGAACACTTGCATTCACACAGATATGAACAGGCAGCATAATCTGATTGGCTGGACGAGCATGGGTGTGGAGCTAGCAAACAGGGAAAGTGTCTGTGGCTGCCATGTTAAATTTTTGGCTAAGTGAGGGTCCGGTAACTCAATAACAGGGCATTCTTATACTCTTCTTTCTTTCTTTTCTCTTCCTTTCCTTTCTTTTTTCTTTCTTTCTTTTTTTGGAAATATGAACTATGGCTTGTGCACATCATGGGAAACTGTTTTTTTTTTTTTTAAATTGGTGGTAGCAGATTTAAAATCATGAGTAAATCACTCACGGCCGCCATCTTGGCTAGGGGGTCATGCAGAGTTTAGGGGAGCTGTTTTGACCGTGAAGGTAAGTTGCATCATTGTGAATCCCTGCTTTTTCGGATGTGTTCATATCCCCCCCCCCCCAGACAAGACCATATACAACCCTGATAAAATCCCTCCCAAGGACTCTGAATTTCAAGCACTTGCTGGTGTTGCTACAGACTCACTAGCCTCACCTCATGATACTGATGACAAGAATCACCAAACAGAAAGGCTTATCTATGCTAGCATATTTAAATTCATCTGACCCACCAGCGGCATTCCTTCTGGAAGGACAAAGAAATTTGTCTTCTTCATTGGAGGAGCGACCCCTCATCCCAAGCACCTCCTGCTCTTTGTTGGCCAAGGCAGGTTTTTCCTTCTGTTTTATCTTCCTCCCATCTCAATGGGAGGGAATTAGCTATGTGAATTCCTGAGTGGGTTTAATCCCAGGGCCTTTTGAGGGAACAAGAAGGTTTAGGATCCTACTAATCCATGGCCGTTTCCAGAATACTCTGTGAGACAAGGAGGTTTTAAACAATTAAAACCTCTTAAGATTTGGTGATCTCAATAGCATAGTTAAAATTGCACTAGGCAGAAGTTATAACAGAAAAACCAGCCACCTCCCACCACCCCCAATATCTAGCTGAGAAATAAAGCAAGCTTAGTCTTCTTTGAAAAAGTATAAAAAGTCAAGGCACCAGGCCCGGATGGTTACACAGCATTATTTTACAAAAAAAACTTGAAAATGAACTAGCTTTACGCTATAAAATGATTAACAAGATTGAAGAAAATGGCATACCTGATACTTGGAAGAAAGCAAATATAGCACTTATATTAAAGGAAGGAAAAGATGGGAAAGAGATTAGTAATTATAGACCCATATCACTCTTAAACCTGGTTTACAAAATATACATGCTGATATTAGAATATAGGTTAAAAGAAATTATTGTTGACATTTTTAATGAAGATCAAAATGGATTTATACCAGGGAGAAGAATTAGTGATAATATTAGAATAGTGCTAGATATGCTAGAATGCTATGAAGCTCATGGTGAAAAGAAGATGGGTCTAATGCTGGTTGATGCTGAAAAGGCTTTTGATAGCATATGCTGGGATTTTATGTTGGAAGTAATTAAAAAATCAGGATTGGGTGGAAAGTTTTGTAAGAGAATAGAGCGAATATAAACAGAACAATCTGCTCAACTTATTATTAATGGAGAAAGATCTGCTACACTCAGAACTGAGAAAGGAACAAGGCAGGGATGCCCTATATCTCCTCTTCTATTTATTATAGTATTAGAGGTATTGAATAGGAAAATAAGAATAAATGAAAAGATCCCAGGGGTACAGATAAAAGGCTTTACTTAAAATTAAGAGCTTTTGTGGATGATATGATTATATTCATGGAGGATCCAATAAAACAAATTAGAGAATGTTTAAATGTTATGAAAGAATTTGGAGAATTTTCGGGATTTAGGATCAATAAGGAAAAAACAATTATACTTACTAAAAACATAAAGGAATTAGAAGAGGAAAAATCACGGAGATAGCGGGATGTAAAATTGAAAAAAAAGGTACGTTACCTAGGAATTTGGCTATCAAAGAGAAACGCTAATCTGTTCGAGAATAATTATAGAACAATTTGATTTGAAATAAAAAAAGAACTGGAAAGATGGACTAAATTAGGACTTTCTTTATTTGGGAAAATTTCAGCGACAAAAATGATCATCTTTCCTAGAGTATTGTACCTTTTTCAAAAACTACCAATCCTGACAAATTATAAAATTTTTGAGCTATGGAACAACGACCTAAAAATATTTTTATGGGAAAGAAAGCTAGATTTAAATGGAACTTCTTGATAGACATGAGGATAAGGGGTGGCTGTGACCTTCCAGACCTAAGAACATATTATCAAGCTTCGGCGCTAGTTTGGATCAAGGAATGGGTCAACTTAAGTAATAACATATTGCTGAATCTGGAGGGTCATAATGCCAGATTTGGATGGCATGCCTACTTGTTTTCTGAGAAACAGAAAGCGAACACAAGTTTTACAAATCATTGTGTGAGAAAAGGTCTATTAATGGTATGAGAAAAGATTAAAGAAAACTTTTATTACAAGATTCCATTATGGATATCACCTCAGGAGGCCTTCAGGTCAAGATGGAACAAAAGGGATCCTTGGTTAAGATATTCTGATGTTGGAAGGAAGGGAAGCGATGAGTTATTGTGGCTAGAAACAAAGGAAACCTTGCAGGCAAGATATAACATAAATTGGTTTACCTACATGCAAATAAAAGAAAAAATTACAGAAGATCAGAGTGAAGGTGGATTTGAGGTAGATAAAAATGAACTAGATATATTATTGGTGGAAGAGAAAAGGTCCAAAGCTATCACGAAATTTTATAAATTACTACTGGCGAGATTTGCAGAACAAGACTATATAAAAGAGTACATGTTGCAATGGGTGAAAGATGTAGGAAACACCATCAATATAGAAGACTGGGAAACAGCAAGGAAAAGATCTTTTACTTTTACTGCTTGCCAAAATCTCAAAGAGAATTACATAAAGATGGCCTTAAGGTGGTACTATACACCATTAAGATTAAGCAAGATGAACAAAAATATCCCAAGTTATTGTTAGAAATGTGGTAAAAATCAGGGCACCCTGATTCACATGTGGTGGCGATGCGCAAAGATATATATATATTTTGATACAAATACATGAATCAATTTAAAATATTCTAACAATAGATCTGGATTTTACCCCGGAATTGTACTTGTTAAATATAATTAAAGATCAAGATAAAAAAAGTGATTAAATACTGGAAAATATTACTCTACATGGCAACCTCTGTGAGGTTAGTTGTAGCCAAAATAAAATAAAATAAAATAAAAATGGAAGGTGAAAGAACATTCGACTATAAATGAATGGAAAAACAGGTTAATTGATATGTTGGAGCTAGATATACTAACAAATAAATTACGGAACAAGAATTAATATAAGTGGAGAGAAGAACGGGGCAAAGTATTAGATAACTTGAAAAATAAGGGCAAGACATATGATAATATAATGTTACAGTATTAAAAATCTCCAGAGATGGAAGAAAATTTAAAAAGGCACAAATTGAAAAGAGGAGCTGAGACTAGATATTTAATTAAATGTTAAGCAGAAGTTATATACAATTACAAAATTATAGCTTAGTCCTATTCAGTCAAAATAAAAGTTATAGATAATCTTTCTTTATTAATTATAACAATTACAATATGATGAAAAATTGTATAAAAAGGAAAAGAAAATAGTAATGTTATATGATCAAGTATATAAATCGGCTAATTATGTTTTGATGGAATATAAGATGAACTTTGTCTACAATATATTTGTATAAGAGGTATACGTAAGAATGTTTTTAAAAATAAAGTATATAAAAAAAGAAAAAGTAGAAAAGTAGAAAAAGTAGTTTACTTACAAACTAGTGTATGCATAATGAAATACACAGGTTCAGTATCTTCAGTTAGGGAAGAAGAAGCAGCAGCAGCAGCAGCAGCAGTGGCTGAATGGCCATCTGTCAGGGATGCTTTGATCATGATTTCCTGCGCGGCAGGGTGTTGGATTGGATGACCCTTATGGTCTCTTCCAACTCTACAATTCTATGATTCTATGAAATCTACATGTTAGAAGGAAAACAGGAGCATCTCAGCCAGAGAGTGCCTTCAGGCCACATGCTTCATGGAGAATGGTCAGAGGGGAAGTGTGAGGGGGTCAGTCTCCAGAGAAAAAAAGGTGCCTATGTGACCAGGAAGAGAAAAGGTGTATATAAGCAAACAGGCAGCATAAACACGCTTTTGCCTAAATCCCTAGAGAGAGATGGGGCTCGTTTACACGTGGGGCAAAAACTCCAAATGGAGTTTTGCCTTCATGCCCCTGGATTCTACCTGAAGCCCTGCACATTATTATTGTCCGCAGGGATGTGGGACAATGTCTTCACTGTCCCTGTGGAGTTTTGTCTGCTGCCGCCACTGCCACCACCACGACCACAGTTTTAAAGCTCCAGAGGCAATTTCCTCACCATGCTGTAGTTGCTTATCAGCTACATCAGCTACTAGCTGCTCAGAATTAGGGACAGGGAGCCATTATCTTGAGTCAGAGGCCTTTCTAGTTAGTTATTCTACTTAGAACCAACAACATGATCTTAAAAGCAAAACAACACGTCATGTCATGATGTCCTCTGAATCTGACTCCTTGGATGTACAGGGTGGGTTATGACATGATGTGTTATTTTGCTTTTAAGATCACATTGTTGGTTTTAAGTAGAATGACTAACTAGAATCAACCCATAAAATCAATGGAATTTACATATGTGTTGATTTCTGAAGTTCCTACTGATTCAGTGTTCAAATTGACTCTAGCATGGTATGCACAATGTAGGAATTTAAGATCTATAGAATCATAGAGTTGGAAAAGACCTCAAGGGCTATCCAGTCCAACCCCCTGCCATGCCATAGGATTATTGTCTGTTCCACTGACATGCACAGCTCTGGAAAAGGCTGTGAGCCTTTCAAGATCTGGGGTTGCGGGACTTACCCCATGGCTCGAGTTGCGGCAGGGGGAGCCCCCGCTGCCGCGACACCCACCTCATGGTGGCACCCGCAGTCTTCCATCTGGTCCGGCAACTGGGGATATATCCCCAGCTCCCAGCTGGACCCAGGCAGTTGGCTCTGAGGAGCCGAAGATGCAGGAGCTGCCTGAAGAGCTCCTAGAAGCCTCAAAGAGGAGCGGTGCAGTGGAGCAGAGAGGGTGTGATGGCAGTGGTGGCGGCAGGCAGCGTGGACTAGTGGCGAGGATCTGCGGGGAAGGAGCGAGGCAGCGATGCAATGGGCTAGCCCGGGACAGCGGGCTGTGAAGGGGCCGGCACAAGGAAAAAAGAGCTGAAATAAGGCGGTGGCCTCTTCAAGGCCGGCAGGCAACCAGGCCTGTCAGGACGGCCCCTGGAGGGTGGCTGGCGAGGCAGCTCGTGGCACCCTAGCCGCGAACGGTGGCGATAGTGGGAGGGGGCCAGCGGTGAGGTGGCTCGCTCGGGGCCTGAGGGCATGGATTGGGACCCAGGCGGCTGGGAAGAAGTGGTGGGGGCCAGCAGGTTCACCTGATCCAAGGCCCGGGTCACCTGGGGTGGTAACTGAGAGGCCATGAGGCAGCTCGTGACCCGCGGTACAGGAGGCAACGGCGGTGGCCAGCGGCAGCCTCTAGCCAGGGTCACCCTAGACGTGGGGGACCTGCATTTGGACAGGCACCAATTGGGCCAAAGGAGGGGGGAGCCCCAGTGTCACCACAGGGAGGATATGGAGGGACCTCCCAGCACAAGCAAGAAGCTTCCTGAACCAAGGGCGAACAAGCATATGCAAGGGCGGACAAGCCTAGATAGAGGGCTGTTATCACCACCCAGGGCACCTGCTTCCCCCCCCCCATAAGAGCTGTAATCACTCTTGTTACATCATGCCTCCTAAAAAGAAGGCCCAGCCCAGCAGGCCGGTGACTTGAGCCCAGATTGACAGAATGCCCAGGTCATGGGCAGCGGAGGCCGGCAGTGGTTAAGAGAAGCACCTCGCATGCAACAACCAGCACCCCTGAGGAGGTGCAGAACCTTTTGGCTGGTGCTGAGGCACCTAACTTGCAGAAGCTGACACAGGCTGTGACATTCCTGGCCGAGCAGGTAGTGGAGCTCAAGTCCAGCAAGAACCCAGCAACGGGCAGCTCGGGCGAGGGCCAAGCAGCAGAAAACACCACCAATGATTAGGAACCGACAGGGGGACCCTCTCAATCAGCAAGAATGTCAGGCGCCAGGCGGAGGCATCGATCGCCATCTGGGAGTGATATCAGTGGGACATCCTCACCGGCCTCATCACCGGATCGAGTTGGGGACAACTCACGGGGAAGTAAACAAAAAGGGCAAAACAAGATAAGAAGAAGCAGCGCTCCAAATGCAAGAAAAGGAGGGAATTAGACAGCAAAGGATCCTCAGGTGAGCCTTCTGATGACGACCTGGACTGGGTGGGTTACTGGAAGGCGGCTGCCCTGGTCCCGGGACTGCCGGCCTGGGCCATCAAGGCCAGGACCCAGCAGGATTGCTCTGCATCAGGCCCTACCAGGGCTTGGCGGGAGGGAGCCATCTCGCTGGGCAGCCCCACTCTCAACCTGTTCCAGGACCACGAGGATCCCCCAAATGAGTTCACTACATGGATAGCTCCATGAAAGTTCAGCCTAATGCCTGGGGGAAATTCACCACCTCACTGATATGGGAGCCACCAATGCATTCCCTTCCGTCTCCCTCTGGCTTTTCTTTGCCAACGAAGATTCAGGAAGGACTCATCCCACGCTTTCTGCAAGCGTGCTGATGACTAAAAAGGCCAATCCGAGATAAACAAGTCTGGTTACAGAAAGCATAGCAGAAAGTCTCCTTGGGAGATGGTTCTGGGTTGTGATTCTTTCTGCGTTGTTTCTCTTCAAGACTTCTTCGGCATGAGTTCTCAAATAAGGCTGCAGTATTGTGGATAGTGCGTCTCCATGCCTTCCGATGTGAGTCCAGGCCAGACCATTGTTGGTGATCAATTTGGCCGAGCCTGAGATGTTGTTTCAGGGAGTCCTTGTATCACTTTTTTGGAGCACCCCTCTTATGCTGACCCGTGGTGAGTTCACCGTAGAGTAATATTTTTGGGAGGTGATGGTCCTCCATCCTAGAAATGTGCCCTGCCCAGCGCAGCTGTGTTCTCAATATCATGGCCTCAATGCTGGTGATCCCTGCTTGCTCAAGGACAGTAACATTCGTCACATAGACAGTCCAGTGTATATTTAGGATTGTGCGTAAACAGCGCTGATGAAAGTGTTTGAGGAGTCATAAGTGGTGCCTTAAGCTGGCTGAGGGCTCGCACCAAGACTCTAAACTATCTAGTCCATGAGCAGCTCTTCGCTGATGATGCTGCCCTTGTTGCCCACACAGAAGCAGCTCTGCAGTGCCTAACATCCTGCAGAGCTGTTTGGGCTGGAAGTCAACCTGAAGAAAACGGAAGTTCTTTACTAGCCTGCACCACAGGACGAACACCATCATCCCCACATTGCCATTGGCAACTCTGTCAGTTCAGCAGTTCACCTACCTGGGAAGCATCATCTCCTCAGATGCCAAGATTGACAAAGAGATCGATCACAGATTAGCAAAGGCATATAGCGCATTTGGAAGACTTTACAAAAGAGTCTGGAGTAATAAACACCTGAGACGAAGCACAAAAATCAGTGTGTATAGAGCCATTGTACTGTCTATTCTCCTTTATGGGTCTGAAACATGGGAGTAAATTTAAATAAGAAAGAAAGAAACAAAAAAAGAAAGAATCCTTGCTTGAGTCCTACAGCCCCTGATGAACCAGCTCATACTAATTTTCCTGCCAAGCCTTATTCTGAGCTGAATAATTTGCTCCCCACAACACACATCTAAGCCTATGAAACTATCAACATATTTATATACTGTCTTGCATTATTTCTTTCCCTTTTTTGAATTACACTTCCAGACCTGCTTCTTTTCCTACTAGCTCATAAAAATTACCCATACACACACACACACACACACACCCAACCTGCACAAAGTGGATGGCACTTATATTTATTGTGAAAATTAACATCTTTCTGAAACTGTAATAATAACGGTGCTACTAAGGATTGCTCTTCCTCCAAATGCTTCCCTTGCTAATGCTCAGCAGGCGAGACTTGCATTTATAGCCTCCCAGAATAGAGTTAATGCTCATAAGTCTCTACTCTTGTACGCCTACAGCTAAATCATGGTACCTAGCAGATGGTCCATGTGTGTTTCCTAATGCAATGTCTTGTATGTGTGTAGTTGTCATAATTAAATAATAGTTCCCCACGCCATCTTGTGTAACAACAGATCCAAAGATGTATTTCTCAAAGGCAAGGAGCCAAGTGCTTCTTATGTGTGCTGCAGGAATCTAGCACACAAGAGAAAGCATCATGAATAAATAAGGCATGCCTCTCCCCCCGACACCCAAACATTCACACACATCATTGCCTGTTTGTTTCACTGTTTTGATAGAGAACATAGAAGTCCCACAAACATCCATGGTGCAATGCAGACTTCCAGAGGAATTCCAGGGCTGGATCCAAAATGACCTCACTTTCCACTCCTGTTTTCCTGACCAAACCTATAGACCTTGAGTCCCAGCAACTGGTATCTGCTGTCAAGGAATGTTCCTGTGATGCTCTGGAGCTCTCCTATGTGCACGCACATGCACCCCAAGAACTCCAGAGTTAATTTAAAACTCTTTGCCACCACCCATTGACTTTAATCCTTTCAGTATGACCCTATGGGAAGTTACAGAGTTCAGTTTGTACTTCCCACTCCGTCTCTGCAGAGCCTTACCTCCCCTGGACCCCTGTGGGAAGAAAGCCAAGCAAGGCATGTGAAAAAGAACTGTGCAGAAAGGAGAGCTTTAAAGTAAAGTTTTATTCTAAGCAGAACTACATAGCATAGTAAAGGTATCTCTTCTGTGGAAGGCTCCTTCCTTCCAGGCATACTTTGGAAATTACAAAATTACAGGTAAGTCTAGTCATTCTAGCCAAGTCTATAAAATACACGAAAGCTCTGATGTGACTAGGCTAAACAGTTTCCTAATCTACCCAGGAGTATTGCAGTCCAGATGTGCTGGATGTTCATTGGGAGTCTAGGCCTTTCAGCCCAGCCTCTACCAAACACCCCCCCCCTTAGCTGGGACAAGAGTCCCCCAGGCTCAGGTCTCTCTTTTTTCTTCTCTTTTGTTCTTCTCCCTGCCTTGTGGCCCTGAGGCAGTATTCATCACCTCTTCACAGAAGCATCTTGAAGTTTGCTTCTGGACAGCTATCTCTCATGACCTGGGACTCCTTCATGATGTGGACCCCCAATAAACTTTGACTTTACTCTCAACACCTAGTTAACCCATTGTTTACCTATTTGGCTGTGCTGCCTAGAAATGGGAGAGTCCATTATCACACTCCCCAGATGAGCAAAGAAGGTGTGGATGATGTCAGGATACCAAGTAAATGAAGCAGCCATACAACAGTTTCACCTCATCATCAGTTTGTCATCATCTCTGGTATCTGGAGCAAAGCTTGGAAAAGTTACTTGGTGGGATGAAAACTCCCAGAATCCCCAGTCAGCATGGGGATTCAGGGAATTGTCATCCCCCAGAGCAGTGGCTGAAGGCAAACAAATGGAAGTTTAATCCACACATACAAGAGGTGCTTTTGGTCGGTTGAAGGGAGCATCAGGGCAGAGGGTTTCAGTCTGTGCTGGATAGGATTGCATTTCTCCTTAATCATTTATGCTCACAGTTTGGGTATAATTCAGCATTCATCCTGGATGCTCAGGTTTCTACAGTGACCAAGCATACAATTGCACAGTTAAAACTAGTCCACTGTGTCTGTTCCTGGAGATGGCTGATCAGGCCACGGGAACATGTGCCTTAGTGACAGACTGTTTGGATTATAGGTTTTCCCCCTGTATCTACAGGAGATACATTCCCAGACTTACCACAGATACATGAAACCACATATAATAGTGAACTGCCATAGAATACCATAGAATCTTGGATGACCTAGAAAATGCCTAGAGAGGATGCCCCGTCAGGTACCTGGCATGACTCTATGGTCAACTTCTGGTGAAAGTTGACCATACAGTCATACTGGAGGACCTCTTGGTGCCTAAAGAGGCCACCTCCAGTGTGACTCTATGGTTCTCCAGTTACCTAGAGAGACCTCCCTCTGACTGTGGATAACTGAAATCATGGCTACTGATCCCATGTAAATGGGGGAGGGGGAGGGAACAAACTATACTGTAAAATAATCTGCATGGAGTAACTTCAACCCAAAAAGGTGCAAGATACAGTGATGACTGGAGCTGGTTTCAATAAGCACATGATTCCCTGGTTACAACAGCTTCACTGGCTACCATTCTGGTTCTGGGCACAGTTCAAACTGCTGGCCATTACCTATAAAATCTTATGTGGCTTGGCTCCAGGTTGTCTGAAGGACCATATCTTCCCATATAAGTCTTCCCAGGCTTTGGGTGAATCCCTTTTGAATCCCACTACTCTCACAGATACATCTGGTGAGAACTTAGGAGAAGGTCTTCTTGGTGGCTGCTCCCAGACTGTGGAAGTCTCTTCCTAGGGAGGATACATTTGACCCCATCTTATTCCTTTTATGAATTGGCCAGTGAAGACTTTTCTTTATATAAAAGCAGAGTTTTGGGAACTAAATGTTTTTAGTGAAAGGGCTTTAACAGTATGTTGCACTTTATTAATGTATTTTGACTTTTTAACAGATGAGTTTAAAATAATTTTAATTCTATAGCTAGTTTAATTACATTTTAAAAATTTATTTAATTTATATCCTGCCTTTATGCCAGAAGTTATCACTTTAATGCTAAAATTTGGTTTGTTTTTTATTTATTACGTGTGCTTATTTGTATTTGTTTTAATCCTGTAAGCCACCTTGAGTTCTGGAGAAAAAACAACAACATGATCTAGCAGTTGTAATGTTTCCAAGCTCTTTTCTTGGAACAGAGACGTGGCAGCAGAATATTTCACCTTTGTGGCAAAATGAAAAGAACTTCCAAAATTAACATGAAATTAAATTAACTTTAAAGTTGTTGTGTACCTTCAAATTCTTTCTGATTTATGGCAATCCCAAGGCAACCCTATCACAGACTTTTCTGAGGCTGTGAGTATGTAACTTGCCCAAGGCCACCCAGTGGGTTTTAATGGCTGAACAGGGATTCAAACCTTGGTCACCAAAGTCGTACTCCAACACTCAGACCACTATGCCACATGGCTCCTTTAACTTTAAACTATATACAGAGAATTAGGCCTTATTTTATTGTTACATATCTTCTGTGATAACTGAATCAGGTGAGAATGCTCTAGGGAAGGAAGTCAAGGCTGGCCACACCATTAGGCAGAGTGATGCGGCCACCTCCTGTGTGTGATAAGAGTCAGATAAAAGCAAAATATTGGTGTTTAATTTATTGTTTCACTTGTACTTCCAGGGAGAATGAAAGTTTTTTTAATGAGCTTTTGTGTGTCCTGTGCCAATATAATTTGACTTGCCTTGGATATTGTGCTCTTTAACTTGGGAAGAATTTGAGTGGGGAGACCCATTTACTGCTCTGCCTCAGGCAGCAAAAATATCTTGGGTTCTTCCTATTGAGCATAGCAGTTATCTCTAGGACAGAACTGGGGGTTAAACATGGATGTACCCCCCTCCCAATTTGGCAGGAACAGTCCTGATTAATCCTCTGCCATCCCAATTTTTTAGCTGCTTTCAAAATGTCCCAGTTTCTTTCTCTTCCTCATCCTCCTTTCCCCCTTTGTCCTTGGCTAACTTCCATTGCTCAGAGTGAATTCAAAGTGCAAAAATTGCAAAGTGTATTCAACTAACTCATCAGGTGGAAGAGAAGAGGAGAGAGCAGAATTGTGTCCTTCCCAGTAGGCTCAGGCAAAAGCAAACTGCTGCAATTTCTTCTAGTTGATTGTTCTCTCTCACTAATAACTTTTGTCATCTTGATCACATGCTGATGTTGGTTGGCCACATGTGTCCTCCTTTTCATCTGTGAAATGTTGGCAGGAACCTGAGAGATTGGTTATTTATTTATTTATTTATTTATTGGATTTCTATCCCCCCTTCCTCCCAAGATGGGATTCAAGGCAGTTTGAGATTTTGATAATCTGTTAATACACAGATTAGGAGACTCTTCACAAAGGCTAGCCAAGGGCCATGTTGACAACCTCATGCATCTTATATATATAGTATGCTGGTTTACCTTGAAAACAGGGCTAAGAATGAAACAGCATGTGTGCGTTTGTGTACATGTGAAAACAAGAATGAACCCCTCTCCTCCACCTTTCTTCACCTCACTCCATTATTGCAGTATCAGAGCTGAGCTCTATGGCCAAGGTTTCATTGCATAAATCTCCATTGGGGTTACGTAGGATAAATTTCCATGTCTAGAGCTATGAATTGCTTGTGTAATGCAACCCTTGTGACAACCCACCCCAGCAACTAAATGCACAACCAAATGGACATATGCATCCCATGCACATTCAGGCACATCCATGCAAAATTTGTGTCTTCATGCACAATGGCACTGTACCTACTTAGGCAGTAAGGCACTTATGCAGCCTTGGAATGAATATGGGCATTCTGTATCAGACAAATCTGTCCAACCACTTCCACAGGGGAATTTACACATGTGTAAGACACCAACAGGATTCCAGTCTATATGTGTGATGATGGGGAGAGTCATGCTCCAGACAGCACAATGGTGGCATGATAAAGTAGGAGAGATGTGGGCTTTGCTCATATTTTCTCCCATGGCTCTCTTTATTCTCTAAACTTTGAATCCCTTCTCTTGCTTAATAGGCAAATGAGCCCACGTGTTTGGTTGTGGCCAAAACCTCAGTCTCTGCATGGGTTCATTAGCTATCCTTCAAATGCTTCCCCCTCCCCTAATTTAGGTTCTTTTCAATGGATAATTGTAGCTATTACTTGATAACTTGAGAATGTAAAAATGCTATCATGGGTCATTTATCACAGATCGCTGTCTCTCAGCCCATTAGGCAATTACCAAACAATGGAAGACAAGGTAGGATATGATCAGCTCTTATTTAAATTGAACATAGTCTGACACACATTAAACTTTCTTGTTTTACAGGCATTATAATCTAGGGGTTTTGTCACTCTTGTATCACTCTTCAGAGTCCTTGTAACTTTGTCAGTGGTTAGCCTGAGCAGTGGTGTCCAGAATATGGTATTTGCACTATTCCATCAGTTTGGGTCTTACCTGTACTGACTGACAAGAGAAGATGGATGAGTTGCTTCTAATCACATCACCTAAACCAGCCTTGCACCTTTGAACTATTGCAGCACTGATATGTTTGAACACAAAAGAGACTCTTGAGAATTATCCCAATAGGTAGGCAAGTTCCTATGGGATAGCTGAGTTCTCACCTGGGAAGGGCTTTGAAGATCATCATCAGCACTTTGAATTCATCCCAGAAATAATGTAGGAGTACAATTTAGCTCTTTGAATAAGAGAGTCACAAATCTGCCATCTGCAACCCCGGTTAACAACCTGGCTGTAGCATTCTGGACCAATTGCTATCTCTGATCACATTTAGAAAAGTTGCTTTTCATGACATTCCCAGAATCCCCCAGCCAGCATGGCAATAGAGATTCTGGGACTTGTAGTCCAAAAAAGTATAGTTGTCCCTCTGTATCCATGGATTTGGTATCTATGGATTTAAGTATTTAAGAAAATATTCTTTAAAAAAAAATAATAATCCAAAAAGCAAACCTTGATTTTGCCGTCTTATATAAGGGGCACCATTTTGCTATGCCATTGCATATAACGGGACTTGAGTATTCACAGATTTTGGCATCCACAGGGGGTGGGGAGGTCCTGGAACTAAACCCCAGCAAATATGAAGGGACAACTGTAATTGTCCTAAACTGTTTTAGACTGCACTGTGATAATCCAGACATGGTGTAATTTAGGCATACACCACTCTGGCCAAATTTACAATCTTGGCCTGAATCCTATTGGTTAATCCCAGCCAGAGCAGACAAATTGGATAAATCATTGAATGGCATGTCAACACACAGATTAATTCCCATTGAGTCAATGTATCCACTCACTTACGGAAGTAAGTGGGACTAACAATTAGACTTAGGACTTTATCAGACAAGGCAAAAATTGCATCATTATGGCGCAATAATAACATAGGCTGAAATTATTAGACAATGTCATCCTCCTCCCGTGGCCAGAAGGTGCGTCAGCTATAAATAAGGTGTCACTTTTTATTCACGGGCTAAGCTGTGAATAGCTCCTCAATATCATTATTTTGTGGTATTGAGGAATGTGAGAAACCAAGTCCCACTGTAAACACGAGGATGCAGCGTGAATGGGCGGTCCTCTTTCCCCATTCCCCGTTACCATTGTCATGGAGAAAACCTCCAGGTGCAAAGTGAAAATGATCAACAGGATGCTCTTTTAATGAGCTGTCCTGTATTGTTGGCAAGTTTTAATGTATGTTTTGGGGTTTATCTGTGTATTTTTTTTAAAGTGCTTTTGGTGTTTTTATGCAGACTTGTGTCTTCTTGTGAGAACTGCCGAGATCTCGCACCCCGGCTAACATGGAACTAAGTGGACATTTCTCTTAAAGGACCATGTGCGCGCTAGTGCAAAGCATGAATACAGTGTTATAAAGTCATGCAAATACAAGTGTTGTTGTCGTGGGACCTTTAATCCTGTTCTTAAAATGCAAGTGGTGATTGTTTGATAATTTCAGTTATGATACCACAATGTTTCTGCCTCACTTGTGTTATTACAGCATTTTAAGACGCTAGTCTGATAATGTCCATTGGCTTTGATGTACATGGCACCTTTGTTGTTTTAAAAGCTAAGGCACTGTTTTTTCCTTTGCTTAAAAGATAGTTGACTGATTCTATTAAAGAGTCTTCATGGCTTTTTTTTTTTTGGCTATTGTTTTTGTTAAAAAATAGTTCTGAATCAAAATCTATGAGATCACATCTCCAGGTATTCAGCAGCAGCTACAGAGTGTGAAAAGTAGCATTCATTTGCATGTAATAAATACCCACCGATTACAGGTACACCTGTTAAAAATGTGGATTGAGATTCTACATCAGAGGCTACAAGTAACTTTACAATGACTTAGCTACATTCCTGACATGGTATGCAGCCTTTGGTGAATTGCAATAATATAATAGAATAAGAGCTGGAAGAGACCACAAGGGCCATCCAGTCGAACTTTCTGCCATGAAGGAAAACACAATCAAAGCACTCCTGACAGATGGACATCCAACCTTTCTTTAAAAACCTCCAAAGAAGGAGACTCTGCCATACTCCCAGACAGCGTGTTCCACTCTTGAACAGCTCTTCCTAATATTCTTCCTAATATTTAGGTGGGATCTCTTTTCCTGTAGTTTGAACCCATTGCTCCATAGCCTAGTCTCTGGAGCAGCAGAAAATAAGCTTGCCCCATCCTCAGTATGACATCCCTTCAAAAACTGAAACATGGATATCATGTCACCTCTTAACCTTCTCGTCTCCCAGCTAAACATACCCAGCTTCCCAAGCTGCTTCTTATGGGGTGTGGTTTCCACACCTTTTACTATTTTTGTTGCCCCCCCCCACAAATCTGGACATGTTCCAGCTTGTCAATCTCCTTCTTGAATTGGGGCCAGAACTGCACACAGTATTCCAGGTGAGGTCTGACCAAAGCAGAATAAAGTGGTAGTTATTACATCCTTTGATCTAGACACTATATTCCTATTGATGCAGCCTAGAATTGCACTGGCTTTTTAAGCTGCTGCATCACACCATTGACTCATGTTCAGCTCATGGGCTACTAAGACTCCTAGATCCCTTTCACATGTACTGCAATCAAGTCAAGTGTCACCAATCCTATATCTGTGCATTGTGGGGTGTTTTTTTTTTCCTACCTGAGTATAGTACCATACATCTCTCCTGGTTGAAATTCATTTTGTTAGTTTTGGCCCAGCTCTCTCATCTGTTAAGGTCATTTTGAATTCTCTTCATGTCTTCTGGGGTATTAACTACCACTCCTAATTTGGTGTTGTCACACTGCCCTCCTTCTCTCTCTGTGCATACACACCAGCACAGCGTGGAGAGGAAAGGCTGTCATCTACAAATTTGATAAGCATGCCTTCTATTCCATCATCCAAGTTGTTTATAAAGATTTGAATAACACTAGGCCCAGGACAGAATCCTTTGGCACCCCGCTATTTTCTTTCCAGGATGCAAAGGAGTCATTTGGGTTTGGTCGGTCAACCAGTTACAAATCTATTTGACAGTAGCATTGTCTACTCCACATTTTACTTGCTTGTTTGCAAGAATATCATGGGGGACATTGTCAAAGGTCTTACTGAAATCATGATATGCTACATCCACAGCATTCCCTTCATCTACCAAGCTTATAACTCTATCAAAAAAAGAGATAAGATTAGTCTGGCATGAAATGTTTTGAGAAACTCATGTTGACTTTTAGTCATCATGGCCTTCCTTTCTACGTGCTGACAGATTGTCTGTTTAATGATCTGCTGTAGAATCTTTCCTTTTATTGATGTCAGGCTGACTGGGTGGTAATTATTTTGGTCCTCCCCCACCGCTTTTTAAAATGTGGACAAGATTTGCCCTCCTCCAGTCTTCTGGGACTTCTGTTCTCCAGGAATTCTCAAAGATTATTACCATTGGTTCTGAGATTACTTCAGCCAGTTCTTTCAATACTCTCAGATGTAGTTCATCTGGCCCTAGAGACCTGAATTTATTCAGAATAGTCAGGTATCTTTTTACCAGTTCTGTGCTTCATTTCCCCTACTGTATCATGTGCTCCATTTTCTCTGGGCTGAGCACTGTTTTCCTTTTGGGAGAAGACCAAGACAGAGAAGGAGTTGAGTAGTTTTGCCTTTTCTCTGTTTCCTGTTAGCACTTTACCATCGTCTCCTCACAGTGGCCCTACCATTTCCATGTTCTTCTTTTAAAGCTCTGCATGGTTTGGATATAGGTTACCTTCAGGATTGCCTCGTCCCATACAATATGCCCCATACACTCAGGTCGTCTGGGGGACATTTACTTCTACCAGCCAGGAATAGACTGGAACTGTCACCCAGAGGACCTTTTTGTTGGCCACCCCCAGACTGTGGAATGACCTGCTGGAAGAGATTCAACAGCTAAACATGCTGTCAGAATTTAAAATACTATTAAAGACCTATCCCTTTCAGCAGGTCTACCCAGTTGATTTTAATTCAGGAATTTTAAATTTGTATTTTAAGTTTATGGATGATTTTAATGTAATGTTTGTTTTAATCCTATGCATTTTTACGTGTGTGTTTAAATGATTTTATGTTATATATTGTATTTTAATTCATGTTGCACCCCCACCTCGAGCCTTGAGGAGATCCGGGTAAGAAACATCATCATCATCATCATCATCATCACCTTCATGAAACTGCAGACCATGGTCCAAGAAGCTAAATTATTCCTGGTGGCACCATCTGCAGAGCCAGTTGTTCACCTCCACTATTCTCTCCCTTCCCAGGCTGTGTCCTTCAACTGGGAGGAGAGTCAAAATGACAACATCAAGGTCCTTCAATTTCCTACCCAGGGCCTTGGAATCCCTTCTGATATCTTGATAGCTATGCATTGCAGTGTCATTGGTTCCCACATGGACCAAAAGGAAAGGGTAATGGATGAGTCTAGTTGGCCTCTCTACTGTATCACAGATTTTTGTCCCAGGGAGACAGCACACCTCTTGAGACATTCTGTCAGGCCTGCAAACCACTGTTTCTGTTCCAGTTAGTAGGGAGTCCATTGCTACCACCACACATCTCCTTTGAGGATTGGTAGGGGCCATTCTATGTGCTGAATCTTCCAAGGTCAGCTGCACATTCTCTAAGGACTGACACTGTTACTCTTGGTTGCTCTTCGTCATCATCACTGGTAAGGGAGAGAGCTTCAATTACATAGCTCCAAACTCACAGAATAATCCCTGGTTCTTCTACTTCCATGTGTCACATTCCTCTAAATGTCTACCTCCTGGGTTTGGGAACTGACCTCCTCTTCAGAGACATCCCCTGTGTGTTCCTCATCCAGGGCAGTCTGCTCCACTCTGTCCAAGAAAACCTCATGCTCCCTAATATGCTGAAGAGTAGATACACAGGCCTCAAGTGGCTGGACCTTCTCTTCCAACAAGGCAACCAACTTGCACTTGCTGTAGGTATAGCTACCCACATTCTCTGGCCAGAACACAAACATACCACAGCTGTTGCAGGCAACTTCAGCAGTTCTCCATCAGATTAATCAGTAATCTTAAATAGGCTCTGAAACAGAACTCCCCCTCAAAACTCCTGTTAAATGCAAAACACCTGTTGGCCTTCCTACCTGTTTGTCCAGATAAGTATTTAGCATCTCACACAGTGTCATGTTATACAACAGGAGTCCCCATTCCACAATGGGACATGGTGTGAGACACCCTGATAGGTAGTTGGACCCTCTGTTGAGGGTAGTTGGACCCTCTCCCAGCTCCAAATGGGACCCATAACACCATGTTGCCCATTGGACAATGGGGGCTATTGCAGAACAGACATGCTGCTGGTTCATGCAATATTCCCAAACAAATACCTATGTCTCTGCTCCCCTCCTGAAAATACAGATGTTGCTCAACAGTGCAATTCACCTGTACATGCACATAAACTGGTTTATGATGATGTAAATACCTATCAAGAGGCCAGCTCCGATTTCCAGAGACTATGGAGGCTGAGCTGAATTATAAAAAAGAGATGTGGAAAATGTAGCTCCAGGTCTATTTTTTCCCAGCTCCAAATTGCCAAGGACAATCCCAAATCTCCCACATACCCAATCTCATCACCTTGAACCCCCCCCCCCAACTGCCTGAAAATTCCAAAAAGGGGCTGAAAATTGGCCCAGAGGGGAAGTGGTGCAACCTCACACCTGGTTCACAAAAACCAAAATAGCCCATCCAGGACACCAGGGGGTGAAAACTCTACCCTCTCCCCATACAGTTGCCCACTGCTGAACTAAAGAATGGCAAAGCACAAAGCACTCAAGCAGGAATTTAATACAGTATTCAAAATAAAAGGTGTGGGGGTGGGTTAGGAAAGACAAAATAGGAAAAGGGATTTATCTGCAAGAGCCAATTGAAAAATACAATTAAAAATAGATAAAATTAAAATTAGAAAATAAATCAAACCTGCTCCTTGGAAACAAAGTGAAGGCACTTCTTGGCAGATAGCCTCTAAGTAAAAAGACATTATGGAGCTATATCATCTTTCCTTCCTAAGCAGATTTTCTATTGTAAGGAGAAAACAATGTGGAAGAAGAGGTGAGAAGAAGACACGGGAAAACACAGGATTTCCACATGGAAGATGCCATCATCTGGATCACCACCATGACCTGAAAAAGTTGTTGGTGAATGAGGCAGGATCACTGCATGAAGATGAGAAAACTTGACTAGCTAACTTCTGAAGACTTTTCAAGGGCAGCTCCATGTAGAATGTATTACGGTAGCCTAGCTAGGAAGTAATTAAGGTGCGAAGCACTGTGACCAGGTCTAGCTTCGCATGCTGCCCTTCCCTTGCCGTTAGCATTCTCCCCTCTTCCCCTTCCATCCTATTTATTTCCACCAGATCAGTAGTGGCACTAAGGCCAAATCATACCAGGTGACATCATTGGAGGGTGTGTGTGACACCAGCCTTAGTGATGCTCTGGCACCAGATGCACCAGGTCTTATCGGACAAAGAAGATGTTCTGGGGCCATTGTAGTCTTCCAGTGATTCTCAAACAACCCCCATGGTAATCAGCTACACTGCGCTCTAGCAACATAGCATTGTAGACACACTGTGTTGTGTCAAGGTCTGTCTATTGCACTTTCATAGTTTAATTTCCATATGGTATTTTGCATAGACAAGGGGGCTTCAGAACTTGAAACCCCTTTGCCTATGAGAAAGGAGCCTTTGGGTTCTTTTGACCTTAGCCCACCTTTGTAAATCTTTTGCACGTCTTCAGCCTAAGGCCTTACGCTGGGAGAACAACAAACCACAGTGGCAATGGAAAAAGTGCTAGAAATGTCTTGCAAAAATAAACTTGCTAATTTGTTGTTGTTGTTGTTGTCACTGTTGTTGTTTTTCCAGAAATGTGTGTTACCATAAATATGCATAATGCATTCTCCCCATCACTTTGTAACTTGTGGAGCAAAGACTTTAATCTGTTTAAGAAGAACATGAATCAGACTGATAAAAAATAATTGGTTGTTTTTTATTTAAAAAAAAACTATATCTTTTTTAAAAAATAAAGCTGTCAAAAAGTTCTTATGGTAATGAAGAGCTTTGTTGTTATGACAATTGCATCGTCTCATTTCCCTTTTGAAGAACCTTGCAGTGTGCAATACAATAGGCAAAAACATCAGGAATAATTAAAACAAATGGTAAGTGAAGGGGGAAAAACATCTGCAAAGACAGATCCCCACCAGAAAGCTTTAGAATCACACTTGTTAAGTGACAAACTTCAAATGGGATGTGTGTGTGTGTGTGTGCAGATACAGACTGATATGCCAGCTGCCAGGGGCTAGAATAATCACATAGCTATGAGTCCCAATGCTGCAAATGGATCAGGGATGCTTTCCCTTGTTGTTTTCTCATTCAATCCATCACACAAAGCATAATGTGCCACATACACTTCTGGTGACAGAATCAGGAGGAGTTTTTCATTGTGCCTTATAATCCTCCAAGGAGATCAGGTTTTTGTCATCCTGCAAAACGCTGCAAATGCAGAATCTAGATCCCGCCCCCCCCGCCAGGTTTTCTTTGCGTCCCAGAGAGGGTATTGGAGTAGGATTAGTAGGAAGAGGGACTGTCTACACTGCAGAAATACAGCAGTTTGACACCTCTTTATCCACCATAGTTTCTGTCCTATGGAATCCTAGTATTTGTAGTTTGGTGAGACACCAGAGTTCTCTGACAGAAAAGGTTAAATGTACCACAAAACTACAAATACCAGAGTTCCATAGGATAGAACTAGGATGGATAAAGTGGTGTCAAACTGCTGTATTTCTGCAGTGTAGACAGTACCCTCGATAGGCCTGGTGGGGGGACTCTCAGCACATGATGCAATCTGTTAGCCCCACATTGGCTACGTGGAGCTGCTCTAGAATCATAAAATTGGAAGGAACCCCTGTGGGCCATCTAGTCCAACCAGTGTAGGAATCCACTGCCCAAGGACCTGTGAGAGGTGGCCATCCAACCTCTATTGAAAATCTACAGCAAAGAATAATCCATCACCACCTGAGGGAGGGCTTTCAACTTTTAAACAAGTGTTACCTTCAGGAAGTTCTTCCTAATCTTTAGTTGAAATCATCTTTCTTGTCCTTTGAATTGTCTATTTCAGGTCCTGCTCTCTGGAGCAGTAGAAAGCAAGCAGAAAACAAATATTTAAAGATGTCCAAAAGCTGCAGAAAATACAAAATGGGGTCCATGAATAAGAGGTGTACAGCACCACTGCTCCACCTGTTGGGCACGCTGGCAGTTAGGTTTTTAGCATAACTGGAGATGAAGGTGATTTTCTATCATTGGGAAAATTGTAAGTGTTAAGGCTAAATCACTTTCCATCATTTTACCCACAAACTGGGGGCGGTGTGAATGCACATTACAGCGTGTATGTAGAAAACAGCTCAGTGGATTGCTCTGAAGCTTGACAGTAAAAGGAGAGGGTTTTAAGATGGTCCTTGCAGATTTTGCAGTAAAGGGGATAAAAATGGGTTTATATCCAAAGTCTTAAAGTTCAACTAGTTTTTAGGTCAAGCATGGAACTGGAAGGCCTAAAGGTGGGTAGAACTTTTTCATTCAATTCACGATTTTTTTGGATAAGAATTTCCTGAAATCTACAAATTTTGGCCAAAATTCTATTATTTGACCCTGACTAGAGTAGACCTATTAAATCAATTAGATTTACCATCCTGTTGACTGAACAATTAATTGAATGGATCTACTCTACTTTGGACTAACAATAGGCTTACAGCCTTCTTCTGAAATAGGTTAGAAAGAACTTGAGAGGTTGTTTGTTTGTTTTTCAAAAAAGTGAATGTAAAAGAAATGTAAACTGACTGATCTGTCCATTCAGTCTTATGAGGGTGATGAATGCTTAGCTCTTAAGAATCCAGCTTGTGAATCTTTGTCTCTTTAATCATGTTTGTGGTGCTGAAGTATGGTTGCCACCCCTGGCTTTGTCAACACATTTCCCAGTTATGTGGCAGGCAAACACAACACAGAAACTTAGAATCTCAGAGCTGAAAGGGTCTACAAGAGGCACTTAGCCCAGTACCCTGCCATTCAAGAATACACATCTACAGCACTTCCATTTATGACAAAATATATCTCAAAGGTGCTGCTAGATTCCTCCTCGCCCCTTTTCCTTCTTCTGCTGAAACAGACTAACATGGCTGTCTCCTTGAAAACCTCTACCATTTTCTTCTGTTATCCCAGTCTATACCTTTTCCCATGGCCCCCACATCCTGAAGTGGCCCCCAGGCCAGGATCTTGGGTGGGCCCCCTACCAACTGCTAAGGTTAGGGGCAGCAAGGTTTAGGTTTAGGATAAAATGAAAATAAGTCAGTTTAAATGATGACACCAAAGTAATATTTATATTTATTTTTAAAAAATTCATGGATTTCCATAATAAAAACTTACAATAACACCACACTGGAGGCCCCTCCTAATCCTGGGCCCCAGGCTTGAGTCCTGTCATCCCCTCTTTGTGGAGGCCATGCCTTCTTCTCTCTTTTCCTTCCACTATCCAAAGACTGACTAGATGGTCCTCTCTTTCATGTCTTTTGTCTTATGCTATTTTATAAAGGATAGTGGACAGTGTTGATGAGAAGCCATGCTTTTCATGCTGCAGAAGCTGCCAGGGTCAATCCCAGGCATCTCCAGGGAAAGCCCAGAATACTGAATCTTCTGAATGCTACTTTGATCCCAATCTTACATGTTTATGTGCCTTCAAGTCACCCACCGACTTCTGGCAACCTCATCGATTTCATAGAGTTTTCTTAGGCAAGGGATACTCAGAGTGGTTTTGCCATTTCCTTCCTTTGAAATCTAGCCTACAGTACCTTATAGTCATCTCCCATCCAAGTATTGACCAGGGCTGACTCTGCTTAGCTTCCAAGATGAGATTGGATCTGGTGCTTTTAGGGTATTTAGTCATCCCATTCCCATACCAGAGGATAAAATAACAGTTGTGGACACTAGGTGGTGCTGTAGCAGTGGTTTGTAGAGCAGAGAAGAAAAACAAGAGTGGGGAGTGAAAAAGAGAACAGGGACAGGGTTGCTTGTCCTGCTCCTGCAGTAATGTTAAGATATAGGACTTTATCAGGCCACCCCGCTAATCCCCGTACTTTTGCTGGCCTAACTTCATCATTTTTATTCTGGCAAAAGAACTCTCCATGCCACACTTCTTTCCCGGCAAAAAGCTTCCCAGACACTAATGGGGAGTGAACAGAGCTCCGTTCACTTCCTGGTTTATGATCTCAGTTAATCTTGCGAGAAGATGCTCCCATGGGATATTCAAAAACAAAACAAAACAAAATAAACACAGTAAAAAAGTCCCAAGTAAACTGGGGAGGGTCATAAAAGTGTGTCACCTACCTGGATGTTGCAATCTCACCCAGTAGTGTTCTGGCCAGAGCAGCCATTGACTCTGCATTCACGTGAGTACAATGGCATGTGGATTCAAACACCTGCAATGCTGGTACAAAAGCACTAGGGGAGAGCTATTGACGGCTTGAGCCATCAATAAAATATGATGGGTTTTGGTCAGTACATAAGCACAAAAGGGTGACATCGTCTGGTATGCACGCCTGTTCACATTTATGTGGAGTTGTTATGATGCCGTATTTGATGTGTCTGATAACGTCCGTAGTTTCAGTTTCTAGCACTCCTGACCAAAGGATGGGTAACCCAGAAGAGTTTGTGAAAGCACCAACTTCGTTGAAGCCTAGGAAGCTGCTTTATAATGGAAATGCTTGGTCCATCTTGCCCAGTGTTGTCAATGGTCCGACCAGAACACTTTTGAGTGAGACTGTGACATCCAGGTAACTGATGCACTTTTTATGACCCTCCCTGGGTTATTTGGAAGTTTTAATGTGTGTGTATGTGCTTATTTTAACTTCTTGTGTGTTGTTTTTGTTCCTTTTTTTCAATTTCCCGCATGAGCATCTTCTTGTGAAAATCCGTGGGATTTTGAACAAGGAAGTGAATGGAGCTCTTCCCTCTTCATTGCCGGGGAAGCCTTTGCCAGAAGAGAAGGTAAGTGTGGTGGGAGACGTTCTTTTGCTGGCATAAAAATTGATTTTTTTAATGCCAGCAAAATAATGTTTAAAGAGACTTGTCTGATAAAGTCTACTGAACTGGTATTGTTGTCGTGGGTCTCCATTTGGTATTAAAAATGGATCTTGGATCTGGCAGTGTCCAGAGCTTGGAAAAATTACCTTATCCATTCTATAATTCTCAGAAACCCCCAGCCAGCATGGGGTCTGGAAATGCCCAGGGCTTGGAAAAGTTACGTTTTTTTGATCCACAATTCCCAGAATCACCCAGCCTGCATGGCCAGTCAGTGGATTCCGGAAGCTGTCATCCAAAAAAAGATAACTTTTCCAAGCTCTGCCAAGACCCACTGGATTAAATTACCTGTGGGGATATTTTCTTTGCTCCCCATCGCCCAGAAAGTGGTGC
Source organism: Gambelia wislizenii (assembly GCA_030847615.1). Classification (NCBI taxonomy): domain Eukaryota; kingdom Metazoa; phylum Chordata; class Lepidosauria; order Squamata; family Crotaphytidae; genus Gambelia; species Gambelia wislizenii. Next base: position 249,109,067 of record JAUMIR010000005.1, read on the forward strand.
CCTTTTGCAAATGTGAAAGACTCCATAACTCCAGTGATGATTAGCCAATCCTCGCAGGAGTCACGTCCACAGGCATTCTAGAGGCGCTACTCCAATCTTTGTTCTTTCTCTTGTAGCTACATTAAAGACAGTTTGTACTCCAAAGGTTAACATGTTGCTGAACGCTCCAGACTCTGACAGCCTGCTAAGTGGCCCAACAAAGCTCTAAATGGGTGTGTGGCAGCAGCTGTGGCTGCAGCAGCCTTTTCTGGGCTCCCACAGATGGAAGTGGATCTGGTGACAAGGGAGAAGAGGAAGATCATGTAAGAGACCAATTAGTCAAGTAAAAATCTCCCTTTATCAAATCTGGACTTCACACCCAAACTTTTATTTCCAATGAGCCTACCTAATGGTCTATTAACCCCAGAGCAGATGTTATAGAATCACAGGGTTGGAAAGGACCACAAGGGCCATCCAGTCCAATCCCTGCCATGCAGGCACACTGTCAAAGTACTCTCAAGAGATAGTAATCCATCCTCTGTTTAGAGACCTCCCAAGGAGAACCTACCACTCTCTGAGGCAGTCCATTCCACTGTGGAACAGCTCTTATTGTTCCAGCTTCTGCCTTTTCAGTGGCCATTCAAGACGAGAATCAGTGGCCATTTCACACTACACAATTAAGGCACCATAAATCCTCTTTAACTGCCATGGCTACATCCTATGGAATCCAGGGATTTGCAGTTTGGTGAGGCACTGCAGATCTCTGGCTGAGAATTCTAAATATCCTCCCCCTAAACTGCAAATCCCAGGATTCCATAGGAGAGAACTATGGCAGTTAAAGTGGAATCATAGTGCTATAACTGTGTATGTGGGCTCACATATCTAGCTAGAGTTCCAGAGTGAAAGTTCTTATGAATTCAAGGAGCCCTGGTGGCGCAGTGGTTAAATGCCAGTACTGCAACCACAACGTTGTAAGTTTGATCGTGCAAGGGTTCCAAGGTTGACTCAGTTTTCCATCCTTCTGTAGGTCAGTAAAATGAGTACCCAGCTTGTTGGGGGCAATTAGCAAACACATTGTAAACTGCTTAGGGAGTATAGAAAACAGTATAGAAATGTAAGTGCTATTGCTATTACTATAGAATAAGTCACCGCTTCATCTGGATAGTCACAATAAATAGAATAAATAGTGGCTTCACCAATATGAAACACAACTGGACAGAACTTGGAAAATAACTTTTCTGGACTACCACATTGAGAATCCCCCAGTCAGTGTGGTGACTTTACTTTTCTAGGCTCTGGCAACCTGAAAGCTTTCTCTATGCAATAGAAAGCATGCCTTAAATAAGTCAGACCTGCAATAAATTTGTTGCCGCATGGAGTGCTTCCCATTCACAAAACCAGCAATTTCATGTTGTACACCTCTCATCTTTTTTTTTTCTGTTTCTCCCTTCCACCATTGCTACATGATATTGGATGGGGGATGTACCCCTGCAGTGGGTCAGCAGCCAGGGGGATGGAACTGTACCCAGAAACCCCCTAGTTGGGGACTAAAGGAGGTACTGGATATTTTAAGAAGGTTGCTCAAGGAGGTACTGGATACATTCTTTCGCAATGCTCCCTAGAGTACGTATGTCACATATAGGATTCTAGCACATACATTCCACTTTCTATTGACCCTCTCTGAAATTTGTTCTGTTGCTGTTTGTTGAGATCTCTTTGCTCTGTTAATTTTTTAAAAAGCATTTCCTTCCAGTTGTATGCAGTTCCTACAATGTTTGTGTTGTCCACGACTAAGAAATACTCTGCCTAGCGTACTTCATCATGTTGGTTGACAAAAGGGAATGACACCAGACCCAGAACAAGCTCTTGTAGAACCTTGCCACCCCCTTCTCCACCCTGCGCTGAATTATGTATCACTGCCTTTTCAGTTGAGGTTTTTTTTGGGGGGGAGTTTTCAGCTCATATCACAAGGACCCACATGTCTCCAACTCCTCCAGTTCCTCTCCTAAAATGTATTTATACATCTAATTAAGGCAAGAGAGACGGGATATGATAACAACATACAGCAGGCTAACAGAGCACTCTTACAACAGTAAACTACCTATTTAGTGCTAAACCCACAGCTGGCTTATTCCGAAGTCTGCTCTGTGGAATAAGGAAAAGTCACATCAGCCCACAGCACAGGTGGTGCGTGTGACAATCCCCCCTCCCCAATGTGTCTTGGGGAGGCTTGGTGCATATGTTGTTGTTATTTATACTCCCCCCATTTCTTCCTCTCCACTTTATTTAGCACTTGCAGCAATCAAGACAGATGATCACTCTCCTCCCCTGATGCTGACAAATTCTAGCCTTGAGAAAGTGGGGCCTGCACTGGGGTTTGGGTAGGAAGGTAAGTTGTGCCGCTCCCCTATTTGCCTCAGCTGCCAATGCCGCCAACACTGGATGGATATCTAGAGACATTGGAGGATGCCTCCAATGTCTCTGTGTGTACAGAAGAGTGGGGTGAGAAAGATGCAGTGTAGTTTTCAGTGACAGAGTAGTAGTTTGGATGGTAGCATTGGCTTTGTATGGAGGCTGGCTGCTTGGCACCTGTGTCAGCAGCCATCTTAAATGAAGACAAAACATTTATTAAGGAAAGTACATGTCTGACATGACAGGGAAGGATGAGGTCTGCTGGCTACAGCGACACAACTAAGACAGCCTGAATCCAGGTAGAAATGGATCTCTCCAGATGAGCGGTTGTCTGAAGTTTTGGTGTGTGGTACCATCAATATATGGGTGACACTAAACTCTACTACTCCTTTTCACCCCCAATCCAAAGAGGCTTTCATGGTACCAAACCAGTGTCTGCCATTAGTAATGGACTGGGTGAAGGCAAACAAATTGAAACTTAATTCAGATAAGACTGAAGTGCTTTTTTTGGGGGGGGGGTTAGACCTTGTAGAGGCAGGAAGAGAATGCCAACATCTACAACAGCAATGACAGCATATTCAAGCATAAAGCGGTTTAACACTTCTGTATGTCACTAACAGGATGCAGACCCAGTTGTGTAGTTTGTACATTACACTATGGCCTTGTCTACACCAGCCAGAATACACCACCTTCCAGCCAGAGTATTCTGGCACCATGGCTGACCCAGATCCCCCCTGTTGCCATGATGAAATGGGCAGACGTCCGCACACATGCCAGGCTGTATCAGCTGGTGGCTCTGCCACTACCATACGTCACACTCTCAGGAGGCCCTCATCATGTGATCAAGGCTGGTCACATGGAGTGCAGGTATGGACTCCTATGTTCCCATGCTGGATCCATCCAGGTTATCCTGCATGATGCGAGTTTTCCCAGGGGTTATTTTGGAAAGTTTTAAAAGGGTTTACCCTGACTTTCCCACAGCTTTGCCTTGGATGTCATCAGGGCTATCTGGAGGTGAATTGGGGCAAGAGTCCTGTGTCATTTGGACTGCAGGGCTCCAACGTGGGGAGAAGCTGGGGTAACTTGCCAGTCTAGATAAGCTCTCTGTCTCCTTGATCCAGGATTGCAGCCATTGTGTTTTAAGTGTACTTTGTTTTCACCTATGCTATGAGCTGCCTTCAGACCCATGTTAGGAGAAAGGCAGGATAGAAAGAAAATCAAATAGAATCAAATTACATCAAATTGAATCCAGTGAAATCAGATCAAATGTTTTGGTGAATGCAGGAGCTTTTGGGACATCTAGAGAAAGCTCAGGGGATGAGGAAAAATCCCTGGGGACCACATGACACCCACTCTTGAGCTAGCCAATTTTTCCTATCCAAGAGCTCTTTTTTTAAAAAGCAGGGTAGAAAGAATAGCACAGACTTTTTAAATGGGGCTGGCTGTGGGAAGGACATTCCTAAACTATATTACCAGTCTCCTTATTAGTCCAGTCTCCAAATGCTACCTTGAGAAACTCTTTGAACTGAGAAGAAGTGGTCCAGCTGCATTAACCCCCCCCCCGAAACAACAGACCCATGCTTTTGCAAGATGATCCTAGAAGTTGAGATATTTTCGCCTGATACATCCTTGATTTACTAGGTACTGCAAATAATTGGAGGAGGGTGGTTAGCTGCTGGGAAGGTTTCTTTATTCCACAGTGTACTGAAGATAACTAGATGTTTTATTCTGCATGGGTTGTTCTCTTCCATCACTCTCTGCTCCATCAACATGGCCAGTGGGTATGCAGAGCAAGTAATCTTGGCCTCACAGCTTCTCATTGCAAGGGAATACAGGTCCCCCACTGAGTCAATGCTGAAATGGATGGGGAGATATGTATGTGTGCAGGAGCACAACCAAACAATAGCTGAAGGGAATGTTCTCAGATCCTTCTTCTTTCTCTCTGAGTAACCTGTGATAAATATTACATTCCATCATAACATTCTGTTCTGCATAGATATCAGTCTCTTTGTCATCTAGCTATCTATGAGATCTTGAAAAAGTTATTATTATTATTTTTTTTTGGAGTGCAATGATGGCCATGCTGGTTGGAGGATCCTGGAAATTGTAGTCCAAAAAAAAAAAAAAAAAGCAATGGCTCAAATGCTACATGGGCTATTTAGTTATGTACAGGCTGATTCCCATATCCACAGACTAGGTATCCATGGTTTCACTTATCCATGTCCAAAAAATATAGAATCATAGAATCATAGACTACAAGGGCCATCCAGTCCAACCCCCTGCCATGCAGGAATACACAATCATTCCTGACAAATGGCCATCCAGCCTCTGTTTAAAAACCTCAAAAAAAAAAAAAAAGACTCCACCACACTATGAGGCAGTGCATTTCACTCTTGAACAGCTCTTACTGTCAGGAAGTTCTTCCTAATGTTTAGGTGGAATCTCTTTTCCTGTAGTTTGCTTCGTATTTCCCTTTAGTAGGGAGGGTGGCACACGTGATGCCAGTGCTGCGTGCTGTCCTGCTTCTCTTTCTGGGGCTGATGGGTGGGGAAGTGAGTATTACCACCATAACATCTTCCTCCCATGCAATGTAGGGGGCAGCGTTTCACTTCCGACCTCCAGCGGGAGAGCTTGGCCACTTCTGTACAAGCAGGTACCAAGATTAAGAGCATCTGAGGCCATGAGTTTATTACAAAATATTCCTCTTTTGTGTAAATGTTATACTAGCATTGCAATCTAACCATAAAATTTCAATGAAAATGGAGCTGCTAGAGAAAAGACTCAGCCAATAAAATAATCTAATATGCTAATCAAACTAAGCAGTCCTGCAACTATACTGTTTGGAAGCATGGATACATTGTATAAACTTAATACATTTTAAACTACCTCAAGTGCTTTCATAGAAAAACCGTGGCTGCAGTCACACTTCACAATGGTCAACATACCATCCAATGAAAGCATGGAGAAGACTTCCAAGTACAAAGGGAACTTGAAAGAATCTTAATATTTAAGGATGATCAAACAATAATGAATGGGAGAAGTAATTTGTCCTGCTATGACTATGCCAGACATCTAATCCTTTACACCTGAAGTTTGGCAAATATATATGTTTTTGCATTTTCTTTTGACGGGATTATGTGTGCAATCCTGTATTTTCTAACATATCTCAAATGATTTTGGAGTAATACTCTGGAACATATAGGGGCTGAAAATTTGCTGTCAGAACCTCCAAAGCTATCCATCCCAGAACAGGGTTACAATGACCAATATGTTCTCTCTAGGCATTTCTAGCTTCTCCAGTGTGATTCCAGTACTGCAACCCACAATGTTATGAGTTCGATCCCAGAGGGCTCCAAGGTTGGCTCAGTCTTCCATTCTTCTGTAGGTCAGTAAAATGAGTAATCAGCTTGTTGAGGGCAATTCAGTAACACATTGTAAAAACTGCTTGGAGTGCTTTGGCACTGATAAGTGGTATATAAATACCAAGGCTATCGCTATCACTATTGATTCTATGGTCAACTTCTTGCGTTTGTCTCATTGAAAATAATCTCTCTGGCTTTTCTTCGCAAATGAAGATTCAGGAAGGACTCATCCCGTGCTTTCTGCAAGCACGCTGATGACTAAAAAGGCCAATTCGAGATAAACAAGTCCGGTTGCAAAGAGCACAGCAGAAGGTCTCCTTGGGTGATGTTTTTGGGTTGTGATTCTTTCTGCGTTGTCGTTTCTCTTCAAGACTTGTTCGGCGTGAGTTCTCAAATAAGGCTGCAGCATTGTTGATAGTGCATCTCCATGCCTCCTGATGTGAGGCCAGTGGGGACCACTGTTGGTGATCAATTTGGCCAAGCCTGAGATGTTGTTTCTGGGAGTCTTTGTATCACTTTTTTGGAGCACTCTTCTTACGCTGACCCATGGTAAGTTCACCGTAGAGTACTATTTTTGGGAGGCGATGGTCCTCCATCCTAGAAACGTGCCCTGCCCAGTGCAGATTAGCAAAGGCATATAGTGCATTTGGAAGACTTCACAAAAGAGTCTGGAGCAATAAACACCTGAGGCAAAGCACAAAAATCAGTGTGTATAGAGCCATTGCACCGTCTATTCTCCTTTATGGATCTGAAACATGGGTCACCTATCGCCACCACTTACGACTCCTCAAACACTTTCATCAGCGCTGTCTATGCACAATCCTAAATATACACTGGACTGACTATGTGACAAATGTTGCTGTCCTTGAGCAAGCAGGGATCACCAGTATTGAGGCCATGATAATGAGAACGCAGCTGCGCTGGGCAGGGCACATTTCTAGGATGGAGGACCATCGCCTCCCAAAAATACTACTCTACGGTGAACTTGCCACAGGGTAGCGTAAGAGGGGCGCTCCAAAAAAGTGATACAAGGACTCCCTGAAACAACATCTCAGGCTTGGCCAAATTGATCACCAACAGTGGTCCGCCCTGGCCTCACATCGGGAGGCATGGAGACGCACTATCCACAATGCTGCAGCCTTATTTGAGAACTCACGCCGAACAAGTCTTGAAGAGAAACAACAACGCAGAAAGAATCACAACCCAAAAACATCACCAAAGGAGACCTTCTGCTGTGCTTTCTGCAACTGGACCTGTTTATCTCAGATTGGCCTTTTTAGTCATCAGCGTGCTTGCAGAAAGTGCGGGATGAGTCCTTCCTGAATCTTTGTTTATGAAGAAAAGCCAGAGAGGAGGATTTATTTAAAGTATTTCTGTATCACCTCCCAGCCCGCAACTCCTGAGGTGACGAACAAATAAAAACCAATTTAAGCAATACAAAGATAAAAACATTTAAAAAACAAATTAAAATACTCTTTAAAAACTCCTAAAGCAGTCTAAAAACAACCCTAGAATTCAGTTTTGAAACAGTTAAAGCAGCAATTTCAAACACAGAATGCAAGGCAGAACAGCACTGTTTTGGCTGACCATTGGAAGCTCAAAAGCGATGCAGCCAGCCTAACTTCCTTGGGTAGGGAGTTCCATAGTCGAGGCACTGCTACAGAGAAAGTCCTGTTATGTCTGCCCACCATCTTAACATCATGAGGTGTTGGGACAGACAACATGGTCTCCTCTGAAGATCTCAAATTTCTGCTAAGTTTATTGTCTCATAACTACTGAACAGGGTGCCAGCTACCATCTATCTGGTGTAGTTTTGCAGGTGTAGTGCACCACATACCTGGGACATAAATAACCTAAAGGCATCTGATCTTGGAAACTAAGCAGGATCAGCCCTGGTGAGTACATAGAATGGAGACAACCAACAGGTGCTGTAGGCTTTACTTCAGAGGAAGGAACTGGCAAAACCATCTCTGGGTATTCCTTGCCTGAGAAAACCTTCACCATAAGGAGACAAAGTAGAACAAAAGTTTCCCTCTTAGCTAAAGGGCACCATTAAACTTTCTCTAAGGTCCTGCCTTTGTATGCTTGTGGAAAGAAAGCATCCTCTTCCTCCAGCCCTCCCCACCCCATTTTCATTTTTTCTTAAGCCTTAAAAGAAGATCATGGGCCACATCCCTGAAATAAAATATGATAGGTGCCCCAAATCTGTACATTAATCAAAGTGATGTTGCAAAATTGATCAACTTTCTTCAAAAAGTATCTTTTCCTTTTGGCTCCTCACCCCTGGTGTTCTTCTGTTAAGCTAGGAAGCATCCCCAAAGGATTTCCCTTTAGGAATCCTGATCTCAGCATGAAAACGAGTAATGTGATGTATGTTGACACCACCAGCTCTTTTCTTCTTTCCCTTTTCAGAATGAAAATGGCTGCATCTCATCAGGTAATGCTGTCACAAATTAGCACAGTGGAAATTTCATCACTTGGATGGGTTTAAGGAGACAAACAGCCATAGAGAGAGACTGCAGTATATGCTCATGCATATCAAGGGAAATGAATATTGAAACAACTTAGTAACTTTGTGCATCACAAGCCGGTAGATGTGCGTGCACATGTGTGCATGTGGATATGAACACCTGCAAAATCAATAACTCTCTCAAATAGATGATGGAAGCTGACATCAATGGCCATCTCTCTTGCATGGTCTGCAAAGCAGGGAGCAGGATTTGATCCCCGGTCTCCAAGTTTGCTTTCAAGAAAGAAAGACCTACCATGTGTAGCCTTGCACCTGGACATCTTGAAATAGCTGCTGGAGCCATTGCAGATAGTGAGTTGTGCAAGGCAACTTGTGTAGCCATCAAGAGGGCAGAGGCAGCTTTGGATGGCACTAATGAGAGCCTCCTCAACCTCGAAGCAGGCACAGAGGAAAAAGAGCCATTGTTTTCAGGGATAAGAGGTGTGGAATTATTCACCGGTTGTTTCTCATCCATTCCAAAGGCAATCTCTGCCCCAGTTTGAGAAAGCTACTTCATCGTTTTCTTTCCTCACCAAAGTACAAGTGCCATTGAAATGAATATAAGTGACACTGGCATCTCCAGCCCTTTTAAAACAGTTGTTTGCTACTTTTCTTTTCTTCGCATTTCATCATTCATGAATGCATCCAATCATCCCAAGCTACAGAAGCCCATAAATTCATGAAAAAGCCCACACTATTTCTTTTATTTTTAGGAGAACGCGTAAAATATTTATGGCCCTGCATGCCCTTCCTATCATTTTTTCTTTGTTTTGTTTTTGTTCCAAAATACATCCAAAAGGTGATTAACAATTCACAATGCTACAAAATAATACAGTTAACTTGTACATCGTCACCTACCCCTTTATGTTGCATGATCCTAACCACATCAACTCTGATGCAAGTGCAAAGAACCCAGTGGGTTTATTCTTGAGCAAGAGCGTAGTTTGTATCAAAGTATTGCATCAACAAAATGGGGAATGCATCATCTTATCTGCCCCGCTTTTTTGTTAATTAAAGAGATCAGAGTATGGGGAAATATTTGGGTACCCAGGTGTTCCATTAGCTCCACTCAGCATGGTCCATGGAAAAGGATTAAGGGAGTTGAGTCCAAAACATGTGGACAATGAAAGGTTCCCCACCCCTGAATTAAAGGCAGCACATGGGGAGAGGCTGCTATTTTGATTGGGGGAAGTAGCAGTGGATGAGAAAATATTTTGTCCAACCTAAATTACTCCCCTCAAGCTGTTATTTGCTTGAGCAAGGACTATAAGCATGATGCATAACATAAACAGAGCTGTAACATTTATATCAATTAGGATTACCTGGTTAGGTCTATCCCAGGCACTGACATGTCACTGAGATAAGCTGCTTGGAGCCCATCTTCCTATGATTAACGTGCAACCGGGATCAATTGGCTTTCAGATTTTTGCATTGTTTGGTTCTGTTGCCATTGTACTCCAGGGTCTAGGCAGGAGCACGAGAAGCTGCCACAGGGGCAGAGCTTGGAAAAGTTACTTTTCAACTTCAGTTCCTAGAATCCACTGGCTGGGGGATTCTAAAAGTTGTAGGCCAAAAATAGAATTTTTCTAAGCTCTGCTCAGACTGCAGATTACAACTGAGATCCTAAAAGAAGCAGGCAGAATGTAGTTTTATGTCCTCCACCTATGTGCTGGCAGCTGTCAAGCCCTGAGAGGGGCTGCTGCTATTGCTTTCTGTTGAGGAACAGACAGAAGAGGAGGAGGCAATTCAGATGAATAAGTGGCTGGACTTGACTCAGAGAGAGAAAATGAAGGTGGCCTCACAGACAGAGTTCATCTTTCTTTTCCTTCCCTTCAGACCTCATACCAGTCACATTTTCAACACCCCAGTTCTCTGCCTCCCCATTCCCTCCCCACTGGTAATAAGGAGATCTTGATTGTTGCTGGGGAAGGGAAGTTTTGGATAGAGCACAAAGGGCTAGACAACAGCTTCCTGTGCCCCCATCCAGAAAGAGACATATGTGTAGGGAAATGACACTTACATGTGCATATGTTATGAACAGGATGGCACCCTTTAAGTGTCATGAAAGGAGAGCAAACTTAGCTATTTACTGTTATGGGTCTGTCTTATGTGTCAGAACAAGATGTCTGGCTTTGGATTCAATGCATCTTAGACTAGGTGAATGAGGAGTGTCAGGTCCACATTGGGCAGGAGAAAGTACCTATTGGACAGCTACAATTTGTAAAATGGCTAGAGTTTCTCTCTCCACAAAGCTAAATCTGGGTCCATAGAAAGAGAGCAGCATTTTGTAAAGAGCTGCTTGAACTAATGGGTGCTTTCAAACAAATAACTCAGCATCACCACTCGAAATGATTTCACAATCTTTTCCCTCTAACCCCCTTACAGTTAAAATTCAGATAGGTTCAGTTATCAGTTATTTATGGCAAAGAAAGAATCTTAAATTAAATGCCCCCCTTTTTACTATGTCAACAAGACTGCTAACCAAAGGGACCCTCCCTTTCTTTTAATTGCTGGGGGGGGGACCCACCCCCAAACCCCAAAAGCAAGTTATAATGTTCCAGGATGATGATGATGATGATGATGATGATGATGATAATAATAATAATAATAATATCAGTATTCATTTGGGTACCATTATTACCCAGAAAAATAAGGTGCTCCTTCAATTCCCCAAGATATTTCTTTTGACTGTAATCCCATAAAAGCATCTGTCTTTGATTTCAAGTGGAATTCCTGCTGTGCAGGTTGCAATGCAAATCCAATTTGTGTGTAACAAAACCAAATAGGTTGAAATGAACTCTGCATTCCAAAGATGTTTTTGTTTAATCATTGCCTTCCCTCATCTTTATAACGAATGCATAATCAAGTTATACTTCAAGGGGAAAAAATAAGGCAAGCAAAAAAGAAAAATGGAGTGGTGAAGGGGGAGGGCTTGGGATGATATATCAGCAGTATCTGCCTCCTTCCAGTCTTCTTTTGGCACAACGGGAGAAACAGGAAGAACACCAAATGCCTGTCATTTAGAAATATATGATAAGAAGAGTTGCTTCTCTGAGATAGGAAAACAAGGTAATTTTGGGAAGTGTGGAAGTAGATGCCAGAAGAAGCAGCCATATTGCTGATGGTGCTATTGATTATGATTGTGCCTCAGGCTAAGATCACCAGGTCACCAGTATCCCAAATCCAAGGCTCAAGCCTGGATTCAAAAGGTGGTGCTCGATGATATCACAAGGTAGGGTTTTGCGATATCACACAGCAGGGTCAAGTGATGTCATACGGCAGGATCCAATGATATCATGAAATCACAGTTTTGACAAGTCTTGAAAGTCCCAAATCTGATGAGACCATGATCCAATGGCAAAGGAGTAAGCTGGGATGAACAACTGGACCTGGGGCCACCCTTTGGGGGCCACACCAATTGCCAAAGATTTTTTAAAAAGCAACACCAAAACAAAAGCCCCAAAGAAAAAAGGAAGTGGCTTTAAGTTCGCTTCTGGGTTTTAGTAATAGGTCTAAACCCTATTTGAAAAGGAGTTGCTCTTCTTGGAATGACAATTCCCCTTTGGACAGGAAAACTGCAGTCCATAGTATGCTGAGGACTGAAAGCCACAAAAACACTCTTTGCCATGGCCCTGTTTCATCCTTTATGGAGCTTATGATGACTTCATTGAAATCTGAAAGTATATACACATCAGCCTTCTGTAACATGGTGCCATCCAAATATATGACTGTCCCACTGACATCAGAGTCGCATGCCACCCATTGCCGCCACCTCCTCCTCCTCGCCTGTAATTTCCTATTTGAGGACAGCTTGCCTCCCAGAAGTTCAAAAATGTATTAAAGAGAGCACTTACCAAACACATATTATCCTCTAAAGCTTGGAAAGTTTTGGAGCAGCTGCTTCACTTCAGGCCACATTTGCTTCACTCTGGAGGCAGTCCATATACCTTCCCCAAAGGTTGCCCTGGCCCGGAGCTGAAGCTTAGTTTGAAATGGATGCTCATAAAGGCATTGGTCAGAATCCTGTTGGAGATTTAGGTTTTCATAAGTGGACTTCCATCTGTAGGACTTAGATTTGGGCAGCTCTGTGACATCCATATTCCATAAAGGGCTGCTGTTATGATACTACATAGGGGAGCCAGCAAAGTGCCCGATGCACAACAGGTCTGAGGCACAATGAGCCTGATGCTCACCGGGACTGATGTGCATCAGTCCTGTTGTGCATTGGGAGACTGGCTAGGGAGTATAGATGTACATTGGTACAGTTTCTATCGGGACATTCTCCCCATTAAATATCTTCGCAGTTCACTAACAAGGTTCCTTAGTGCCTCGACTACAGAGCTAAGGGTGCATCTACACTGTAGAAATCATGCAGTTTGGCACCACTTTTAAGTGCTCTAGCTCCATCCTATGGAATTGTGGGATTTGTCATTTTACAAAGTCTTTTGCCTTCTCTGCCAACGAGTGCTGGCGCCTCACAAAACTACAAATCCCAGGATTCTGTAGGATGGAGCCATGGCAGTTAAAGTGGTATCAAACTGAATGATTTCTACAGCGTAGATGCACCCTGAGTGTATGTAAAGGTATGTAATGCAAACTGTGATAGAGGATTCTGGCCATAGTTAAATATGTGTGTGTTCTTTCTTTCTTTCTTTCTTTCTTTCTTTCTTTCTTAAAAAAGTTACACTCTCACTGTAACAGCAGCAGTGTGCTTCAGTGATATGGCTCTTGCTTACCCAAAATTGATTTTATTTGGAAGTAGGCTACTAGAAACTTATGGTCTTTTAAAAATAAACAAACAAATGAATCAATCTACAGCCAATTCAGTCCCCCATATCAGTTCTCTGGGGAGCTGAAGCTCATAGCACACAAAGGCAATTGGAGATCTCAAAAATTTGCCCTCTCTGTCTTTTTCTGTCCAGCTTCAAAACTTCTGTCTGTTCCTTGTCCCCTTTTATAGGGCACCAAAATTATGTCATCCTTAGTTTGTGGGTGTGGGAAATCCTGTCTTTACCCCATTTCTGAGCCTCAAACAAGATTTAGCTATGTAGAACAGAAATCTATAATCAGCTCCTGTGGAGACCCAACACCTGAAAACCCTGAGCTATTAATATAGCTTTGCTAAATTTGAGTCTCTAGCCAGGTAGTACCTTAAGTCTAAACAAACCTGCAGCGATAGCCTCCGGTGCACAGAAATCTGATAGCAAAAAACATTATTTCCCCTCCCCACATTCAGAATGCACATTTTAAAATATTTTTTTCTCTTCCCTAAATTTAAATGTATGTTAATAGGAGTTTGAACTGTGAACTGGTTTCGAACATGAAGGTAGTGTGGAAACTTAGGGGACAACTCAATTTTGATAAATACACAGGAGCTGGGATGTTTGGATCAGACCAGATGTGCAAAGATAAAATTCATCAAGCATCCTTTGGTATCTGCCATTAGGTCTGAGTTCTTTTTAAAGAGATTTTCAGGTAACTTGACCTTGTCATTGCTGTATTCCAGTCTGTTCAGCAGTTCACCTACCTGGAAGCATAATCTCTTCAGATGCCAACACTGACAATGAGATAGATCACAGATTAGCAAAGGCATATAGCACATTTGGAAGACTACAAAAGAAGACTTTACAAAACACCTGAGGCAAACCACAAAAATCAGTGTGTATAGAGCCATTCTACTGTCTATTCTCCTTTACGGGTCTGAAACATGGGTCACCTATCGCCACCACTTACGACTCCTCGAATGCTTTCATCAGCACTGTTTACGCACAATCCTAAATATACACTGGACTGACTATGTGACGAATGTTGCTGTCCTTGAGCTAGCAGGGATCACCAGCATTGAGGCCATGATATTGAGAACACAGCTGCGCTGGGCAGGGCACATTTCTAGGATGGAGGACCATTGCCTCCCAGAAATAGTACTCTACGGTACTATTCAGCGTAAGAGGGGCACTATTCAGCGTAAGAGGGGCACTACTCAGCGTAAGAGGGGCACTCCAAAAAAGTGATACAAGGACTCCCTGAAACAACATCTCAGGCTCGGCCAAATCGATCACCAACAATGGTCTGCCCTGGCCTCACATCGGGAGACATGGAGATGCACTATCCACAATGCTGCAGCCTTATTTGAGAACTCATGCCGAAGAAGTCTTGAAGAGAAACAACACAGAAAGAATCACAACCCAGAACCATCACCCAAGGAGACTTTCTGCTGTGCTTTCTGCAACCAGACTTGTTTATCTCGGATTGGCCTTTTTAGTCATCAGCACGCTTGCAGAAAGCGTGGGATGAGTCCTTCCTGAATCTTTGTTTGCAAAGAAAAGCCAGAGGGAGATGGAAGGGAATGCACTGGTGGCTCCCATATCAGTGGAGTGGTGAATTTCCCCCAGGCATTAGGCTGAACGTTCATGGAGCTATCCATGTAGTGAACTCATTTGGGGGACAGGGTTCAATAGTTGGATAGCTCCTTGAAAATTGGGGTTGGAATTCCTTTTTCACTGATATGGAAATTATCAGCCACCATTGAGGGAATGAGCCACATGCATACAAATACGTAAGAACTCTGAAAAGTTACTTTTTGGACTAGGCTGTCTGGAAGGTTCTTGGAGCTGTAGTCCATAAAAGTAAGTAAGCTTTGATTTAAGAATATATTAAAATACTGTGCATTAGGACACAGAGCAATGGGTTCAAACTATGGGAAAAGAGATTCTATTTAAGCATTAGGAAAAACTTCCTGATAGTAAGAGCTGTTCAGAAGTGGAAAACACTGCCTTGTAGTGTGGTGGAGTCTCCTTCTTTGGAGGTTTTTAAAAAGAGGCTGGATGGCCATCTGTCAGGAATGATTTGATTGTGAATTTCTACATGGCAGGGGGTTGGACTGGGTGGCCCTTGTGGTCTCTTCCAACTCTATGATTCTATGATTCTATCCCACAGTAGGTAGCACTGTTAATGGGTCTGGATCATGGCCCAATATTGTTTACCTCTGGGTGTATTTTAATCATTACATTTGTATTCCCATCTGCAGTTATTTATATCTCTTCTGCCTCTCTCGTTTAGTGTGGCTGGACCTTAAATTGTCTCTGCTCTCCAAGCAAGACTGGTAAGTTTCTGCTTGCTCATTTTGCCCTTTGCAAGTCTCATTGAAACTGATAAAGAAAGCACTAATGCCTTCCACACCCTGTCTACACCCCACCAGAGTCAATGAAACAGGTCAGCTTTGAAAGTTTGTTGTTTGATCAGACAGCCTGTTCCAATGAATGCCAATTTGGATTTCCCCCGCCCCCCTTAGCACTACAGAGTAATCTGTCACATAGCCAACAGGCAGTAACTTGTCCAAACCAACTGTCCCTTAAAAAAGGTAACTTATTTCATATATACCAGAGAAGAAGGAGGAGGAGGAGAGAGGAGGAGGCAGCAGTAGCATTGATTATTTTCCCCATTTTCTCTTCCTCTGTGTTTCTCCCAATTCCCTACATTATGATGGAGTTATAAACTGAAATGCATGCCACACGGTCTTGCCTACAAGATTTAATTGACTGATTTCATGTGTAGGCAAACAAACAGATCTTGATGCTGGCACTTCATGGCCTTGGTGAAAAACACACACTCTTGGAAAATGATGTTTTAGTACATACTGAAGAACTCAGCAGTACAGTACTTAATTAAACCATGTGACCACTGGATGTCCCCACAGTTCCTCTGGTGTAGCTTAAGTTATCTCAGGAAAACTGGCAGGAACCAGAGGAGCACTCATTCAGCAAAGTTGCATTTGTACTGTAGAGGGGGGTTGGAGAAGAAATCTTTATGATTCTTCCTGAAGCCTCCATGCTTCCTGGAAAGCTAAACTGGAAGGTTGGGGGGAAACTGTCCAAAGCAGCATGGAAAGCAGTGCTGAAGTTTTTAGATGGGAAGGGGAAATGGCAAAGATGGCCTCCCTGGACAGTGAGGAGCATTCACTGGATTCCGTTGCCTGAACAGAGAGTGCTTCTGCTAACAGAATATCAAATCTGGATTAGGGTTGTGTACCATTGCTGTATGGTATGTGTCCCTATTTTTTCAACCCTGGGTAACTGAAAATGTGGATATTGATTCTACAGATATGGGAGGAAACCTGTATAGCTATTTTGTTTTAATGTACAATATAGGCTGCTTTGGATCTCATATGAGAGAAAAGTAGGATATGAAAGAAAGAAAGAAAGAAAGAAAGAAAGAAAGAAAGAAAGAAAGAAAGAAGCCAATCTTACCTTTAGGCAGAGTGTGATGTCTTCCTCAGGCAGTGTCTGCATGCGTGGAGGTTGCAATGGGAATGTATGAGAGACTGTGAATTCATGCCATGCATTCTACCTTGTGCCCTCAAACTACTCTGTTGCCTCCAGATGTGTGGGGCAGATATAATTCTGTCACTGATGACTCAGCAGCCAGTCTGTTGGGCGTCTTATCCAAAATGTGATAGCAGCACAATCTTGGGTTTGTCCTGTTCTAGAAGGTGATCAGAGATATACAGTACAGCCATCAATGGTGCAACTGAATGAACAATTAATAATAATAATAATAATAATAATAATAATAAAATTTATTTTTATTCCCGTCCCTCTGTTAAAACAATTGGGGCGACTTACAAAAATTAAAATACCAATACAATTTAAAATCCCCAAACACCACCCACCCCCACCCTCCCCCATAAAAAGATATTAAACCAAACAGGGTGAACTGAAGGTGGGATAGCTAACAAACAGCGATCCCACCTTCTTTCATAACATCTGTTCAGTCTGTTCCGACCATACCTCCCTTTCCCCAGCACAA
Source organism: Gambelia wislizenii (assembly GCA_030847615.1). Lineage (NCBI taxonomy): Eukaryota > Metazoa > Chordata > Lepidosauria > Squamata > Crotaphytidae > Gambelia > Gambelia wislizenii. Next base: position 249,126,134 of record JAUMIR010000005.1, read on the forward strand.
CTCCAATTTTCGCCCCCACTCCATTCCCGGCCTCAGCTGACTCCAATTGCAAGCTTAGGTCTTCCTGGCTGGCTGGCTGGCATTCCTGGCGTGTGTGGGAGTGGCTTAAAATACTCGCCACTCCTGGCCATGCCCCTTCTCACTGCTGCTCAATGCTGATGGTGAAGGTGGGGCCTTTATAGTTTCCCCTCTGGCTCTTCCCCTTACTGCAGCTTCTGGTGAGCTGATGGTGAAGGTGGGGCCTCACCATCTGTACACAATTGAATACAATGTACCAATGTGCAATGTGTATTAACTCATAAGGTACACTGATGCACAGTGACACTGTAGGCGCAACTCCATTTCTGTAGCCTTCAACCAATAGTGACTTTTCTGCATTGGACAAAAATATCCACTTCACATATATACATAAGATATCAGCAGGATTCTGGTCAGTGACTCTTATGATCCCTCCCCATTGGTGATGGTGGTGAGGTTGCATGGGAGTTGTAGTCCATCAACATCTCATCTGGAGACCCACAGTTGTCTACCTCAACCTACTTCACCTCTGCTGCTGCTGTTGCCTTTCTTTGCTTCCTCTTTATTCTTTACCACTCAATTTCTCCCTCCCCACAAGGGGGAGCTCAAGCAAACGGGTGGGTGGGACAGAGACTTCCCTTGGGTCCCTGGGGACTAAGCTACATCCCTGGTTCTGGGAACTTCAGTCAAATCACATCTGGAGGGACACATAATTCTCACTCTTGGAAAGATAATTTAAAAATACAGTCTAAATTTATATGTCCAAGATTCCACATCACAGTCTATGTTTCATCATGTTACGAAGTCATAGTTACATTGCAGAAATGCAATGAAACTCTGTTAGTGAATTGCAAGATGTAGTACATCAGGAACTTCTGATGCATATGGGGCACTCCTGTTGTGTTCAGACAGTTCCTAGCTGGATTTTCTGATGTGCTTCAGGTCCCCCTGCATACCAGGCCACAGCACATCAGGCATTCCACTGGCTGCCATTGCTCAACAGATGCCTGCACATTTTAACATCACGGCAACCTCTAGGTGAATACAGACATCACAAAACTACCTAATTTTGTGCTTCTTTACATCTTTAAAGCCATTTAAAAAGATGCAAGTCAATTGTTGTTGTTGTTGTTGTTACACATTGGAAACTGCTTAATGCAGTGTAGATGTGTAAATGGCTATTGCTTAAAACAATTTGTAAGCCACTCTGATAGCCTTGTGGCTGAAGAGTGGGGTATAAATAAATAAATAAATATTATTATTATTATTATTTATCTATAACCTGCTTTTTTCCCAAGGTTGGGACCCAAAGCAGCTCACAGTTTTAAAAAACACACAATTCAAACGTACAAGAAGTGCATATTAAAACAGAATTAAACCAACATTAAACCAACATCAAAATATTTAAAAGAATAAAATATACTTAAAAGTATTAATTTTAAAAAAAGATAAAAAAACTTTTAAAAACAACTCAGCAAAACCACACAGCACCGCCCCCCCGCCTGTTCTTTAAAAATCCTGCCTGAATAAAAGGTTTTGGCCTGCTGCCAGAAGGACAATAGGGAGGGGGCCAATCTGGCCTTCCTAGGAAGGGAGTTCCAGAGTCTAGGGGCAGCCACTGAAAAGACCCTCCCCACCAACTGTACTTGAGCTGGTGGTGAGACTGAGACAAGGGCCTCTCCTGATGATCTCTGGGCCCAGGCTGGTTCATAGAGGGAGATACAATCTGCCAGATAGCCTGGACCTGAGCCATATAAGGCTTTATAGGTTATAACCAGCACTAAGCAGTCCTAAGCAGAATGCCAATCTATTTAAGTGGAGACGACCTGCCCGCTCGATCCTTGCCCTTCATGGCTGGCCATCCAGGGGGGGGACTGCCTTGATGGTGTTCCTTAAGGACATCATCAATGCATCCCTCAGAGAAGGGTGTGTTCCATCTTGTTTAAAGGAAGCAGCCGTTAGGCCGCTCCTGAAAAAAATCTTCCCTTGACCCCCTGGACATGAACAACTATAGGCCGGTTTCTATGTTACCATTCTTGAGCAAAGTGATCGAGAGGGCAGTTGCGCTTCAACTCCAAGTGGTCTTGGATGAAACCGATTATCTAGACCCATTTCAAACTGGCTTTAGGACGGGATTTGGAGTTGAGACTGCCATGGTTGCCTTAACCGATGACCTGCGTCTAAGCATCGACAGGGGTAGCGTGACCCTGTTGGTGCTTTTGGACATCTCAGCAGCTTTCGATACGATAGATCATAGCATCCTCTTGGGTCGCCTGAGAGGGTTAGGAATCGGAGGCACTGCGCTCCAGTGGTTCCGGTCCTTCCTCTCGGGCAGGTCCCAGAGGGTGTTGCTCGGGGACAGTTGCTCCAGCAGAAAGGAGCTTACTTGTGGTGTTCCGCAGGGCGCCATCCTGTCCCCGATGCTGTTTAACATCTATATGAAGCCGCTGGGTGAGATTATTCGGAGTTATGGGGCTGGGTGTTATCAGTACGCTGATGACACCCAGATCTATTTCTCCTTGTCCCGATCGTCGGCCTCGAATTCCAATGGTGTCTCTCCTCTTAATGACTGTCTTAAAGCAGTAATGGGCTGGATGAGGAAAAACAGATTGAGATTAAATCCAGACAAAACGGAGGTGCTCACGGTAGCAGCCCTGAAACCAGGAGTTGGGTTGCAACCTCCAGTCCTGGATGGGGTCACGCTCTCCGTTAAGGACTGTGTTCGCAGTCTGGGGGTGCTCCTTGATTCATCGCTTCAGATGATGAGTCAGGTGAATGCGACAGTCAGGAGCGCCTGTTATCAGCTTCGGATGATACGCCAGCTGCGCCATTTCCTGGAAGTAAAGGACCTCGAGACTGTGGTGCACGCGCTGGTAACCTCTCGTCTAGATTTCTGCAATGCGCTCTACATGGGGCTGCCCTCATGCTTGGTCTGGAAACTTCAGTTGGTACAAAATATGGCAGCCAGAGTGGTCTCGGGAACATCTCGGAGAGACCATATAACTCCAGTGTTAAGATCTCTCCACTGGCTGCCTATCAGTTTCCGGGCCCAGTATAAGGGGTTGGTTATTACCTTTAAAGCCCTAAATGGCTTGGGTCCAACTTATCTCCGGAACCGCCTCCTCCCATACAATCCTCCCCGCACACTCCGGTCCTCTGGGAGGAATTTGCTTCAGCCACAAAAATCTAGGCTGTCTGCAACCTCCCAGAGGGCCTTTTCGGTAATCGCCCCCAAATTGTGGAATGACCTGCCAAACGAGATCCATCAGATAACAACCCTGAGTAGCTTTAAAAAAGCACTAAAGACGGATCTCTTTCAGCAGGCCTTTCCTAATTAGATCCCAGCCTCAGGGGATCCTGGCTTCTATTAGCACGCTGGCCATTTATAGTATTTTATAATATTTATTGTTTTTAATTGTGATTTTATATCAGTTGGTTTTAATTTATAATTGTTTAATATTTTTTTATGGGGGAGGGTGGGTGGGGGGTGTTTGGGGATTTTATCTGTATTGTATTTTAATTTCTGTAAGCCGCCCCGATTGTTTTAACAGAGGGGCGGGGTATAAATAAATTTTATTATTATTATTATTATTATTATTTAAATAAACATATAAGATGAATATATTTTAAAAGTACAGCTTATTCCATCCACCATCCTCTATGTATAGATTGGACCAAAATACCAAAGTATTTTCTTTGCTGCATTATTTCTCATTTCACATTACATTTGTGTATTCCATTGCTTCCCAAAGAATTCTTAGGAGAGGCCCAGCTGGAATAAAATCAAATCCAAAACAGCTGCTGGAGGAATCTTCAGAAGTCCCATGTTAAACACCACTGTAATCTGCTTTGTGATTATGACTTATTTTCCAATGTCATTGAAACATAGTAATATAAAGTCAGAAAGCCAGGGGACTGGGAAGGAAAGTGAGAAGTCAGGGATGCATGCCTAGAAGTTTAATAGATGTGTCAGATAATTTGCAAGTCCCCAAACAACTCGTCCTTTGAATGATTTTTATTTGCAGTCTTCTGAAATCCATCAGGCTTAGTCAGCACTACGAAATTATTGTAATTTTCTTCACCTTCCCAATCTCCTCCTCTGTAAATTCCATATCTGAATACAGTTTGAAAGGGTTGAATTAAATTGGAGCAAACCTAAGGCAGCAAAACAGAGGCCCTGGATTTTTATGGGCTCTTCATTCCTCCTTTATTCAATTTGACATAAACAATGAGATTGCATATTTCTCAAATAAGTGAAGGTGGGAGAGATCAGCCAGAAGTTGTAAAAATTACTTTTTTGGACTCTCTCTCTCTCTCTGGCTTCTCTTCGCAAACGAAGATTCAGGAACAACTCATCCTGCGCTTTCTGCAAGTGCGCTGATGACTAAAAAGGCCAATCCGAGATAGACAAGTCCAGTTGCAGAAAGCATAGCTGAAGGTTTCCTTGGGTGATGTTTCCGGGTTGTGATTTTTTCTGTGTTATCGTTTCTCTTCAAGACTTGTTCGGCGTGAGTTCTTAAATAAGGCTGTAGCATTGTGGATAGTGTGTCTCCATACCTCCTGATGTGAGGCCAGGGCAGACCATTGTTGTTGACCAATTTGGCCAAGCATGAGGTGTTGTTTCAGGGAGTCTTTGTATCGCTTTTTTGGAGCGCCCCTCTTACGCTGACCCGTGGCGAGTTCACCGTAGAATACTATTTTTGGGAAGCGATGGTCCTCCATCCTAGAAATGTGCCCTGCCCTGCACAGCTGTGTTCTCAATATAATTCCCTGGCCAATATAACTATTGGCCATACTGGCTGGAGGATTCTGGGAGTTGTAGTTCCCCAAATACCTTTTTAGAACCATGTTAGCAGCTATTAATTATACAAGGGAACTGTATCCATAAATGCATGGAACCAGTTATCAAGAATGAATTCCCTGTTGATATAAACAAGAATGGCTAATTTGGGATAGGAAATAACTATAAAAGGCAACCTCTGAAAACCCAAACTCTGGAGCTTTGCTGGAGAGTAGACAAATTTAAGGCATAGCTATAACACCTGGTGAGATCAATCTTATGCATACTTCAAAGCTCACTATGACTTATTTCCAGGGAAATGTGTATAGGTTTGTATCTTGAGAAATGTGTTCACAGTGCCTTGTCTCCTGAAGTATCTAGCATCAAAGCAAAGCATGCCACTTAAGTTAGTCTTGGCTTTTATTCCTTCCTTTTGTTCTGTTGTTACATATGTGCTTTGAATTTGACTTCAACCCTTCTCCTAGGGTTTTCTTAGCAAGATTTATTCACAGGAGTTTTGCCATTGCTTTCCTTTAAGGCTGAGAGAGTGTGGGTTGTCCAAGGTCATCCAGTGGGTTTCCATGATTGAGCAGGAATTTGAACCCTGGCCTCCTGAGTCATAGTACAACACTCAAACCACTACACCACCCACTCTCTCTCCTTTTGTTATACTTTGACCAGTTGTAACTAACATCTAACCTTTATCACAATATTGTCACTGCTGTCTCTCATCCTATTCAAGATTTTTTTAATGAATAGGTCCTAATGAAATTAAGTGCCTGCTCCTTCATAATCATATTTTAACAAACTGTTTAACAAAACTAGGTTTTTGGCTACTTCATCTACTAGCTACTAGAAGACTGGAGGAGGGCAAATGTTGTCCCCATCTTTAGAAAGGGGGAACAAGAAGACCTAAATAATAACCACCCAGTCAGCCTGACATCAATACTGGGAAAGATTCTAGAGCAGACCATTAAACAGAGAGTCTGTAGCCACTTAGAAAGGAATGCCATGATCACAAAAAGTCAACATGGATTTCTCAAAAACAAGTCATGCCAGACTAATCTCTTCTCTTTTTTTGATAGAGTTACCAACTTGCTAGATGAAGGGAATGCAATGGATGCAGTGTATCCTGATTTCAGTAAGGCTTTTGACAAGGTCCCCCATGATATTCTTGCCAAAAAGATAGTAACCTATGGGCTAGACAATGCAATTGTTAGGTGGATTTGTAACTGGTTGACTGGCTGAACCCAAAGGGTAGTCACCAATGGCTCCTCTTCATCCTGGAGAGAAGTGACCAGTGGGGTGCCACAGGGTTTTGTTCTGGGCCCAGTGCTATTCAACATCTTTATCAATGACTTGGATGAGGGAATAGAGGGTATGCTTATCAAGTTTGCAGATGACACCAAATTAAGCAAGGGTAGCTAATACCCCAGAGGACAGGATCAGAATCCAAAATGACCTCAACAGATTAGAAAGCTGGGCCAATATTAACAAAATGAATTTCAACAGGGAGAAATTTTTGATATGTTTTTAGCTCCATGTGGTTTCACAATACTTAAGCGAGTGTCCCTAATTATATGTGACTACCCAAGAATTGAGTCCACTGTGGCAGCCCTCCCTGATGTCTCACCAGTGAGATCAATACACTGTGTGAGGAGATGGAAGAGGGCCTTCTCAGCTGTGATGTCCCAGTTGTGGAATGTCCTTCCCTTGGAGGCTATACTGGTGCCAATCCTGGTTCTGTTTAGGTGCTGAGTAGAGAAGGAAAAATATTCAAAAATATTAATATTCAGATAATGGATGAAAACCATGGTGTCATCTACTTGATGAAAAAACTCCCCACAGAATGTGAGGGGAATACTTTTTATCCTGATGAGATCCCATTGGGATTTGCTGTATTCAAAAGGATGGGGGCAAAAAACTCCATGTACTTCATGATAACAGCCTTCACTATTTCTCATGAAGTTTTTTTTTAAGCATGCAGAAATGCGCATTCCTGCCCATTTGAATAAGCAATTCGAATTAGGGCACATCTGGAATTCAAAATGTGATTGGTCGGAAGTGCATGGGGGCTGGTTTGCCGTTGATGAAGTGACTCTAGCCACCATTGTTCATTTTCATGGAGGTGATGGTTCATGATTTTGGAGAGGTCAAGTGTCAAAAACTGTTTTTTTTTTTAAAGTGGAATATCACTCTTCCACATCTTGGATTTAATGAGGGGAAAGAAAGGGCAACAGTGGGAGATTGTAGAGAATACAGTTGTCCCTTTGTATCCACAGATTTGGTATCCACAGATTTAAGTATTCATGGCTTGAAAAAATTCTTTAAAAAACAATACAGTAATCCAAAAAGCAAACCTTGATTTTGCCATCTTATATAAGAGACACCATTTTGCTATGCCATTGCATATAATGGGACTTGAGTATTCATGGAGTTTGGTATCTACAGGGGGCCCTGGAACCAAACCACAGCAAATATGAAGGGATAACTGTAATAACACAAGTAATTCACTTGTGGCCACAATTTTTATTTGCAGGCATACTCTATGTGAATTCTAAACATGGATAACTTCCCATACCAGCAAGCTTGAAAAGAAATCAGGGAGACAAATGAATGCTGTTGTGATGGTGAGTTAACATGTAAAAATGAGCATTAGGTATATCTCCTCGTGTAGATGACCCCGTGTTTTTCTAGTGTTCAGAAATCCTGGTGAGTAGAATCCTGGACCAACAAGAATCTTTGCCGTTTGTGATTTTTTTTGGTGCAGAATACGCACATACGGTAGGTTATTTTGTGCAGAAAATAGAAAATCACATAATTTTCTAAGTTTATTCACAATTTGAGACAAAATCTTGGACTTTTTGCCACATCTGATAATCTCCATAGAATGAGGTATATTATTATTACTACTACTACTACTCTACTACTTATTTTATTCTTTAAGCCACCTCATTCTTGGGGGAAAGGCAGAGTATACATAAATGATGGATTAATAGCTATCCGTTAAATGAGGTTGATTCCCTCTGACTCCATCTGCATTTGTACCGTGTTTCTCCCTGATTGCTCTATTGCCTAGCTGGGATATTAAAGTTCTGTCCAGCCCAGTTATGAGCCAGCCCTTGGATCAGAAAGTTCTTCTTTTTAAAATATTTTTTATTGAGTTTAAAACATGATAACGACATTAAAACACACCATAAAATGACAAATATGATACGATGACAAATGACATAACAATTAGCTACATCTCCCCCACACAACCCCAACACCCTTATGCTAAACATAGGAGATTATCAGACATGTAAAATATCCCAGGATAGGGATGACAGGAGATCGCTAAATGCTCCTGTTCTGCTCCTGTTTCCTCTTGTTTATAGAAAAATCCATGAATAAGAGGCCCGTGCCGTTATTATAATGGAATGACAGGTGAGTGAACAGCGGACCCATTCTCCTCCTGGGATGAGAACTGATCATGATGTCACCAGGAGGTCCCTGCCAGATACTTCCGGGTGCGATCGGGACAGAAAGGTAAGTAAAAAAAAAAAAAAATCCCCCTCCTGGGTAGCTTTTTCTTTTTTATATGTGTTTTACTGCTTGCTTTTTTTTTCTTTTTTTTTTGGACAGCTGGGGGGAGTTCCCAGTCATAAAAGCAACCTTGCGAAGGCTGCTTTTACAACCGGGGAGGGAAGGGAGGGGGAGCCTGTTCCTGTTGTGGAATAAAGGTAAGTATGTGAAACTTTTTCTTTATTCTGCACCAGAAACGGGAGAGGGGCAGGGGGGGGGGTAGCAGGACAGAAACGGATCCAAGGGGTCCGTCTGATAATCTCCATAATAACATATATAAACTAAAATTGACTTCCCACCAAACCAACCCAAGAAATTTAATGCAAAACATAGAATTTTTTTTCAAAAAGCTAATCTGCTTCATTACTTCTGATCTGAAAGTAAAACAAAAACACTTCAAAAAGCCGCACCCGCAACTAAAATCTTCTTATCCTTCTTCAAAAATGTCAGAAACATTTCCCTGTCCAGCAAAAGGTTGTCTAGTAATTTCTCCTTCATTAAAGTTGGATCAGGAAGTTCTTCACTGGGCTGTTTGGATTCAAAGCCTGTCTGAGAAGGAAGAGGGTGGCTGGAGGAACAGGTTGAAGACACTCAAAAATACCCTCCAAAATTGAGGGTTGTCTTATATGCCAGATATATTTTGCTTCACCCGCCTACTGATCTCCTGCCTCTTCGCAACCTTTGCAAACGGAGCGAAGAGGCAGGAGATGGGGTGGGAGTGTGAGGCAAAGTGTTTAGCAGTTCATTCTCCCCCCTCCTCTGCCTTCTCCCACTTTGGGGAGCAACTGAAGACAGAGGAGGGGGGCGAATGTTGCAGTTTGCCGCGGCCACCGCTCGATCGCCTGTGTGTTCAGCTGCCGAGGCAAACCAGGCATTTTTGCCCCTTTCCCCCACCTTCCTTGATAGTGGGGGAAAGGGGCGAATCTAGCAGTTTGCTGTGGATGCCCCCGCTTCCCCCGCCTTGGTCCCCTTTGGAAGAGAGCCAAGAAGGAGGGGGGGCGGCTGAGGCAAACTGGGCATTTTCAAGGAAGGTGGGGGAAAGGGGTGAAAATGCCCAGTTTGCCTCGGTGGCCCCCTTCCCTCCATCTTGGCTCTCTTTGGAAGGGGACCAAGGTGGGGAAGCGGGGGCTGCCGCGGCAAACCGCTAGTTTCGCCCCTTTCCCCACCTTCCTTGAAGATGGAGGAAAGGGATGAAAATGCCCAGTTTGCCTCGGCGGCCCCCTTCCCTCCGTCTTGACTCTCTTCCGAAGGGGACCATGGCAGGGGAAGCGGGGGCCACCACGGCAAACCACTAGTTTCTCCCCTTTCCCCCACCTTCCTTGAAGGTGGAGGAAAGGGGTGAAAATGCCCAGTTTGCCTGGGCAGCCCCCTTCCCTCCGTCTTGGCTCTCTTCCAAAGGGGACCAAGGTGGGGGAAGCAGGGGCCATGGTGGCAAACCGCTAGATTTGCCCCTTTCCCCCACCTTCCTTGAAGGTGGAGGAAATGGGCAAAAATGCCGAGTTTGCCTGGGCAGCCCCCTTCCCTCCGTCTTGGCTCTCTTCCGAAGGGGACCATGGCGGGGGAAGCGGGGGCCACCACGGCAAACCACTAGTTTCTCCCCTTTCCCCCACCTTCCTTGAAGGTGGAGGAAAGGGGTGAAAATGCCCAGTTTGCCTCGGCAGCCCCCTTCCCTCCGTCTTGGCTCTCTTCCAAAGGGGACCAAGGCAGGGGAAGCAGGGGTGGTGGAAGGGGGCTGCCAAGGCAAACTGGGCATTTTCGCCCCTTTCCTCCACCTTCGAGTCAAGTTTGACTGGAAGGTTGAAGAGAGGTGCTAATGCCATGTTTTGCCTTGGTGGCCGCCCATTCCCTCCTTCTTCCTTCCCTTCGCAAAGGGAAGGAAGATGGAGGGAATGGGCAGCTGTGAGGCAAACTGGGTATATTCGCTCCTTTCTTCCCCCTTCGAGTCAAGGGTGATTGGAAGGTGGAAGAGAGGGGCGAATGCCGCGGTTTGCCACGGACGCCACCCATCCCCTCTGTCTTCATTCCCTTTGCAAAGGGAACAAAGATGGAGGGAATGGGCAGTGGCCAAGGCAGACCGGGTTCATTTGGCCCCCTCCTCTGCCTTCACCCCCTTTGGGGAGCAACCAAAGGTGGAAGAGAGGGGTGAATGTTGCGGCTGGCTGACTGGCTGGGAGAGCCCTGCCAGCTGATCCTGTTCTCTTTCCCAACTCACGAGGAGATCCTCGTGAGTTTGGAAACAAAGAGGAAGCTGGCAAGGCTCCCCCAGCCAGTCAGCCAGCCAGCCAAATTGGGGGGTGGTCTTATATGGCGAATATATGCCAAACCCTAGATTTTTTGTTGAAAATTGGGGGTGTCATTTTATATGCCTAGTCGTCTTATACGCCGGAATATACGGTAATTCTCCAGCTATGCACCAACCCCATTTGTGTCTCCTTTGGTTTAATTTTATTTGTATAGTTGTCCCTCCATATCCACGGATTTGGTATCCACAGATTTAAGTATTCACAGTTTGAAAATATTCTTTAAAAAATAATAATCCAAAAAAATCAAAACTTCATTTTGTCATCTTATACAAGGGACACCATTTTGCTATGCCATTGCATAGAATGGGACTTGAGTGTTCACAGATTTTGGTATCCATGGGGGGGTCCTGGAACCAAACCCCAGCGAATATGAAGGGACAACTGTATTCTCAAACTCTTAACTGTATCCTACTTTGAGAATCCCACAGGACTGAAAAGTAGACTGAAATTAAGGTTAATAAATGGAACACAATCTACATGTTTTTGCTACCTGAAGAGAAGAACAAAAAGACAACCATTGTCATTTAAAGTAGAAAAGGTGAACAGATTTGTAGGTGAATTTTTCTTAAGTGTATGTGTATGTGCTTCAAGTCACCTGTTGACTTATGGCAACCCCATGAATTTCACAGAGTTTTCTTAGGCAAGGAATCTTCAGAGATGGTTTTGCCAGTTGCTTCCTCTGAAATATAGCCTACAGCACCTGATATTCAGGAGTCAGCATGGCATAGTGGTTTGAGTTTTGGACTATGACTCTGGAGACCAGGGTCTGAATTTCTGCTCAGCCATGGGTAGTCACACTGGGTGACCTTGGGCAAGTCACACACTCTCAGCCTCAGAAAACCCTATGATAGGTTTGCCTTAAGATGACCATAAGTCAGAAATAACTTGAAGGCACACAATCACTGCCACACCAACAGCAACCACCCTGGTATTCATTGGTAGTCTCCCATCCAAGTATTAACTAGGGCTGATCCTACTTAGCTTCCAAGATCAGACAGGATCTGGTGCCTTTAGGCTTAAGCACTGGTAAGGAAATGGCATCTTCCACCACACCTGAAGACAGTGTAGGCTAACCTAGGAGGCAGAGGGCAGGCTGTTGCCTTGTAGAATCTGCTGCCTGAGCTGATGGCATCATTGTGCCTAATGGTAGACCAAGTTTTAAAATGGAGGCTTTTGGACACAGGAGTGGAATAGATGGAAGGAAGATGTATCTACTACACCATCATCAGTTTTGCACTCCTGTTCTATAAATGCAACAATGGAACAAAATGAATTGTTTGGATCTTTAGAACATTTGAAATGAAGTGACTAGACATCTCTCACTGCAGTGCCTGTAATTCATTCCATCTGAATGCCATAAAATTCAACCAAGTTAAGCCAGTGGTGAATTTGATTCAAAGACTTTGCGGGAGACAAGAGGATGAAATATTACCAAGCTACAAGAAACGTATTTATTAAAACCCTTACTTTAAAGAAAAGAAAAGAAAGGACAAACCTATTACTCGGAGAGGTATTGGGAGAACAATTTCTTCTAATAAACTCAGGGAAAGCTAAGTCAGTCGGCAGCAAACATTTGGTTGCAAATGCAGTCTAGCCTCAACATAAGCAGATTGTTCTTGGGTTGTGTTATTATTAGTGCAAGCTGGACAGCTTGAGTGTGAGAATAATTTATTCCCTGTACACTTCTAATTACAGCAAAAAGAGGTTCGATCAGTGACACACTTGTCCATCTTGTTCTTTCTTGTCTTTCAGGCATGGCTGGTTGCAGCTAAGGAGACAGACCAGCGCAAAGCATACAAGAAACACAACTCTTGTCAGAAAAGGACTGAAGTGTTACCGTTAATTATTCTGGACCATGTGCTCGTTTACAACCCATCTAACATGAGAAATTGTCTCTGAGGTGTCAAACAGCATCACTTACGTAAGTGCAGAGGGAAGCAATAACAAAATGTTTGACTGACTGGATTTGGGTGACCTGCCAGAGACCTATACCAGAAGCTTTGAGATTTAGCTCCCAATTTGTGTCTTCAAGTTTGATGTAGAATTTAAATTGGGACTCAGTCTTAGAATGCTTCTTTCTTTTCTTTTTTTAAAGCGTGGGGCGGTGGGGGGGAGGGAGAGACCCTATCCCTATCCCCATGAGCCTGATGCATTGTTCAAGAAGGAGTTTTTACCTTTGCAGCAATTTGCTTTAATAAAACTTAGGAACAGTGCTGTCATTTCTTCTGCATGGCACACAAAACACATAAAGATGAAGAGAAAGAACTATTACCCTTTTGTAGCAAAACCACCATTGTGAGCGTCAGGTCAGCATAAAAATGAAGAAGACACTAAGAAGGAAATGGAAGGTGGGCATGTAATCTCCATGACACTGTTTACCTTCTTAAGAATGTAATATGCTCACATTTCTTAAAACTGTGCTACCTGGTATATGAACCTCATGAAAAGCACCTAAACTATGCCTTTTGAAAATGCCCCTCTCTCTCTGTCTCTCTCTCTTTTGTGTGTGTGTGTGTGTATGTGTGTGTAGGTCGCCCCTTCCCCCTCATCTGCAATGGATATGCTCCTGGACTACTGTGTATAAGTAAAACCCTGGATAATAGCAAACCCTATTAAAATAAAGGACTTCCTGTACAAACATACCATAGAGTTGCATTGGCCAACCTAGTGATTCCTAGATAGGACACCTCTCTAGGCATTTTCCAGTGCAACTCTATGGTATGTGCCCCCTATTTTGTGTCCCTCTGATAACTGAGACCACAGATATTGGTTCTCTGGATACACGTTGCAACCTGTATACACACACACACACACACAATAGATTTTTTTTTAAAAAATAAAATTATATTCCTTTTTAGCATTCAACAATGACAAACAATTCCTACCCCCATCCCACTATTTCCAGTACAGTCCTGTACATAATCAATTGGATTTTCAAATAATAGATACTATATTATAGAAACAGAGAAACTAATAATAGACATTAGATATGGATGGATAGACAGATAATTTATAGGTGATTTGATAATGTGGAATCATAGAGTTGAAAGAGACCACAAGGGCTATCCAGTCCAACTCCCTGCATGTATACACATGAAATAGTTTATCTTCCATTCTTTTACAGTTTACTAAACTCTCAAGGCAAACTTGCAACTATTAAAACTAGAGCTTGGAAAAGTCAAACTTTTTTACTATAAGCAGGACCCTGCAGAAAAAGCAGATTTTCTAAGCTTTGATTAAAACCAATGAAAATATATGGAAATTTGATTAAATTTGATCAATGATAAAAAATTATGAAAAAAAAACAGCCTAAAACCTACTTTGTACTTGTACCACGTAAATATACACTTACATAGTTATGTGGTGGTGGAGTCATTATATTGCCGTTTTGATTAGCTTCACTGTCACTGATAGCCTTTGTAAAGCCATCCAGTATGATGACTGCCACTACAGTTTAAAGGTAGCAAATTCCATAGTTGAACCATGTGTTACGCAAAGTTGAAAGAGGACTTCCTTTTAGACAAGTGGAATCTCACACCACTCAGATTTACTGAATGATTCTCTGTGTTCTACTATTATGGTAGGAGAACCTCCCTTTCCACTATCTCCACACTATGCATAATTTGATACATTTCTGTCATGTTTCCTCACAAAAGGTCAAACGTGGGACCAGTACCCATGGTTTCAATTATTTCTAGATATTTCCTAGGTCCTCCAGCACGATTCTATGGGTTTCACTATTACCCATGGTTTCAAGTATTTGTGATAAGTCTGGGAACATATAACCTGTGGATATGGCAGGCAACCTGTACTCTATCCACACTATACTTAAGTGTACATATTTCTTTCATAGTGCACCTCTTACTTGCCTTTGTTTTCAAAGCTACAAATCTTAAATGTTATAATTACCCCTCACAGACTCCCCTTGATCATTCTGGTTTTTCTTTTCTGAACATTTCCCAGACTAACTGGAAAATGTGTGGTGTTTAGAAGTCTACAGAATATACTTTATTTATTGTGTGGTTGGCTTGTCAGCTATTTATTAATCACTTTTCTACCCACAAGGTTTCCTAGATCCATGTACAAGAAAATTAGAACTTTATTTTAAAAACTGAACAAAATAATTCTTAAACATTCTCAACATTTTAAAAGCCAAAATTCTTTAGAAACAGATTACAGTAATTTTTAAAACTAGTTTTAAAGGTCAAAGACCATGTCTTATAATAGGAAACAAAATCAAGGTGGGGAATACACAGCCCTTTAGAGATGTTGTCAGACTGCAACTCTCATCAGCCCTAGACAGCATAGTGAATGGTAAGGATTGCTAGGATATATATAGTCCTACACAATCTGAAGGTTTTTTTTTAAAAAAAACATTTCTATTCCTGCTTTAGGGCATAGTTTTGGGGACACTCTTTAACTCAAATCAGTGTTGGTGGGGCAGTGAATCCAGTTTTAGTTGCGACATTAAAAGAGCTATCCAAGGTGTTGAATTCTGTCCCCCAAATTGACCCAGCACCTTGGATGGCTCGTTCAAAATCTGGAGTAGATTCATGGCTCCACTAGCACAGGATCTACCAATCACCATTGATACAAACATTCATTTTTAGGCTGAGGTGACCTCAGTGTCATGTAACATCTTTTACTAGCTGCATATGGTGTGCTGAGGCCTTTCTGGATAGATCATCTCCAGATTCGATTACTGTGGTGGGTAACACATTGGCCTACCTTTGAAAATGGTTCAGAAGATTCAAATTGTTCAAAATCTGGCTCAGAGAACTCTGTCTAGATGAAGGCATTATACTAACTCAAAGACATAATACTAACTCTTTAAAACAATTGCATTGGTCTCCTGTTTATGTTCCTGCCAAGATGAAACATCTGATGGTCATCATAAAATTCCTAAATGTCATCTGATGACATCCTGCCATATTTCAAGGGATTCAAAGAAAACCATTCCCTTTGTATCACCATTGAGAGTTCTCTATCCATTAAAAAGAAGTGGGTCCTGATTTTGGAACGCTCACCCAAATCCTTTTGTGGAGAAGACTTTAGCATTTGTAAATTAATATAATTCAAATAGATTGAATGATTCTTTTAATTTGTTCTTTAAATATTTGTACACCTCTTTCTGATTTTTATTGTTGATGTATTGTTATATTGGCTACAATCCTGTTGGTGTCATACACCAACAGAAAGTTCCTTACACAAACAGATGTACTTTTTTTTTAACCTCTGCGCAATGGATGTTCATAGTTGTGAAGTTGAAGGCTTTCATGGCCTACCTCCATAGATTTTCCTTGTTTTTTTCCCGGGCTGTGAGGCCGTATTCTGGAATAGTTTCTTTCTGACGTTTTGCCTGCATCTGTGGCTGGCATCTTCAGATAATGGTTGGGTAGGAGTGTATGTCGAGTTTATATATTGTGAACCCCTGTTGGGGAGTATATGTAAATTTGTGTAATTGAATGGTTAGTTTCTAGGTATAGAAATGCAAGGATGATTAGTGTCTGTTTGGCTAATGGTTGGTTGATGGGCCATTATCTGCTAGAAATCCCCTTGTCCCTGGGTGGAATTCCTTTGTAAGTGTTGGGTTTTTATTCTATTGGTTTTCAAAACTGGGAGCCAGATTTTGTTTACTTTTACGGTTTCTTCTTTCCTGTTGAAGTTTTCCAGGTGTTTGTTCATAGTTGTATAAGCAGAGTTACACAAATGTAATAGTTCCACATGCAGTTTTACATTCTTGGTTGATCCAGGATTACTCGTCAGTGTTTTCAGTGTACCACTTGATTCTCTATGGTTGGAGACACAGCTGCTGTGTGTTCCCCATTGCACGGTGGAACAATAAGCATGAACACGGGCAGATAAACAATAGGTGGCACAGTGTCAGTATTCAGCAAAAGGGTGGAGTAGTGGCAACCGCTGTGTCAGTATGTGAGTGTGGATTTACACTACACAATCATGATGTAGGATCTCCGTCACTCAGTTTTATGTGCACCACCCTAGGATCACCTTTGGGACTGGAAGAAAGACTAGTAAAGAAGTCTTTAAAATAAATAAATTAAGAGACCCCTCTATCCTTTCCCAAAACAGCAGTAAAGCAAGCATTCCTTTCTGCTAATTGGTATGACGATAAGACTACCCTGTTCTTATTTACAAAACTGCAGATTTATGTCAAGCAAAGCCAATTATACTTAATGTTTAAACTATTGCAGGTGCTGAATGACTTTGTTGCTAGGCACTGGAAATGAAAAATGCTCTTTTAACGCATCTCATTGCAATGGAGAGCATGTGCTCCATCATCAGTGCAAACTCAACAGATGGATAGCTTAATCCCTGCCACTGATCTCTATCTGCACCCCTTCTCACTACCCCCCTCTCCCCACATTCTACCTGAGACAATGTCCCACATGCTTTGTCTTGCTTGTAGGACTTGGAAATGGTTCAATTTTTAATTTTTTTAAAAAGCCACATCTAATGTATTTCACCAGGTACATTTAATTAATTCACAGCAGGTTTGGTCATCTACTGTGATACAAAAGGAAGTTTGCTTTTGTCTGTTGCTGTGCAGACTGGAAAGATTTAACAACTACTGTAGTTAGTGGGTTGCAATAACATGATGATGGATAATACAGTAGATCTATACTGCAGAATAGTTTAGTTGTCTTCCCCTTTCTCCACAGTGTTGTGGAAACTGTACTGTGAGATGGGAACCAATGAAAGATACAAGAGAATTCTCAGTGCCCTCACCAAAGCAAATTTAATGTGGGGGTGGGTGGGTTTGGTGAAGCAGGCTCTAATCCAGGAAAACCTATGCTGTAATAAATGTGTCCATTTAAAGGTGCCCAACATTCTTTGCTTTTGATCCAACAGATTAATGTGGCTACTCATCTGTAAGTTGATACCAGGTCTGTGAATGGGGCTCCTCAAGTCAGTTTGAGCCCAATGCAGTAATTCTGATCTCTATCTGATTCAGATCAGCTAGATCTGGACCCAATATCTGAATGTGAACCAAGATTCAAAAATATGGACCATCAAATCTCCTCTAATGACTTGCACTGGGAAATTTAAAAATGGCTCTTTAAAAAAAATTATACATCCACATAACATTTGGAAATAAGGTAGTCACTAACAAGGAAATTAATCAAATTCCAAGTTTCATACTGGGGGTTTTGTGCTAGGCATCTGATAAAAGCTGTTGTTATTTCTATTCTTAAAGTTCTTTTGTCCTGACACTGTCCCCCTAGAGCATACTTCCCAAAGGTTGCTCACCAATGGCTCCTTTTCATCCTGCAGAGAAGTGACCAGCAGGGTGCCTAGGCCCAGTGCTATTCAACATCTTTATCAGTGACTTGGATGAGGGAAAGAGGGCATGCTTATCAAGTTTGCAGATGACACCAAATTAGGAAGGGTAGCTAATAATACCTCAGAGGACAGGATCAGAATTCCAAATGACCTTAACAGATTAGAAAGCAGGGCCAAACGAATAAAACGGATTTCAATAGAGAGAAATGTAGAATATTACACTTGAGTAGCAAAAATGAAAAGCACAGATATAGGATGGGTGACACCTGGCTTGATGGCTGTACATGTGAAAGAGATCTAGGAGTCTTAGTGGACCACAAACTAAACATGAGTCAGCAGTGTGATGCAGCAGCTAAAAAAACCAATGTGATTCTAAGCTGTATCAATAGGAGTATAGCGTCTAGATCAAGGGAAGTAAAGTGCCACTCTATTCTACTTTAGTCAGACCTCACCTGGAACACTGTGTCCAGTTCTGGGCACACCAATTTATGAAGGATATGTTTAGTCTGGGGAAGAGAAGGTTAAGAACATGATAGCCAAGGGATGTCATACTGAGGATGGAGCCAGCTTGTTTTCTGCAGCTCCAGAGATTAGGACATGGAACAATGGGTTCAAACTACAGGAAAAGCGATTCCACCTAAACATTAGGAAGAACTTCCTGACAGTAAGAGCTGTTCAGCAGTGGAATGCACTGCCTGGGAGTGTGGTAGAGTCTCCTTCTTTGGAGGTTTTAAAACAGAGGCTGGATGGCCCTCTGTTGGGAATGCTTTGATTGTTTATTACAGCATGGCAGGGAGTTGGACTGGATGGCCCTTGTGGTCTCTTCCAACTCTATGATTCTATGATTCCCCACCTCATCTCTCCCAAAGCTGCCGACCTAAGCTTCTTGGAGGTGGTGGGGGTGGTGTTGGAAGCAGCTGGTGCCATCTTGCCCCTGTTGCCTAGTTGCTTTGATTTTTCCTCTACCCATGTCCTGAGCAAGACTACTTGGTACTGCTTCTTACGGTGTTACAAGACACTGCTGGTGCTGTAATATTGTTCCCCCTACCTCATTTCCTGCCTCCTTTGAAGGTAGATAGCAATCCTGGGGTCCTCTCCCACCTCAAAATGGTCCTATGCTTCTTTTTCCTCTTCCTTTTCTGTGGTGATTCAGATTTCCTGTGTTCTAGTTAACACCTAAGTAAAAGGTTTTTTTTAAAAAAAATCTTTTAAACTTGTATTTAATTTGTCAACTTATTTGATATATTATTAGTCTGTTGAATGTTTTTTTAAAATTGTTTTAATCTCTCAGTTCTGATTTTATGCGTATGCTGCCCTGAGATCTCCCAATACAGGGTGGGATATAATTATTTTAATAAATAAATAAGAATAGAAACAACAACAGCACTGTCACCACCACCAATAGATAAACTTACACTTCTCACAGTGGGAAGAATTAGTTTCACTACCACAAACAGAGACTAATGAAATAGGCAAATTAACAAGATAGACAAACAGAAGGTTAAGCTAGGCTCTTCAGCAATCAAAAGGAAACTGAAAAAAGCTTGTGTGAGACCAACAATCCCCCACCACAATTCTTTCACAATCTTTTAGTAACATAAACAGAAGAAACACTGAGAAGATTCGCTATGTATGTAACTTCAATGACCTCATATAATCCCTTCTCAGCAGCACTGGAACTGGATAGCACTGAGGAAATTCATAACCTGGATCATACATTAGAGCTGTCAGTGAGCACAACTCAGTTCCCCTCATCCTTCCCTGTATCGCACCACTTTGGCATTTATGAACCTTATCACACTACACTGTTATAACACTATTATTTTGCATTAACTGCCATGGCAACATCCAATGGAATCCTGGGATTTGCAGTTTAGGGAGGGGCATTTAGCATTCTCAACCAGAGAACTCTTCAAGCTTCACTATAACTACAAACCCTAGAATTAAACAGGATGTTGTCATGGCAGTTAAAGTGGAATATAGCATTATGACAGTGCAGTGTGATAAGAACCTCCTTTATATGAACATACTGGAGATGATAACTGGCATCCTATTAGTAGCACATGCACACATAAGCTAATTTTATCCCTGTGTATGTCTGTTTTTGGCTAGTGCAGAGGCTGGTATTCCCTTCTGTCCTCTGCAATAACCAAAACCTTCCTGCTGGACTTACCATACAGCTGATGATTAGTTCCATTCCTCATACCTTTGAAGGATCCCAGCAGCCCTCAGTGGATGATGTAATCACTCCACATCTGTCCACAGGGACATAGCCAGATGCTTCTCTGTATTTCTGCATAGATTAATTTTCTGAAACACTTCAGGATCTGCAAATTCTGAGCAAAAAATGTGCAAAATTCTTGCCACTGTGTGGGGAGATCCCAAATTCTCAAGTATCAGGAAAACCATTTTTTTGGCCAGGAAACAAATAATGATGAATATCCTCTTCATCCCTAGTTTGCAACCAGACTTGTAGTTCCACACTAAACCAAACCAAACCAAGCAAAAACAAAACAAAACCCAACCAAACCACGTTACACCACACCACATGCATTACAATTATCTGTGCTGCTCAGTGTCACTGCTCATAGGACTTTGTCAGACTAGCATCTAAAAAATCCACCATTGAGGGAAACTGAAACATAGTGGCATTATTACACTAAGTATCGCATGGGGCAATATTCAGGGGCAGAGCAGGGGACCCTGAGAGAACCACCACAAGGAACAGCAGCTGCGAAGCCTCGGGGAAGGCGTATGGTGGTGGTGGGGGACTCCTTGCTGCGGGGTTCAGAAGCAGTGGTTTGTGGGCCTGACAAGATGCCTCGGGAGGTGTGTTGTCTCCCTGGGGCAAAGATCCATGATGTGACCGAGAGGCTGACAAGACTCATCAAGCCTACAGATCATTACCCCTTCCTTTTGGTCCATGTGGGAACCAATTATACTGCAAGGCACAGCTTTCCGAAGATCAGAAGAGATTATGAGGCTCTGGGGAGGAAGCTGAAAGAAATGGATGCACAGGTTGTCATCTCGTCTCTTCTGCCAGTTGAAGGGCATGGTCCAGGAAGGGAGAGGAAAATAGCCGATGTAAACAACTGGCTCCGTAGATGGTGTCTCTGAGAACGATTTGGATTCTTGGATCATGGGTTGCGCTTCCATGAGGGGGGACTTCTGGCAAGAGATGGGGTGCATCTCACGACAATTGGCAGAAACATTTTTGCCTACAGTCTCAAGAATTTGATCAGGAGGGCTTTAAACTGAGTCATATGGGGGAGGGAGACAGTATTCTGGAAGGCAAAAGGGCTGGAGAAAATAGTCAAACTGTCATAGAGGGAACAAGGCAAACAGTGCAAGGACCCAACAGTGGGAGGCAAAAAAAAAAAAAAAACTTGCATAGGCAGCAAGTAAAGGGAACACATGGTCTCAGATGTCTCTACACTAATGCACAGAGCATGGGAAATAAGCAAGATGAACTCGAACTCCTAGCACTACAAAACAAATATGATATAATAGGCATTACTGAAACCTGGTGGGATGAGTTGCATGATTGGAATGTAGGAATAGAGGGGTATAACCTTTATAAGAGAAACAGGCCAAACAGGAAAGGAGGAGGAATAGCATTATATGTCAGGGATATTTATACCACTGAAGAGATCCATGACATCAATACTGGAAGCCAGGTGGAGAGCATCTGGATAAAAATAAAAGGGGAGGGAAACAACAGGGATGTTATTGTGGGACTCTACTACAGACCCCCAAGTCAGACGGAGGAATTGGATGATGCCTTTCTAGAACAGATGACCACACGCGAAGAAAAAAGAGATGTAGTAGTGATGGGTGACTTCAACTATCCTGATATTTGCTGGCAATCTAACTCAACCAAAACTTCAAGGTCTAGCAAATTCCTTACATGCCTGGAAGACAATTTCATGGTCCAAAAGGTGGAAGAGGCAACAAGGGGGTCAGCTATTTTAGATCTGATCCTAACCAACAGAGATGACCTGGTTAATGGGGTGCAAGTGGTGGGATCCTTAGGTGAGAGTGATCATGTTCTCCTGGAGTTTGTTATACAATGGAAAGGAGAAGCCAGGCATAGTCAGGCACACATTCTCGACTTTAGGAGAGCTGATTTCAATAAACTCAGGGGAATACTGGGGGTGATCCCATGGTCAGGAATACTAAAAGAGAATGGATGGGACTTTCTCAAAAGGGAGATACTGAAGGCACAATTTCAAACAGTACCATTGAGGAAGAAAAATGGGAGGTGTCTCAAAAAACCAGGATGGATGACTAAAGAACTTTCAATGGAGCTAGGTTTTAAACGGAATATGTATAGGAAATGGAAAAAGGGGGAAATCACCAAAGAAGAATTCAAACAGATAGCGAACAAGTGTAGGAGTAAAGTCAGAAAAGCTAAAGTGCAGAATGAGCTCAGGCTTGCTAGAGAGGTTAAGAACAATAAAAAGGGGATTTTTTTGGGTATGTCCACAGCAAAAGGAGGAAGAAGGAAATGATAGGGCCACTACGCGGAGAAGATGGCAAAATGCTAACAGGGGACAGAGAAAAGGCAGAATTACTCAACACCTTCTTTGCCTCAGTTTTTTCAGAAAAGGAAAAGGGTGACCAACCTGAGGATAAAGGAAAGAGGACACAATAGGGGAAATCCAGCACAGAATAAGCAAAGAGGTAGTACAGGAATACCTTCTTAATCTAAATGAATTTAAATCTCCAGGACCAGATGAACTACATCCAAGAGTATTAAAAGAGCTGGCAAATGTAATCTCAGAGCCATTGGCAATAATCTTTGAGAACTCTTGGAGAACAGGAGAAGTCCCAGCAGACTGGAGGAAGGCAAATGTTGTCCCCATCTTCAAAAAGGGGAAAAAAGAGGATCCCAACAATTATCGTCCAGTTAGTCTGACATCAATACCAGGGAAGATTCTAGAGCAGATCATTAAACGGAGAGTCTGTGAACATTTAGAAAGCAATGCCATAATCATAAAAAGTCAACATGGGTTTCAGAGAAACAAGTCATGCCAGACTAATCTGATCTCTTTTTTTGATAAAATTACCAGCTGGGTAGATGAAGGGAACGCTGTGGATATCACATACCTTGATTTCAGTAAGGCCTTTGACAAGGTTCCCCATGACATTCTCGCAAACAAGTACGTAAAAAGTGGACTAGACAAGTTAACTGTTCAATGGATTTGTAATTGGTTGACCGATCGAACCCAAAGGGTGTTCAGCAGTGGCTCCTCTTCATCTTGGAAAGATGTGACCAGTGGGGTGCCACAGGGTTCTGTCCTGGGCCCAGTGCTATTCAACATCTTTATTAACGACTTGGATGAGGGAATTAGGGGCATACTTACCAAATTTGCAGATGACACCAAATTAGGAGGAGTAGCTAATACCCTAGAGGACAGGATCAAAATTCAAAATGACCTGGATAGACTGGAGAGTTGGGCCAAAGCTAACAAAATGAAATTCAATACGGAGAAATGTAAGGTACTGCACTCAGGGCAAACGAATGAAATGCATAAATATAGGATGGGGGAGACCTGGCTGAATGAGACTACATGCGAAAGGGATCTAGGAGTCCTAGTAGACCACAAGTTGAACATGAGTCAACAGTGTGATGCGGCAGCTAAAAAGGCCAATGCGATTTTGGGCTGTATCAATAGAAGTATAGTGTCTAGATCAAGGGAAGTAACAGTGCCACTCTATTCTGCCTTGGTCAGACCTCACCTGGAATACTGTGTCCAGTTCTGGGCACCACAATTCAAAAAGGATATTGACAAATTGGAGCGTGTCCAGAGAGGGGCGACTAAAATGGTGAAAGGTCTGGAAACAATGCCTTATGAGGTGAGACTTAGGGAGCTGGGTATGTTTAGCCTGGAAAAAAGACGGTTAAGAGGCGATATGATAGCCCTGTTTAAGTATTTGAAGGGGTGTCACGTTGAGGATGGAGCAGACTTGTTTTCTGCTGCTCCAGAGACTGGAACACGGAGCAATGGATGCAAGCTCCAGGAACAGAGATTCCACCTCAACATTAGGAGGAACTTTTTGACAGTAAGAGCTGTTTGGCAGTGGAACACACTCCCTTGGAGCGTGGTGGGGTCTCCTTCCTTGGAGGTCTTCAAACAGAGGCTGGATGGCCATCTGTCGGGGATGCTTTGATTGTGATTTCCTGCGTGGCAGGGGGGTTGGACTGGATGGCCCTCGTGTTCTCTTCCAACTCTGCAATTCTATGATTCTATGATTCTACGTCTCTAATTGCACGATACTACCACCATGTAATTATCACACATCCACCACAAGCACTTTAAGAATGGGATTTTACTTCTGTGATTTAGCATGGGCAAGATTTTTGCAGTTCCCACAAGAAGATGCAGGCACACTTAAAAACACCAAACTCCCCTTAATTAACAAAATAAATAAACACATAAACATTTAAAAAAACAAACCTAAAAACAAGCAAACAAAATGGGACAGTTCATGGAAAGAGCATCCTGTAGATCGTTTTCATGTCCTCACCCAGAAGTTTTCTTGCTGGGAATAGGCAGGTGGAAAAGTGGACCGCCCATTCAAGCTGTAATCTTGCGATTACAGCGGGGCGTGTTTTTGCACGCTCTTCAATACTGTAAAAATAGCGATATTGAGAGCTATTGGCAGCTTGTCCCATCAACTGAAAGTGACACATTATTGGTGGCTGGAGCACACAGCAACCACAGGAGGATGTCGATGTTGTGTGATAGCGGGAACCTGTTCACACTACCATGACGTTGTAATCATAGCCTTGTCTGATAAAGTCCAAAATCTGTTTCTCTGGAGTTGCCACACACACTATAGAAACCCAGTTGGCTGAAACAGGAGACTTTGGGAGTATGGTTCAAGATTGTGTAATAGTAGACTTTATTAAATATGAAAAGTCATTTTTTTGAGTGAAGTCGCAATGCAGGACATGAAGTGATAAATTTTTCTCTTGGCCAGTTAAAAGGCTCTGTCAGTCGAGCAGGGTTCTCCTTTACAGTCAAGGGAGCAAGTTGTAGAGAATAGCTGCGGATCAGAACCTGAGTCTGAACAACCTATTAGCATTTAATATATATATATAAAGACATGAAAAGAACAAACAACAATCCATTATTGTTAAGTCCATTTATAAACACAGAAAAGAACTTATCACTAAAATCTGACAGACAATACTCTGATGACTTACTATGCAGAGTGCTCAACCAGACGTTTTCAGAGCAAGATTTCACAAGAGAGTTTCCACAGGGGACAAAGGAGAGGGACAATCCAGGATACTGTCATAAAATTTAAGTGATTTCTCATGCTGTAAAAGTTGCTCTTGAAGAAGACTTCCTCTGAATCCTTCGTCATAGTTGTGCTGGGGATTATTGTATCTGTAAAACAAAAATAAATTAAACCTCTTTTGCTGTGCATTATTTGGGTGTGTCAACTACATATTTAATTTTGTTCAAGTCAAATCAAAAAAATATTTAGAAGTAATGCAAAAGAGGGATAGACTGAACGGCCTTATATTGGATTGAACCAAAGGCCCATCCACCCCAACACCTTTTTCTTTCCCATGTTTGATGCATAAGTCTGAGGTCTCAGAGAAGGTGTCTGTGTGAGACAGTGAGTTGGTTCCCAATTCCAGTTGGCAACTCCAGTGCAGCCAATTCTAGCCAACCTTATTTCCCAAGGGATACTCTCTGCTCCTGCATTAGGAACTGGTCTTGATACAATTTTCTGGCATTACTGCTATGCTCCAGGTCTGAGGAGACCAGCCCAGAAGCCTAAGCAGAATTATGGCCACCCCCATGGCATCAGCCAATAATACTATAAGCAAGCAAAACTCTTTTAGCTGCAAAAGGCTTCTCCCAATGGAAGCAGAAGTAAATGCTGAACATCCAAGGATTTACCTATGTGAAATAGTCCAGAAGCCCAAAGTATTAATCATCATTAATGAGGCCAAGAAAAAGTAAAATCTCTCCAATTTGCCCTCATTTAGAATACTTGGAAACCAGTCACCTGTATGGGGAAAAAATAGATATTAGAGGAGTTTCAAGAAATCAATTAATCAGTTCATGACTGGGTATCCTACTGTACTCTAACCTTCCTCGTATAATCCTTGAATATTTTTGTGTGTGTGTGGGGTGTCATCTAAGTCTTCTACTTCCTCTTCAGATACTAGGAAGGTTAACCCTTTTGCACACATGATAACACACTTGCTGTGTAAATTGGGAATTGCCTCTCAGAATCAAGAGAAATTGTGGGAGATTCTGCTGGCTGGAAAATGCATGTAAACTCTGCAATCTATGAGGCACATGGAGACAGTGGCTAAGATACTGTATGGCTCAGTGTGGTGTAATAGATCTGCAGGAAGCACTATGCCATGTTTCCTCTCAAGATACCTTCAAACTTACTGTTTAACCACTGCAGTCCCCCCACCAGCCACCCTGGTGTTGAATGGTGGGGTAGTGTCAGAGGAGTGTCTGGCTATGTTCCCATAGCCAGGCAGAAACTGACTACATCATCTGCTGAGATCTACTATGGCCATCCAGAGGTCTGAGCAGATGATGTAATTGTTCTGCATCTAGCTACTAGGATGTAGCCAGATGCTTCTACAATTCCCCCTACACTCCACCTGCCATTGAAAAGCTGAGAAGAGACTAATTGCAGTGGCTAAATGGTGAGATGGGGGCACTTTGGTCATTGTGGAGGGTGGAAGAAAATATCACCCAAAAGACATAGGTGGACTCGCACCTACCTATGCCACTAACAGGATGCAGAAGCTGGTTCTGAACTTTAAGGGAGCTGTGCAAAGTGCTGAACCCCATAACCAAAATAGGTTCAACACTTTAGACAGTTCCTT
Source organism: Gambelia wislizenii (assembly GCA_030847615.1). Lineage (NCBI taxonomy): Eukaryota > Metazoa > Chordata > Lepidosauria > Squamata > Crotaphytidae > Gambelia > Gambelia wislizenii. Next base: position 249,152,976 of record JAUMIR010000005.1, read on the forward strand.
TAATGTTCCAAAAATTTCACCATCCCACTGACATGAAAGCCACCAGCTGCTCCTGGACAAGCTAACCTTCCAAACCAGTGAACAAACTCTAGTAAGCCTAGTAAAAAAATGTATGCAATTGAAAAATATGCCCAAACATGTGTTTACCAAAAGCCAGTGGGAAAAATCTGAACAAAAGTGTGTAGATAAGGAAACAAGCACAAGTTAATGTGGAGAAATTAATAAAATTATGGAATGCATATAAAAATGTGATGCATTTCCATGAGGGAAGAAAAAAACAGTTTCTCATCAGGATGTAAACCAAGGGTGGGATGGGAATGCAGCTAGGATTCAGAACCCCCCCCCCCCAATGAAACAGAGACTGAGAATTTTCACATCCCTATCAGGCAGCCCTATGACCTTGCAGAATCTCTTGACTCCCATTTAATTATTTGTTTTACAAAGCATGATAAACTATGCCAGACCTGTTCTACAAAGTATGTTAAACTATTCCAAACCTTAGAAGGTGACATAGGTGAAGAACATTTTTGTAAAACCAGGGAATCATTCTTCTCAGGCAATCTGAGGTCTGACCTGTGGCACATGTGGCAGAAGGTTTAACCTGTACCTCTGTGGAAATCACATCTTTATCAAGGCCTTATTGGGTTTACCATGCCAATAAGTCTTGGCAGTGGAACTTTGTATCTGTCACCTGAGATGAAGGGCACAGAACTTCAGGATGAACTTGTAGTGCCCACTTTGAAACTGCGTTGCTGCTCTGACCTCAGCTCCAGAGGCAGAGAACTATAATGTATGAAACCATTTCTCTTGAGGAACATGAGGCAATAGTGGTGGGTTGGTTCTTGAATAGATCATCATTTGATCGACTTACCGGACCCTCGCTTACCCGAAAATTCAACATGGCAGAAACAGGCACTTTCCCTGTTTGCTAGCCCAGCCCTGTGCTTGTCCAGTCAATCAGATTATGCTGCCTGTTTGTATCTACACAAACACGAGTGTTCGAACGATCACATATTCACATACTGTACGGAGCTTTTTTAAAAATCCAGACAAAGACCTGGATGCTATGCACACAGACTTTGTGGTGGATTTGGCTGCCCCCTTTCGAATGACAAGCATTTATGCGAATGTCCATATGAATGGATCACCTTCCATTTGCATCCTGTTAAGATTATTTTCACCATATAGACAAGCCCTGAGAAGGTTATCTCCTGTATCCTCACCATCTGAACCTGGGAGAGTGGTGGAATGGACAGAAAGCCTTCCCCTGAAGATCATAAGACTCGGGCAGACTTGCAAATAGGAGAGTTTAGACAAAAGTTTGAAACTTACTTTGTGTTATGATTTGCATGAGAACTTTTATAAGAAGATGTATAGATTGTATCTGACTGCTGAGAGACTTTCTAAGGTCTAAAGAATTGCTGTAATAAGTGTAGGAAACTGAACAGAAGACCAGGTCATTGTTTCATATGTGATGGACTTGTGAAAAAGCCCAGTTTACATGGGACTCAAATCCATAAGACATTGGAGGATATTTTTAAAGTTAGTTTCTAGATGAAATCTGAGGCTTATTTACTTGGGATGTTGGAAGAAAACCCAAAGAGAACGTAGGGGAGAACATTAGAATATATGATGATGGCTGCAAGACTTTTAAATGCGCAGAAATGGAAAGACATCTCAATTCCTTCACAAGAAGACTGGCTGATGAAGACATGTGAATTAGCTGGAATAGATAAATTGGCAATGCTGATTAAGGCAAAATCTTTGGTTAACTTTTAAAAAAGATTGGGTTTTGTTTATTACTTTTTTTGCAACAAAGTAAGGGGTGTATCTCAACTTTGGGCTTTTAAAAATAGAGTTTCAATTCAAAGTAGTAGAAGTTGGAATTTATTATCATTTAATTGAAGTATTTTACTAGTACAATATAACCATTAGTTAGGGTGTGGGAGGTCATTGGTAGTTCTCTTTGTATTAGTTTGTTTATTACTTTTAGTTTTTAAAAGTTACTTATTAGTATTAGTTTGTGTCTTTTATGAATTTTAAATAAGTCTGCATTTCAGTTAGTCTGGACCTAAGCCATATGGGGCTTTGTAGGTCAAAGCCAGCAGTTTGAATTGTGCTTGGAAACACAGCCAGTGAAGCTGTTTCAGCAAGGGAGTTTTATGCTTCCTATAACCAGCTTATATATTTAGGATGTCTAATAGAGGAGCCAGCATAGAGTTATGATCTGAGTGTTGGACTATGGAGATTATCACATGGGCCCTTGTAGACCATCCCTGCCCCGGTACACCCTCCAACCCACTCCCGTCCCTGTCACAGTTTGTTAATTTTTTTTCACACACTTACCTGATCACAGCATGAAAACTGCTCCCCCCCCCGGCATCCCAGGAGGCAATGGGGCTCTTGCTGGGCCCCATTCAGTTTTTGGTAACAAAATCCTGCTCGTTCTCATGAGAGAATGACCGCGTGGGAAATTTAATAACATAAAATGACACAAATGTCAAAATGAAAAACCAGGCCTCAAAACACAATGTAAAAGCCCCAAGTAACCCAGGGTGGGGAGGAAAAGGGTGTAACTTACCTGGATGTCCTGATCGTTCCCAGAAGTGTTCTGGCATGGACCTCCCGGTGACATCACGTGACACTGGCATCGCGCCAGCAGAATGGGTCATCTTTTCACTCACCCATCATTCCGTTTCTGTAACAGTAGGGGCTTCTTATTGATGGCTTTCCCCTGTCAATAAGAGGAAGCGGGAGGCGAACGAGAGCATCACAGGAGAGGGACAACGTCATCTGAAAGGTAAGCCTTTTAGCGATCTCCTATCATTCCTGTCCTGGGATGTTTTGCCTGTGTGATAATCGCCTAAGAATGTGAAGTCGAAGGCTTTCACAGCTGGCATCCATAGATTTTCCTTGGTTTTTTTCTGGGCTGTGAGACCGTGTTCTGGAATAGTTTTTTTCTGATGTTTTGCCTGCATCTGTGGCTGACATCTTCAGAAAAATAATCTCCCAAGACTCTGGAGACCAGGGTTCAAATCCCTGCTCAGCCATGAAAACCGCTGGGTGACTTTGGGCAAGTCACATATTCTCAGCCTCAGAAAACCCCGTGATAGGTTCACCTTAGGGTTGCCATAAGTTGAAAATGACTTGAAGGCACAAAAAAACAACAACCATTTTACTGTCTCCGCTTTTTCTCCGAACCAAATTCAAATATTTTCTCTTTCTCAAGGTGGGACGGTAAGGAAAATCTCCACTGTGGTGGTTGGAAAAAGTGCAAAAGGCCATTTTTGAGCTACTTCAGGCTCCTACTCAACAAAAATGGGGTGGTGGTAGTGGTGGTAAAAAGAATTTTTTTATTCCCTTCCCCTAAAAGGCCAATGGTTTCTTTGGGGTGCTAACAGCCATTTTGCTATGTCGGGGAATTTTAAAAAACCTCACATTTTAAAGCCCTAGATGAGCTTTCCCCCTCATAACAGCCCTGCAAACACTCCTAGTCACACTTCTCAAGTATGGTTCCGTCTGTGGCATACTCCCAGGGCTGAGTTTAAAACATACCATTTAACACTGCCAGCCTACTGAACCCTTAGGTACCATACACATCCATTTCAGTACCTCATAAGCTTTTAGAGCTATCACTCACATTCAAGCAGTCTTTTATTTTAAACATCCCTGTGGCCACAAGGAGAGAAGTATATCTGAAAGAACAGAAGGGATACGTGTGTGTCTGTGTGTGTACAGAAGGCTCTGTGCTCTAGCTCTGAAATCAGCTAGAGATTAGGACTGGACACTTCTCAACACCTTCTTCTGTCCCCCTTTTCTCTTCCTCCTTATTCAGGAGATTCTGCCAGGGAAAGAACTAGTTGCTTTTCCCAGAGGTCTGAACTTATGGTTTGGGGGAGCTTCACCCTTCTTTTACTGCTCTGTCTGCTTCAGCTCCTCAGTGTCCCCCTCTACCCCAATCAGTTAAGGATGGAGGCCTATTTAATTAAGACAGCCTTTGCTTGCCAGTGAAAAGAGAGCAAGGAAGGGCTAACCAAAACTCCCTTGGGAGGGAGTTACCCTAATTGTGTGGTGTCTGCAAGGATCCAACTAGTGTCTGAAATTAATATGAAAAATATTTAATTAGCTCAAATATGGCAGCGAAAGGCTGGGTAACAGCAGGATCTTTTAACCTATGTATACCAGTAGTAAGGGAGGAGACTCTAGGCCATAACATATAATTAAATGATTTTTATTGAAAATTAACTTTACCAATATTCATGCAAACACTCAGGCTTCAAGAAATCACACAAGGCTATCGAAGATAGTAGGAAATATTTGGATAGAGGGTTGGGTTATACTATACTAATCCTGTAGAGCTGAGATCACGAGTTCATTGCTTCCAAGCTTAAATCTTAATACGTGGATTTTGTTGATCACAACAGATCCCATCCTCATATTGGAGTGAGGAGGAAGAGAGAAGGAAAACTATTCAGAAATGGGGAGGGAGAATGCTTTGCAGTACAACATTCATCTGAAGGGACTTAGGCTGAAGAGGATCCATCTCATGATGACTGAGACCACCACACTACTAATAAGATGGAGTCAAAGAAAAATGTGTTCAGGCCAATGTCCTTCATTCTTAACCACCAAACTAAATTCTACTGTACATATTTGCATTGCAACTTTTAGAGAAACTTATTTCCCTAACAAGTAACATGGGTGCGGGGGATAGGTTTTGTCATGTGTCTCATTAAAATGTCAAGGGAGGTATAAAGAGCCTTAAGAAATCAGTTCCCTCAGCTTGTACTGAAAATATCACTGTCACCCGTCATCTGTTTGCACTCATCAAATTCCCAAGAAGTCTTATTTTATCACATTCACACCATCTTTCATAGATGCATTTTTAAAGAATTGATTAACGCCATTTAAGGCTCCTGGTGACTATCTTATCTACTCTGCCAGGAAAACACAACTTGAGACAAACAAGATGCTACCAGATGCAAATATGCCATAAGTACTCTAGCAGATACATTTTTGAAATTCTGTGCCACTGTGGATTTAAGAAAGGGGGTTCCAACTCCCTCCCCTCATCAGTCTCAGTTGCAATGGAGAGATGTGGAAACTGCCATATACCAGTGTCTCATTCTTAATGGGGTAATTGGCCTGCAGTTTAACAAAAGTCATTCTGCAATGTACAATGGCATGAGGCAAACCATTGTCTTTCAGAAATCCCCACCTGGGAAACTATTAAATTTAATTAATTAAATGTTATTAAATTTAATTAATTAACTGTTATTAACTTTAATACATTAAATTTATTATTAATCCATTCTGTCCAAAGTTCATCACACTAACGTTTCATGGAAGTAATGGGACACAAATTAATTGCAATTAATTAATTTGTCTTATTGATTTCATTGGGTCTGAGGGCACTGTTATCTTCATCTGGACTTGAAACCTGAAACTAAGGGATTTATATGCTGGTATTCATCTAAAAAATGATCTGGGTGACTTACAAGGTGACAAACATGGAATGCATAATAATAATAATAATAATAATGCAAGAATAATATAAAACATCAGAGCAGCAACAAACAAAACAATAAGAGGAGCTGATAAGAGATTGTCTAATAGGTAGTAGTTTTAATCAATGATATTTTAAAAGGACTGAGAAAATAAAGAAAGCATCTTGTTGCTGCTGTGTGCCTTCAAGTCATTTCCAATTTATGGTGACTCTACAGTGAACCTATCATGGGGTTTTCTTGGCAAGATTTGTCCAGAGAGGGTTTGCCTTCCTCTGAGGCTGAGAGAGTGTGACTTGCTGAAGATCACCCAATGGATTTCCATGGCTGAGCAGGGATTTAAACCCTAGTCTCTGTGCACTCAGTATAGGCTGAGAGGTGACTGGCACAGCCTGGGACAAACTAAACCCAGGAGTAGCCAAACAACAGATACAGCACAGCAGAATAGGGCTTGAAAAACAAAGACTTCAGCTAGCTGGCTTTATCACTGCTCTGACCCACTTTCACCCACAATAAGAAGACTTACACACAGCAAGGTCCTTCCAATAATATCTGGAGGCTTTAACTTCAGTTCCAGTATAAAAAAACATAGAATATATACAGCAAACCTTGATAACAAATCCAACAGCAATTCTTCACAATATCTAATACTCCTTGACACCAACCTACAACAGCAACTCACACAGAGTGTATCTTTATAGGAGTGTTTGGCTAATCACTTTCTGCCTAGCTACAGCTGTGCACATACCCACTTCAGCTGTGCTAGCAGAGTAGTCTGTTGCTTCAACATTTCCTTCTGCACTTAAAGGGATATTATCCTGATAATCTCTAGAGTCATAGGATGTTATCAGACCATCCAAATATGGCATCATAAGGACATCCAATGATCACGAAAGGGCGCATGTACCAGATGACGTTGACCTTTCACAATCATGTCCAGTCAAAAATCTGTACTTTTTTATTGACAGCACAAGCCGTCAATTGATCCCCGTAGTGCTTTTGTGTCAGCACTGCCGGCATTTGAATCCATGCACCATTGTACTCACATGAATGCAGTGTCAATGGCTGGACTGGCCAGAACACGTCTGGGTGAGATTGCATCATTGAGGTAGGTGACACACTTTTTATGACCCCGGTTCACTTGGAAGTTTTTTAGTATGCTTCTGTGCTTGGTGCAACTTTTTTTGTGTTATTTTCAGTTTTATTTTTGAATTTCCCATGCTAGGTATTCTCACAACAATCGGCAGGATTTCAAACGAGGGAGTGAACGGAGCTCCATTCACTCTTCATTCATTGCTGGGGAAGCCTTTTGCCAGGATTAAAGGTAAGTGTGGCATGGGGAGTTCTTTTGCTGGCCTAAAAACGGCAAAGTTATGCCAGCAAAAGAATGGGGTTTTGGGGGGTGGTCTGATAAAGTCATCCAATGCTCAAACCACTGCACCATGCTGGCTCTCTGTAAGAGAGACTTTACACAACACCAAAGAGAACTGCATGCATGTTACCTCAACCAAGAATGGGATGGGGGAGAAGGCAAGACATTCTTTTTAAAGGAAAGGAAAGGAAAGGAAAAGGTATGCTGTTCAATCTTCTCACTCCTGCATAATACTTTTATGAAAACCAAAGGAATTAGTGATAGCCACTCAGGTAGAACTATAGCTAGACTACTGAAATATTCTCAGTTACAGACCTCACCTGGAATACTGTGGCCAGTTCTAGGCACTCCAATTCAAGAAGAATATTGACAAACTAAAATGTGTCCAGAGAAGAGTGACCTAGGGCACATCCTGACTGACCAAAAAGTCCCAGATTTTATTCCTGTTCTTTGCAATTTTATACTGGGTTAAAATAAATTGCTCTGGGGGAGCTGGTATAAAAAGTCTCTGATTGTACTGGGAGCTGACAGAATATTCTGGGATAAACAAAACATGTATGGATCTCCAAAATAAAATTGGAAAGAACGGGAACAAAACCTGGGACTTTCTAGTCTTTTTAATCAGTCTGGATATGCCCTTGATCAGTCTGTCTGGATGTACCCCGAGGTGATAAAAGGTATGGGAACCAGGTCTAATGAGGAATAAGGAGCTGTCTAAATGGTGAAAATACTTCTAACAGAATGCAAGGAGAATCCTACCTGTCTTAATGGGATCCCGCATTGTACTGAAGTATTTGGAAGGAGGGCCCCCCAAATCATCAAAAACTCCAAGGGAAAAGCCTTCATGGCTTTCCCCAGAGTTAAAAAAAAAAGTGAGGGGAATGTACATTCCTGCTTGTTGGGACAAGTGATTCACTTTGAATCACTTTCCCATAGGAGAGGAAGTTCAAAGCTGATTGGCCGGATGAGCTCAGGGGTGGGGCTTGCTAACAGGGCAAGCTCCTAGTGTCACCATGTTGATTTTTTGCCTTAGCAAGCGAGCGCTAAAGTGAGAAAATGAGGAGTTGTTTCTTTACCTTTTTGTTGCAAATGCAGAATATCGTTCAAACACAAAGTACGAATAGTTTTTTTAAAAAAAGCTTGGCAGCAACAGAAATGCAAGTAATTCAGTCATGGTCACTGCAGGCATGTGAAGCTTTTGAGGGCCAAAAAAACCATTAGGACAAGTCGCAGCTGCTGCAAAATGCCATTACTGTGGGGCACTCTGTTTTTTGGGGGGCTTGTATAGACAAGCCCCAACTTAGAGAGTTGGGTATGTTTAGCTTGGAGAAAACTGGGAGATCACATGATAGTCATCTCTTGTACATGGCATCTCTTCAGATATTTAAAGATGGTGTGAGCCTGTTTTCTGCTGCCCCAGAGGCTAGAAAAAGAACCATCAGATTAAAATGACAAGAAAATACCTAAATTTCAGGAAGAACTTCTTTACTGTAAAAACTGTTCCACAGTGGAATAGACTACTTTGGGCAGTGGAGGTGGTAGATTCTGCTCTTTTGAAGGTGTTTAAACAGAGGTTGGATGGGCATTTTTCAGGGGTGCTGTGTTTTTCTTCATGGCAAGAGTGGTGGTGGACTAGAAAGCCCTTGTGGTCCCTTCCATCTGCAAGAGTCTATGTTTCTATGACTGAAACTGGGCCTTTTTAGAGCCCAAGTATCACAATAAATTCTGTATCATTTTTGACAAGGCAGTCAATTATACTGGGATTCATTCCATCAGGAATGAATCCATGATTCTTTCAACAATGCCTACAAATCTCAGGGCCTCAGGTCACTATGCAAATCTGAAGATGCATCAAAATGGCTGCACAGTCAGGCCCTTGCATGTGCAGACAACTTGCATTAATTAATGGAGCAAACCATACGTGGCACTTATGGTGGAAATATTCTGTGGTGCAGAAACCTCACATTCCAAACCTGGTTGGCATACACTCCACCTGTCCCAGTTTGGCAGGGACAGTCCTTACCAATCCTCTGGCATCCCACTTTTTTCAGATATTTTTAAAATGCCCATTTTCTTCCTCTCCCCCCTACTTTCACCCTTTATCCTGATTTACTTCAATTGCTGTAAGCTGAGTTCAAAGTGCTAAAGTAGTTTGCACTCAACTCGGGTGGGGGGGGAGACATGAGGGAGCAGAATCTTGCCTTTCCCTGTAGACTAAGGTAAAAGCAAACTACTGCAGCCTCTCCTAGCTTGTGTGTTCTTCCTCATTAATCACTTTTGCCTTCTTCACCTCACTCTTTTGTTACTTGGCCACATTTGTCCTGTTTTTCATCTGTGAAATGAAGGGTATCAGCTGGCTCTTTGCCGATGTGGAAGGTGTAACTCCTAATGAATTATTGGTTTAGCCCAGTTCAGTTCAGAAAGAGAGACAGATGCATAATAGAAATTCGATAAGAAATCTACCCTTTTGTCCTTTCCTAAACACATACTTGAAAATTATTATTCAAGGAGAAAAGGGACTAATTCTTCTCCCTGGGAATGGCATCTCTTCTCCAACTCACCCTCTCTTTTGGAATTGAGTAAGTAAATTAGGCTCCTCTTTTAGGGTTCCTCTGCCCACTGGGCCAAACCAATAATTCATAGGGGTTATAAAGGCATCTACCTTCTTTTCATCTTCTAGGGTTCCCCTTCTTTTTCTTTTGCACTGATTCCTGCCACCCCTCCCAAGTTTACATTCACATTCAAACTGTGAGATAGATTTGATTTAAAGATGGTTAACCGGCTGGAAGCCATGTGGTGAACTTCATGTCCAAAGAGGAATTAGAACACAATTATCTTTCACCCTAGTGTGACATTTTAAGAGTGTACTGTAATGCTCTCTGCATTGGGCTACCCTTGAAGATGACTTGGAAACCAAAGTTAGTACAAAATGCAGCAGCTGATTGTTGATTGGAATACAGGCCGCCCCCCACCCTGTATCCATGGTATCAGTAACCACAGTTTCATTTAACTACAGTTGAGAAGAAAAGGTTTTTCTGGGCATCTGGATGTCCTCCAATGTGAATCTATAGTCAACTTCTGGGGGAAGTTGACCAGAGTCATACTGCAGACCTCCAGATGCCTAGAGAAGCATCCTCTCTGAGCATTTTCTAAGTCTTCCAGCATGATTCTATGGTATTCTATGGCAGTTCACTATTATCTATGTTAAGTCCAGAAACATATGCCCTGTGGATACTGTTAGCATGCCCGACTACACCCTCCCTATAATATCTCATAATTGGAAGTACTGGACACCTTGAAGGGGTCAAGTAGACCAAGGTGATCCAAAAGGAAGTCAGGAGGCGGTCACAAGGACCTGGGAAGGTGTCCTAGAAATATTTTAGCAAGCAAGACCAAACTAGGATTGAGGGGAAGCCCCTTAGTAAACAAAACCATTAAGGAGGTATGTGCTAATTCCTTCTTGGGCCCCTCAGCAGTGAGTCACACCCTAAACAATCAAGTGACCTCGCCAATCCAAATCCCCAGAAAATATCCTTCGGAACCCCCTCCTGTCCTGCAGTGTGAAATTAATGTTAACCCATCAATTCCTATCTCCAAGCCATTAAAAGCAATCAGCTAAGTTTTGGTTTCCTTTGTTTATTCGGTGGGAAACCCATCTAAGCTTTGTTCCTAGCCAAAGTACCCCCTTCAGGATATGAAGCAGGGTATAAATATTAGCCCCTAACAATAGAAAGGTGTGCCACTGTGAATGAGACTGGCTACTCTCTTTCTCGGCGTGCCCCTGAATCGGAATTTCCAGTGCCACCCTCAGACTTCTGTCTGAGTACTTTGAAACTCCACTCTTGAGGACTGGTAACTATCATCCTATTTCCTGAATCTATCCTTCCATCCAACCTTTCTGCCTAACCCTTTGATAGCCTTGTATGATTCTTGTGAGTGTGCTGTATGTGTGAATGAATCATAGAATCATAGAATTGTAGAGTTGGAAGAGACCACGAGGGCCATCCATGAATAACAGTTTAGTGAATAACATGAATGCTTTTCATGTTATTTCAAATGAAAATATTTTATTTCACTTTAACCTGGAGTTCTCTGCTGTTAGTACTGGTGTACATAGATGAAAAGATCCCGAAGTTACCCACCTCTTGCAGCCTTCCATTTAAGCTAATAATAATAATTCCCCAAGTATTAATATAGCTTTAGCATCATGAGTGCGGCTCTAAATCACCCCCACCTCTTAGGGTAACAAGATGGGAGGGGCGCACCTGTATCACAATGCCAGTCCTAAAAGGACTGCACTTGAGGCCAATACACTTCTGGTCTAAATTCAAGGTGTTTGTAATCAAATGTAAAGCCCTAAACAGCTTGGGACCTCAATACTTGGGGGAATTGCTCTGTTATTTATTTATTAAAGCCTTGGACCTCGCTGATCCATCTCAAAAAGCTAATGCACATGATTTTAACAACTATTTCAATCTTTTAACCTGTTTTAACTTGTTAAATGTGTTTAATCCCTTGCTGTTTTTGCTGGGTGACTTCAAGTCATTTCTGATTTAAGGTAACCATAAGGAGACTCTATCACAGGGTTTGCAAGATTTATTCAGAGGAGGTTTGGTATTGTCAACCGAGCCTGAAAGAGTGGCTTGTCCAAGGTGAGTTTCCATGGCTGAGTGGGGATTTGAATACTTGATCTCCGAGTGTCCTAGTCCAACACTCAAACTGCTACACCACTTTGGCTCTTTAATAGGTTTTTAGTCTATTTAAATTATTGTTATGGTTTTAAATTGTTTTAATATGTTTGTATTGATTTTACTTCTATGCAGCCCTGAGATCTTTTGGTATAGGGTGGGACAGAAATATTTTAATGAAATTAAATACAGGTAAATACATAAGTAAACTACTACTGTAACTGTGCTGGGGACAAGCACAGTGCAACAGTGTTATCTCTACCTCTATTTTATGTCTTCCCTCAAGTGCCTTAGAGGGGTTTAGGAATCTGAAGACCTAATTGTATCAAACAGAAAAGAAAAAAAGAAATCTTAGGACTCACCACATTTTCAGTGCAGCAAAGTGGAACCACCTGACCTCATAGTTGAAATACCACAATTCACACACCTACTGGCAGAATGCATTATGATTCCTTGGCACCTTGGGGAGATTTTTGACCTTAACATTTAGCAAAAAGGAGAGCAGTAAAAATGATAAATTAATTTTGGGGTGGGGGAAGAGTCAAGATAGTCTCAAGCCAACCAGGTAACTTTTTTTAAAAAAAAAGAGGTGGAAAATAAGAAGGTGAATTGGGAGTGGATAGCTTGACATAAATTCTCAAATATTTAAAAAAGCCTGCCATAAAGTAGATTCAAAGACCATTCTTCCCCACAGTTACTAATCCTTCTCAGTTTAGCAGTCACATTCCTCCGCTATATTTTCCTCTTCTTGCTTTTTAAGACCATGGTCCTTGCACTCTGGAATGTCAAGCTACAATGATTCATAGGATCTTAGAGTTGGAAGGACCCACAAGGGCCATCTAGTCAAACCCCCTGCCATACAGGAATACACAACTAAAGCAATCCTGAAAGATGGTCATCCAACCATTGTTTAAAGACCTCCAAAGATGTAGAGCCCACTGCCCTACAAGGCAATCTGTTCCACAGTTGAATGGCTCTTACAGTAAAAAACAAAAAAGTTCTTAATGTTGAGGTGGAATCTCTTTTCTTCTAATTTGAATCCATTGGTTCATGTTTCTGGAACAGCAGAAAACAAGCTTTCTCCATCTTCTACATTACTGGTTCTTAACTTTTTCTTTATTAGGGACCCCCTTTAAATATCTTTTGTTGCTGAGGACCCCCAAGACTTAACTCAAGATTTAAAACCCCAATAATAATAACAATAATACCTGATAGTAATAATAATACAATTACACCATCCATTAAACTTTCTTTCAGAGGCACTGGAGGGAGAGGGAAAACCTTTTTTCTACTTCTTCCTGCAAGTTTGTGGTTGGAGCAGATTGAATGGCAATGTGCAAGGCAAGCCAGCCTTTGCCTTGGCTCCTGTCAAGTGGTCACTCCACTGCAGTGAGGTGGGCCAAGCAGTCTTCAAGCCTTCATGGACCCCCTGTGAGGACATTGCAGACCCCTGTGGGTCCCCAGACCACAGGTTAAGAACCACTGGTCTACATGATATCCCTTCAGATATTTCAAGATAGGTATCATGTCACCTTTCAGTCCCCTCTTCTCCAAGCTAAACATATCCATTTCTTAAGTTGTTTCTCATAAGACTTGGTTTCTAGACTTTCAGTCATCTTTGGTTGCCCTTCTCTGGAAACGTTCCAGATTGTCAATATCTTTCTTGAACTGTGGTGTCCAGAACTGGACACAATATCCCACAGGACTTCTAGGTCCAGTATTCCAGGGGAGGTCTGACCAAAGCAAGATAAAGTGGCACTAGTACTTCCCTTGATTGGGACACTATACTCCTGTTGATGTAGCCCAGCATTGCATTGGCTTTTTTGGCTGCTGCATCATATGGTTGACTCACAATTCGGACACCTGCACTTCCCTTCAGCATGCCTTAAATCTTTAGCATGGTCAAAAATGATATTTCATATATGGTTCTGGTTGCTTCCTCTTGAAAAAAAAATCAGTAAAAGACTGGCATGGTTCTTCTCCCATGAGGAAAAGTTACCATCTTTAGAACTCTTTTGGTTTAGGAAAAAAAAAAGGCGAGCAGGGTGCAGGGGAGACATGATTAGAAATAGAAAACAGAGTGTAGAAATAGCACATTACAAACGATATTATCTGTGACATGTCACTTTTAAGGATAACAAGAGAATGAAAATATTTCTTTCACAATGAATGTAATGACTTGCAACAGTGTTACTTTTTAAATGTGTTTTAAACATGTAAACTTTTTCTCATTACAGACTATCCCCCATATCCATGGTATTGGTTACTGTGGCTTCATTTAACCATGGTTACGGGGGGGGGGAGCGTGACTCTAAGTCAACTTCCACTGGAAATTGACCATAGAGTTGTGCTGGAGGACCTCCAGATGCCTAGAGAGATCATCCAGCATGATTCTATGGTATCCTATAGTGGTTCACTATTATCTGAGATTTCACTCATAATGATAAGTCTAGGAACATATCCCCTGTGGATGCAGGGGGCATGTGTGTGTGTGAGAGAGACCTGTACTTGCTGAGGACTAAAATGCTTTCTTGGTGCATTTTGGCGTTTTTTGTTGTTGTTGTTGTTGTTTTGTTTTTTTGTAAAATAGATATTCTTTCTTTCTGAAAGTCAGAAAGAAAGAAAGAAAGAAAGAAAGAAACTAAAAATTAACAAAAAAGTAATAAGCACTCCTTAGTTTCAGTTACAGGGGGAAAAGATGAGATAACAACCAACCAAACAAATAATCAGAGAGGGCAACACAATGAATAACAAAACATTTTCTTGCACTATTAATTGTAGTGAGTTACTTGATAGGGTAGAGGGTTAAATTTTGAACCAAGTGCCTGCATCAGAGGCTATGGACTTTTTCAGACGCCCTTTACCACGCAAGAAGCCTCCGTAACAGCAACGAAGCTGCTGCATGGCAGGGGGTCTGTTTCGGATGCCGCCGTCCCTCTCTCGGCATCGTCTGTTACTGTTCCGGGTAGGATTGAGGGTGGCCGCACCATTTTTTATTCATGGACAACTTCCGTGAGTAAAAAATGGCGCAGCCGCCCTCAATCCTACCTGGAACAGTCACGGACAACGCCGAGAGAGGGATGGTGTCATCCAAAATGGACCCCCTGCCGTGCAGCAGCTTCGTTGCTGTTATGGAGGCTTCTTGCATGGTAAAGGGCATCTGAAAAAGTCCTATGATGCATAATTTTATGATGACAGAGCTATGTTGTTGGCATGATATGCAATTTCATGCTAGTGAATTGCAATGATGCACAATGGGGCACCACACAAGAAATCCTGTTGGGACATGTTGCACATTGAGATACATTGTGCATTGGGCATGTGCATTGGGGCATGTTGCGTAACAGCCACATGGCTAGCTCCATTTGCACAGTGGTCTCGATGGCACAGCAGCATCTCCATTCCACTCCTGGGAATATGAATGTTGTACAATGCTGCCATTCAACTTTATGCAAATATAAGTTGGCTTACAAGTTGGTTAATGGGAGCCAGCATGGTGCAGGGCTTTGAGCACTGGACTATGATTCCAGACACCAGAGTTTGAATCCCTGCTTGGCTATGGAAACCCACTGGATGACCTTGGAAAAATCACTCTCAGCCTCAGAGGAAGGTGAAGGCAAACCACCCCTGAACAAATCTTGCAAGGAAAACCCTGTGATAGGCTTGCCTTAAGGTCACCATAACCCGGAAATGACTTGAAGGCACACAACAACAACAACAACAACAACAGGTTGGTTTACGATGCTATAACAAATACAGGATGGCAGGCTTGATTCATAACCCACCTTCCTCATAACAGCTTAGGCAGCATACGTCTACAAATGATTTTTCCATTATGTAATGAGTAAATAATGAATTACTTTTAAAAAGTAACTTTCCAAGCTTGGGTGTTTAAAAGTATGTGTGGCAGAGCAGATATACAGTTGGCCCTCAACTTTCATGGGAGTTAGGGGTGCAGCAGCCCTGTGAAAGTGGAAAAACCACAAATATGGGCCTGCTATTACTATTATTATTATAGTTATTATTATTATTATTATTATTATTCCCTGGGAGAACAGTTCTCTAGGCATTTGTAGTTCCTCCAGCATAATTCTATCATCAATTTTAGCAGAAGTTGACCATAAATAATGCTGGAGGACCTATTAATGCCTATCTAATCCATGAATAAAGAATCTGTGAATGCTTAAGTCTCAAATGTGGAGGGATGACTGCACGCGCACACACACACATGCACACACACAATAGGTATCAAGAAGGCATGTTAAGAGCATGACATGAAACAGTATTTCCAACTCTACAATTCTATGATTCTATGATTTAGTGGTTCCAGTTACTGCTTAGCCCAAGTTCAAATTCCCACTTATCCAAAAAGGCTTTGTGAGAAATCTCACCAATTCTTGACCCAGCCACCCACTCTGTTCCTACCTAACATTTCACACAATTGTGAAAATTAATCTGGAGAGGGGCAGAACCATGTGTGCCATCCCAAGCAGAATGCAGAAAGGACAGAATAAAAAACATGTAGTAAACAAGCATCAGAATTTAGCACCATTAATAATTAAAGAGCTTTCCTCCTATATTTGTTGGCAGTTTGCAGTGCTGTTTTAGAGAAGCTCAAATGGGTGATTTAAGAGGCAGATGCTGGTGGTTGTAAAGATCAAGCTTCATTGCACAAAAAATGACTTCACATCTACTTTGAAAGGGGGGGAAGTATATAAACAGAAACTAATCCTTTGCTCCAAGCACTAGCTGGAACTCTCAAAGTAGGAAATTCCCCCAACATTCCATGTATAAAGAATAGCTATGCTCAAAGGCATGCAGTACCTCCCATGTTAGTGCAAAGATACAAACATACTCTGTGAATCCACACCAGTATGTGAAGGAGATGCTGAACTACAACATCAAAAGAAAAGTGTATGTGCTTTATAAATAGGACTCTTCTGAAAACTTTGCTACTTTTAAAAGCTCCTGGCTGAGAACTACTAGTGTCCTCTCTTTCAGTAAAACATGAGCTAAGCAGACAAATACACACATTTCTTCAGCTATTGTTGAACCCTAACTCCCATAATACCTTGGGCTAGTCACACTCTTGCAGCCTCAGAGGAAAGCAAAGGCAATCCCCCTCTGAACAAATCTTGCCAAGAACACCCCATGAAAGACTCCCCTTAGAGTCACCATAAGTCAGAAACAACTAGAAGGCACACAACAACAACAACAACAACAACAACCAACAGAAATGGAGACTGTAGTCAAGAAATCAAAACACTAAGACTTGGAAAGGAAGCCATGGAGGTACTAAATAACATCTTTGAGGGTAAAGATATATTATTTATTCATTAAATACCAAAACCAAAATTGTTCAGGCCATAATTTTCTGATTTCTATGTATGGTTGTAAAAGCTGACAGTGAAGAAAGCTGACAGGGAGAAAATCAGCTCATTTGAAATATGGTATTAGAGGACATACACTTCCAAAAAGACAAATAAAGGGGTCCTAGAGCAAAGTAAGCCTGAACTCTCACTAGAAACCAAGATGACTACACTGAGGCTGTCTTACTTTGGGCATATCATGAGATGATGTGACTCACTGGAAAAGATGGCAATGCATGGTAAAGTGGGAGGCAGTGGGAAAAGAGGAAGACTGTACTACAGTTAATAATAATAATAATAATAATAATAATTTATTTCTATCCTGCCCCTCTGCAATGCAATCAGGGTGGCATACAGTATAAAATTCTATAATTACATCAATACCCTAACCCACCCACCCCTTAAAATAATATTGAATTAAAAAAGATTAAAATAGAGATTAAAAAAAAGTTGGATTGATTCAATCAGAGAAGCCATGGCCCTGAGTTTGCAGGACCTGAGCAAAGCAGTTGAAGACCAGGGTTCTTGGAGGTTTCTCATTCATAGGATCATTGTATATCACAGCCAACTTGATGGCAAATGATGACAACAATGCAGAAGCTAGTCTATAATCCTATACACACTTCTATGGGGCAAGTAGGGATATTAGCAATCTGTTGGAGCAATGGCTTATGTATTCCAGTATTTGGTGCCAATTAGATGCCTATGGGAAGCTCACAAGCAGATCATCATCACAATAGCACCCAACCCTGCTACTCTTCCCTAGCTACTGACACTCTGCTCTGCTTTTGATACTGGAGATAAAGTATAACCATATGATTAACAGCTCGTGATAATATTATCTTCCTTGAGTCTGTTTAAGCTTCTTTTAAAATCATCTAAGTTGGCAGCCATCACTGCAATTTGTGATAGAAAATTCCATAGTTTTGCCATGGATTGTGGAAAGAAGCACTTCCCTTTTTCGATCTTAAATCTTCATTCACTTTCAGGGAGTGACTCTGGGTCCTTGTATTTTGAAAGAGAGAAAAAATGTTTCCATCTCCACTAGCTCCATACCACGCATAATTGGATGCACTGCTACTACGTCCCTTCACAAAAGGTCAAATTAGATAATACATTTAGGATGTCTTCAGAAGAGGTGCTCCCACAAGTGGTGAAAGATGCTTGTCATAGCATGTGATTTTCTTTGCTCACATATCTTGCATTTAGTATACTTTGTTTTGTCATTGGAAGGCGAATAAGGGATGCTTATTTTGCAAGTCTCGTAGTGAAGGTACAAGCATGCCTCAGTTATAAAAGCATCTGACAAGAAGCTTCTTTTTACAAAGTCTTTTTATGTCTGCCCAGCCCACTTTTCCTCCTTGACCTTAGTTTAGCTGGAAGGTTTTATTTTAAGTGGCATCAGCACAGAGAGGATGGTGAAAAAGGGCTGGAGAAACTTAGGGCTGGTCTAGACGAAGGAATAAAATGTGGACTGGTGCGAACATACACCAATTCGCAGCAGCTTTCATTTGTCTCAATGATAATAATAATTATTATTATTTGCAGGGTCACTGGTGTGTGAAGCTATCCATGTTTCCTGTTCATGTGGAGGCATGCCAGCAAATCAAGATGGCAGGCATGAACAAATTACTCACGGTTCTATACTCCCCAAATTGCCCCCACCAAACAGTTTTTTTTAAAAAAAAGCTAAATTGAAGGTGCTGAAGAGCAACTTTCTGCTTAAATAATGAAAAAAAGAAGAAAAGAAAGGCTGTTTCATTGCCCTAGCACACGATCGCTACAGCAACAATCCAACATGGCAGTTCTGGGATCTGTCTTCTTAGCAAGCTCTGCCCCCTTCTGTGCACATCCAACCAATTCAGCAGTGCGCTGTGCTGTGATTTTGTTGTCCTAACATGTGAGTGCACATTTTCCCCTCAGTTGTCAAAAAACTCATGAAAAGCCCCAGACTTTCCCTGAATTTTGCTCCCCTTCCCTCCAAAAATGACGGAATGCTGCAGGATCCCATTTGGACACATGGGATTCCCCTCGAATTCCATGAGGATTTATTTCACCATCTGGATTACCCCATAGACTTTTGGTACTGGGTGGAATCAGGGTTTCTGCAGTAAACAATGCCATAAAAGCATGATTCTGTTCTGCCAATCCTGCTGTAGCTACATATGCCTATCTGCAACAGGCAAGGTAAACAGCAACTGCATCCAGAATCCCTTACTGAGCTTGTGTGAAAAGCAAAACAGAGAGCAAAGGGGAGAGCACATAAGTCTGCCCCACCAGCTTCCTCTGGTCTGTTGTAAGAACATGGTTCTGGCCACCAAAATGGAAACCATAAGAAAGGCGGAGGCTGCTGAAAGATGGATGCATTTTGGAAGAAAATTTCAAGTAGTCTCTTGAAGATACAAAATGTTTTTGTTTATTTACAGAAGGTTTACCTGACCTCCTTGTTTCATTTCACATATGCATATTGTTAGCTTTGAATAAAATTTGCTGACAGATTCACACTGCTCTTCTGTTTGATTATTGTTGTTTTGTTATGTAGGAACCTTTCCCTATACTTTCAATCATGTTTCTGCCTCTGGTACCATATTTTCTGTTAAAGAAGTAATACTCAGGAACACATCTACTTTGTTAACTGAGGTATAGCTATACATATCTGAGGAAAATCTGTTGTGGGAAGGGGTTAATCATATGGAGTACCCGTTATCCTAAACATTTAGGTGGACCTTTACTCAATGTCTTTTCTAACCTAAACAGTCCCTCCTGTTGTAACTTTTCCTTAAAGGGGAACTGCTTCAGCCTCTTCAACTTTTTGATTGTGCTTTTTTTTTTTTTTTTTTTTGCATCTTTCCCAGTTCTACAATATACTTTTTGGGTATCCTTCTCTTGAGAAGTAAATTTGGTTTCTTTCCCATGTTATTTCTGGTTAAGTGAAAATACTTTTAAAAAAATTCAACCCACCTTTGGATAAAGATGGACTGATGTCAATTTAATGCTGTTATTATTATTATTATTTGAAGGAAAAGAGGCTTTAAAATGTGAATGGAACTGGCAAAACCACCTCTGAAAATTCCTTGCATAAGAAAATGCTATGAAATTCACGGGGTTACCATAAGTCGACAGGTGACTTGAAGGCACAGACACACTGTTGATTCTATTGTAGTTCCTTGCTTTTATGTGTCTTACGGTGCTTGTTTAGTTTTACTGCTACCTTATTTTTGTCTAGCAAGGTTGTGTTCTTGTGCCAACTTTATTTACAATCTTCTTCAGCATGATGCTCCAAAGGGCTACGGCAGAGCTCGAAGAAGACGACGGCATCTATATACGTTACTGTACTGATGGTAGCTTGTTTAACTTAAGCCATTTGAGGGCTCGCACTAAGACTCTAAACTATCTAGTCCATGAAATGCTCTTCGTTGATGATGATGCCCTAGTTGCCCACACAGATGCAGCTCTGCAGCGCCTAACATCCTGCTTCACAATAGCTGCAGAGCTGTTTGGGCGGGAAGTCAACCTGAAGAAAACGGAAGTTCTTTACCAGCCTGCACCACAGGACGAACACCACCATCCCCACATTGCCGTCGGCAACTCTGTGCTTAAGTCCGTTCAGCAGTTCACCTACCTGGGAAGCATCATCTCCTCAGATGCCAAGATTGACAAAGAGATCGATCACAGATTAGCAAAAGCACATAGCGCATTTGGAAGACTTTACAAAAGAGTCTGGAGTAATAAACACCTGAGGCGAAACACAAAAATCAGTGTGTATAGAGCCATTGTACTGCCTATTCTCCTTTATGGGCCTGAAACATGGGTCACCTATCGCCACCACTTACGACTCCTCAAATGCTTCCATCAGCGCTGTTTACGCACAATCCTAAATATACACTGGACTGACTATGTGACGAATGTTACTGTCCTTGAGCAAGCAGGGATCACCAGCATTGAGGCCATGATATTGAGAACACAGCTGAGCTGGGCAGGGCATGTTTCTAGGATGGAGGACCATCGCCTCCCCAAAATAGTACTCTACGGTGAACTCGCCATGGGTCAGCGTAAGGGGGGGCGCTTTTTTTTTCTTGTATCCAAAAAAGCGATACAAGGACTACCTGAAACAACATCTCAGGCTCGGCCAAATTGATCACCAACAATGGTCCACCCTGGCCTCACATCGGGAGGCATGGAGACACACTATCCACAATGCTGCAGCCTTATTTGAGAACTCACGCCAAACAAGTCTTGAAGAGAAACGACAACATAGAAAGAATCACAACCTGGTAACATCACCCAAGGAGACCTTCTGCTGTGCTTTATGCAACCGGACTTGTCTATCTCGGATTGGCCTTTTTAGTCATCAGCGCGCTTGCAGAAAACGCGGGATGAGTCCTTCCTGAATCTTCGTTTGCGAAAAAAAGCCAAAGAGAGATTTTTGTCTAAAACTGGCTTACTGTAAACTGATTTAGGAAAACATTTGGATTGCAAGGTGATATTAGAATTTCTGAAATAAACTTTCATATATATTTCCTTGGTTTTGTCCCCCTCTAGGTCAAATCTTAAATAATCGTTTGTGGAAATAATTATAGATATAGGCATAGATAAGTATAGATACCTATGTCTCCACTGTGTTCTCAGAGGGTAACATGAAAAATCCAAGCTAAATTTCAGAGGACAGAAGGAAGTCTCGTTAAGACATCACACACTAATTATAGTGTCTTTCAGAAAAGGAATGATTTATTACATTTTGATGACTCCAGCTGCATCTTAGTGATGGATCTTAATCATGAAATAGAGATCAATAAACTGCTGGCACCTACACTTTTTAATATGCTGTTAACTAAAGTCAATAACCAATAGGAAGAGAGTAAAAATCCCCAAAGTGAGAGTGAGAGAAAGAAAGAGAGGGGGGGGGTTCACCATGCATAAGGATTTCTTCACCTTGTGAGCCAAAGTAAACCGCTTGGATGAAAAGGGCCCCAACAATGCAGCCAGCTCCACTGAAGAAAGTTGAGACTTGCATGGCGATCCCACGAATTCTGCCTGGCACAAATTTGAATATAATGAAGGAACCTGTGTAAAAAAAAGAAAGAAAAAGGCATGAAAGGTATAGTAGGAGAGTCATGCCATATTCCTTGTCACTCTAGACTTATGATATTTCCCAGAGCTTGTGAAAGTACATGTTTCTTGGGGATGAGGGGAAGAAAAAAAGTAGGTGGGTGCCATTTTGGCAGAAGTCCCTGTAACTTGTAACCTGATTCCTGAAGCATTTTTTAAAGCAAATATTCCAACTTTACACATTTTTCAACACTAAAACACAGCCAGGACAAGATCTAGCATCTGTATTTGTATGGCAGGCAAATGCTTCACTTGTGCAGTTCCACTGTGCTCTCTTCTGGTACTGAGAAAGGCATCAACTCCTTCCCGTGAGTCAGGGAGCATGTGCCGTGGCCATGTAGTGGTCACAGGATGAGGAGGAACCCCAGCAGCAGTTAGGCCATGAAAGGATCTTTGAATGTCTGGAAATTGGTGTCTCCTTTGCAGGCTGGCTGTAAAAGTGCAGCCTTGCTTCTTCAACATACTCCATCCTCCACAACCACTACATGGTCATGGGGTTTACCTCCTCCCATGTACCCATATGTGGTTTGGAATCTGAAGAAAGGTCTCTGTTCACACACAGGTTTACTCATATCCAAACTCCTCTTTGGGTCTTGCCATTTCAACCCTGCAAGTTAGAAACTGGGAAGGTTGCCACGTTCTTCACACACCAATATACTGTATGACAGCCTGCTCTGTTGCACAGCCTGCTAGTACATGTCGGGCTGGCCTATATAAAGCCACCTTCAATTCTCCTGAGAGGAGGACCTCATATTAGTGTTTCAGGGTCCTGTGAGATTAGAAGTCTCATGTGCTTGCCTCATTTGCTACTCTTTCATTTGCCTCTAGAGCTGAGCACAAGAAGATCAGAGGTCAGCTGCAGGCACAACAGGCAGGACATTTGGGAACGTTAGATAGGGCAGGAGGACATTGGAGTTGTGGAGTCCAGTGTATCCCTTATGTGCATTTAGATTAGTCTCACCAAGCCGAAGAAAAGCAGCAAAGCAGCAGGAATGTTCTGTCTTTCCTGTTGCCTTACTGCATGGCATCGGCGTTCTTTTGTTCCGGTCCCATGGGGGACTCAGGGAAAACCGTGTCTTGCAAATGGATTTTTCTGGTTAGCAAAAATATGTGGTTTTTACCTTGGTCCCCCATGGGATGGGAACAAAAGTACACCTATGCCATGTGATAAGGCAGCAGGAAAGACAAGACGTTCCTGCTGCTTTGCCGCTTTTCTTTGGAGTGTGGTAAGGCTCTCATTGCTTGATATGAATGAGCTGCCTCTGAGTAAAAATAACCCATACAAAGGCTTCCATTTTTAAGGCTGCCACCAAAAGGTCATAAAAATAGCTATTTGGCTAACCACCTAATAATAAACTTTAATTGTCCCAATTTGGGAGGGACAGTCCTGATCAATCAACATCCTCAGCTGCTTTTAAGATGTCCTGGTTTCTCACTCCTTCCACTTTTTCCTCAATTGCTTCTTACTTCAATTGCTGCAAACTGAGTTTAAAGACCCAAAGTAGTTTGCATTCAGTTAACTCATCCAGGGGTGGGAAGAGGAGGGGGCATAATCATGCCCTTCCCAATAGGCAAAAGCAAATTGCTGCAGCCCCTCTTAGCTTGGGTCCCCTTCCTCCTTAATAACTTTTGCACCCTGAAATTGTTTGGCCATACTTGCCCTCGGTTTCTTCTGTGAAATGTTGGAGGGTATGCCAACTTAGTCCTGGCATCTTAACTTCCTATCTTCCTAGTTCTTTAGCATGTTTACTAGACCTAATGGATGGAAAGCCCCACCAGAGGTGGCCAATTAGACATTCCTCCTAACCACAAAGAACATTAGCGTTCAGTACGCAGCGGTAACTACTAGAATGACAAATGAAGCTCTTTCTATCCAAATGATGAATGAACCTGCTCAGAAAAGCGGTGGAAGAATGCCAGGGGTGAAGATTCTGATGAAAGCTACTCCAGCCGCCCCTGTTCAAACAGATGTCATTCTGTGCTCAAGTCAGTTGGCTTTAAGGGAGAAAATGAAATAAAATAGTCTTCTTACAGGTGGGAGTCACCAGAGCTTCTGCCACACCGAGCAAGATGTATTGAGGGGCCAGATGGACACACGGCATGGAAGAAACCAGGAGCACTTTGCCTGAAACAGTCTGTTCCACTGAAGGGAAATGTTTCCTATGCACCTCAAAAAACCCAGCAGCCATCATAGACAAAGCAGCAAATGTGTAACCTACAACTGGATACAAAAACCAAAACAGGAACTATTAATAATTATACATAACTTTTCTGAATTATACCTTAAGGCAGCAAAAAAAAGCCCCTTTTGTTTAGAACTTTGAATTTAATGTAGTTTTCATGATGTTTGACTGTCAGCCCTTAAAAGGCTGCTTGGCAACTGGACGTCTCCTTTTTTACTTCCAAGAAGCTGCTCTTGCTGAAACATTTTTGCTGATTTTTTAATAATGACATTTTCTAGAATTCAGCCAGTTTTCACACATTTATGTTCACAAGACTTGTCAGCTCTTCTTCTGCCTCAGTTGTTACCCTCTACACTTGGGGGTCATGAAGACCCTCATATCAACATTAATTTGGGGAATTAATGTACTCAGCTTGGCTATGCAAAGTGTGGGGGGGACAGATAGTGGATCTTGTGACCTTTGTATACTGGTAATCAGGAGCAGACAATAAGTTAGATAGTACCATAAATTGATCTTTATTTGAGAAAAACAATAGTACATTCATGCACACATTCAGGCATCAAGCATTCACACAAGACTAGTGAATAAAGTAGGAGGTATGGAGATAGCAAATAGCAGAGAGAATTGTTTGTGGGTGATACAACACCTTTCCTGTAGAGATGAGATTGAGGAGGAAACCAGCAGAGTGGGGGTCTGGAACAGGAACTGCTACACAGATAGACATAGTCTCCACAGGAACGGGATCTGTAAGTGCTCCAGTGGAATTTTGGAAAGGTTTTTATAGTTATACCTTTTGGTGATGGGATTTAGAGCAGAAGACAATGTTTCTCAGAGTTGCTCAAGTAGAGACAAAGACACTCCAGATATGTTAATGGCATCTTAATGTGCAGATACTTTGCAATTGAAAGGGAGGAAGAAACTTCCTTTGTGTGGGAAGGGTGAAGGAATGAGGGGTGGTTTGCATGTTTGCCTCTCCCAGTCTTAGCTGATAGGATTAGCTAGTTCTACATGCCTTCAGATGCCTTGTGAATTAGCATTTCTTTAGAATTTAGGCAGCCCCTCCTTAAGTGCATACCTGATTGAATCTGAATGCTAGTCTTTGCAATTTGCTGGATTTCCCCACCTTTAATAGCTGGACTGCGTAGAAGGCTACATTTGATCTAATTATTAAATATTGTCAATAAATTATTAATGTAGACATGGAGTTGGGGGTGTCAGGGTAGGTAACATCGTTACCTTCTTCCACAAGTGATTCATATGGGTATGCACAGCCAATATGATAACACCCAGGGCATCACATGGTGGTACATGGTTCTTCTGCTTCAGTTAGAATCAGTCAAGTAGCCTCACGGTTCAGAACTGGCATATAGCTCTTTAGCTATTTTGCTGTAACAGAACTCTTTTATGACTATAGGGTGGCCATAGAGATATGCTGGAGGACCTACCATGACTCTACGGTTCTCCAGATGCCAAAAAGACATTTCCCCCCTGACTGTAAGTGAAACACTGGGTACTGATCCCATGTAAACTGGGGGGGGGGGTTTAACCTGTAACATGAAACATGGGTGAGAATTTTCAGCTCTGCCATGGAGAGTATTAATGAAAGGATTCCTTTGAGCTGGCAGTAGACATGGGATTTAGAGAAGGATTATTCACCTACAGTCCATAGACCCTTGAGGAACGTGCATTAGGGGTTCCATGAACCAGGCCCTGGAAATGATTTTGATTTTTTGAGTGGTTGGGTGTGTTGTGGGGGAGGTGCAAAGGAGCTTAGAAGGTACAAGGTGGAGATCAGGGATTGCATGCCACTGTGGCTGCATTTTTTCCACTCTTGCATTAAACAATGAGTAATAACAAAGAATAACTGTCAAACGCCATAATGAAGAACTGTCAAATGCCATAATGAATAAGAGGAACACATCACTTATTTTTTAAAAAAAGAGTCAAGTTCTAGTCCTTCCCCACAAAAATCCACTTCTGATTAACCCCAAACTTTCTTTGCATCAGTAATACAATTTAAGGTAGAGGTCATCATACTATTGTTGCTATAACTAAAAACTGAGAACCAGAAATCCCTGTTGACCTACCACAAATCACTCAGAGACCTATCCGTTCATCAATTTATAAACAACCTTTTGTTTAACCATAATGTAAGAAGGTTTAGTGGTTCAATTTGCAACACAGTTTAGGAAATATGTGAAAAAAAACTGCAATGGGAAACCCAAATAAAATCACAATGGAGTGGGGTGTGGTGCGAAATTGTGAAGGTTCCCTTGGCATAGAGAAATTAGTCATTTCAGAGATTATCAGACAGGAACACAATCTCTAGAGCCGTTCCTGTCCCGACGCAATAACCCTCCCCATCAGACTTACCTTATTTTCCGTCCAAAGGCAGCCCAGGAATGAACAGAGCTCCAACGGAGCTCCTTTCACTTCCTGGACTGAAATCCCACCTATTCTTGCAAGAAGACGTGAGCACGGGAAATTCAAAAATAAAAATACACACAAAAAAGTTAACAAAAACACATACACACACTAAAAAATAATAAGTAACCCAAGGAGGGTACAAAAAAGAGGGTAGCCTATCTGGTTCTTGAGATCCCACCCAGAAAAGTTCTGGCAGGACTGCCCATTGATGCTGTATTCATGAGTCAAAAATGGTGCGAGGTTTCAGATGCTGGTAATGCTAGCACTAAAATGGGACGGGCGATCCATTGACAGCTCTGGCCCATCAATAAAAAGAAACAGCAGAATAATGACAGTGGGATGCAAAAGGATGACATCTTGTGATATTGGCATGATATTTTGCGTTCCGCTGGCATTGTTATGGTGCCACATCAGCTGCGCCTGATAATCTCCTTCCTTTCTCTCAAGCACTGAGGACTGATTATTAAGATTCTTTTCTATTCCTTGTTATACTTGCAAGGTTTGTTAGCCAGCCCCTAAACAGAATTACAATCCATGATTTCTTGCTGTCTTAAGGATTCTGGCTTGTTTAAACCACATTTTGTCCAAACTCAGGACTATGGAGATTTTCAGATGGGATCTTTTGCCCCATTCCTGCCTCGCTACCCCCACTCCTGTCCCTGCCACATAATAGACAAACATATTTCAGACACTTACCTTGATCCCATGACAGGAATGTCCTCTCCCTCTCCTCGCTGGCCAGGAGTAAATGCAGCCATCGTAAGGTTGCATTTATGACCTGGAAATGAAATCCTGCACTTCTCATGAGAGAACGATTGCACAGGAAATTTAAAAAATAAAAGTCAAACAAAAAAGTTTAAAAGTAAAGCACAAAAACACATTAAAAAACCAAGTAACTTGGGGAGGGGAAAAAGGGTGCCACTTACCTCCTCATCCTGATCTCCACCGGAAGTGTTCTGTATGCACCTCCCCCCTGTGGCTGGCATCGTGGGACAGGAACGGGGCTCCTGTTGGCACACCCGTGATTCCGTGGCAGACACGGAATGGGTAGTCTATTCACAATGTTTCATCGTGAATATAATATTCTGGGAGCAGCACAGGGTCAGAATGGGATGGGTTGATGTCGTCTGAATGGAAGACCCTTTCTCGACCCTGTTCCATGTCTGCCATGGAATAAAGAGCCCATCTGAAAAAGTCCTATGGCTTGTTCCTGGTTTGTTTCCTCAGCTGCTCACCTTGAAACAGAAGCAGACAAAAAAAGGTGAGAAAGAAACATAGGAGAAACAGGGAAAAGAAACCTAGCTACAAACTATGGGTCACATAAACCATGGCTTCCTGTGACATGTGAATGTGACTATTTTTTCATGAACCAAACTGGCCATTAGATTACCTGTGGTGATAAAAAGGGCATAGTTGTGGGATGGCTTATTAAATTGGTTCAGTATTGCATGCTTCTACACACACTATGCCAGTGAATGAAGCTTCAAAGAGCCATGAGAATTCTCTGCATGGCACCAAGTGAAATATTTAACCTTTTGAACTTTTGCAGCATCATTAGGACTTCAGATGTAACCTGAAGAATTGTCAGCGCTGCTATCCAAGTGTTCTTTTCTCTCACTCAATTGAAACATTATTTTATTTTAAATCCTGAGTAATTGCCACCTGCTGTTTCATACACTTCTCCTTTGCACAAAGCTTAACAACAAACTTAATTAGGCTAATTCTAGTCAGATTAATACTTCCTGTCTTTTGGCACTGGCTGTGCCACATGCTACAGGGGGCCCGAATTAAATACTAGGAGAACAGGAAATGTTGATTTCTAAGCATGTGTGTGTTTTAAACTGCACGGCAGGATGAGGGATAGCTTAAATCAGAAGAGTACTCCAGTTACTTAATTCATGCAAATGGGAATTGATTTCCAAATTTTGAAAAAGACTGCTCTTTTATTCTAAAAATACACACTAGCTAGCATTGAGGAGATTCTCATCACTTCTCTGTGCTGGATACTAAAGTCTAATACAGAGACAAGTCAGACAATATAACTATTTGTCAAAGATTTCAAATGATTTCAATAAATTTTATGACAACTCTCCTTAATAGGCCAATATTATCCCCATGGGCAGGGCCAGTTTAAGGCATCTGCACCATCAGCATCTGCAGGGGGCCCCATCATTGTGGGGGGCCCCTGATAGTAACCCTCCTCCTTCAAAAACATTATTAGTAATAATCTGAATATCCTGTACTATGAATAGCTTAGGTTGAGTAAAGTTATATTGACCAGATATAAACATATGGGGCCCCCAAAATAAAGCATTGCAGGGCCCCCCAAATTCCTTAAACTGGTCCTGTCCATGGGGTGCTGAGATAAATCATCTAATGATTCCATCCTAGAGTCAAAATTTGAACCAGAGAGAGAGACAGTGTGGTGTAGTGGTTTGAGCCCTGGACTACAACTGGGGACCAGGGTTCAAATACCTGCTTGGCCATGGAAACTCACAGGGTGACCTTTGGCAAGTTATAGGAGATTATCAGACGATCCAAAAAATCTGGGACAGGGATGACAGGAGATCATCAAAGGGCTCACTTATCAGATGTCATTGTCCTTGTCTCATCCTGCTCACGTACCCCCTCCGTTCCGTCTGCATTCCTTTTTTTTGATGGCTTAAGCTGTCAATAGATCACCCATTCTGTTTCTTTTACAGAATCACGGGACCTATGCCCCATTATGCTGGTGCGATGCCAGCTGCAGTGGGAGATCCCTGCCAAACACTTCTGGTTGAGATTGGGACATTGAGGTAAGTGACACCCTTTTCCCACCCTATCTGGGTTACTTGGGTTTTTTTAAATGTGTTTTAGGGCTTGGTTTTTGTTTTTGATGGTTCTTTTTCTTTTTAAATTTCCAGTGCAATTGTTCCCTCACGAGAACGGATGGGATTTTGATTCCAGGAAGTGAATAGGGCTCGGCAAGAGCTCCATTGACTCCTGGGATGCCAGAGGGGAGGGGAGCAGTTTCTGATGTGTGGCAAGGTAGGTGTCTGATAATTTTTAATTTAAACAGTTATAGGGACATGAGTGGGGTGGCGGGGATGTAGCGAGACGGGGATGGTTTTTTTGGTCCCTGTCTGATAATCTCCATAGAACTTTATCACACAAGGCTAAAATTGCACGATTACAATGCAATAGTAGCATGAATAGGTTCCTGTTATTGCACAATGTTGTCATCCTCCCGTGGTCCATGTTTGCTCCATCCTTTAATTCTGCATAACTTTTCATTGATGCGCAAAAACGATCAATAGCCCTCAATAGTGCTCTTTTTGCAATATTGCCAAGTGTGCGAAATGATCCCTCACCGTAATTATGCAATTACATCGTGAATGGGTAGTCCTCTTTCCCCCTCCCCTTTCTCAGTGAGAACACATAACTAAATTTCCAGGGGAGAATGTGAAGAGGACCAACAGGATTCTGTTTTAATGAATTGTAGCCTTTGCTTGGTATGTTTTTATGTTTGTTTAAGTGTTTATTTGTGAAGTTCTTTTGTAATGTACAGTTGTCCCTTCATATTTGCTGGGGTTTGGTTCCAGGGCCCCCCGTGGATACCAAAATCCGTGAATACTCAATTCCCATTATATGCAATGGCATAGCAAAATGGTATCCCTTATATAAAATGGCAGAATCAAGGTTTTTGGATTATTATTTTTTTAAAGAATATTTTCAAGTTTTCAATGAAAACTTAAATCTGTGGATACTGAGGGACAACTGTAGTTGTTTTTGCTGTTTTGAACTGAAGTCGCATCTTCTTGCGAGAATAGCCAAAATCTCACCCATGCAAAATAACAGAAGTAAGAGAATTTTTTTCTTAAAGCCACATGTGCGGGCCAGCACTAAGCATTAATACTCTGTCATTAGAAGACAATGTGAAGAGAAGTGTTACTATAGTACAAACTGAAATCCCATTTTTACAATGCTAGTGGTAGTTGTGTGCTAATTCCGTGTGTCATGGGTGATGTGTGGTAGTTACTGTAATCATGCCACTTTGCTTCAGGGTTGCCACCAGTCAGGAACAAGTTGAAGGCACACAACAACAAATGGTTACCACAATGAAAACTGGAGATGACTCCTGTACTACAGGTTGATGGAATTTTAACAGGTGATACTTGTTACCTGGTTGTGTGACAAGCAACTCCTGCTGAAATTCCTTTTTCTACACAACCATTAAAGGTATATTATCCCTCTCCAGTTTTCAATCTGGCAACACTAAACCCCAGCTTTATCCACTGCATATGCCCTGAAGGCATTTGCTTCTGGATTGTCAAACCAACCTTAGTTCAAGCCTCCTTTTTTCACTAGTGCTTCTTTTTCAAAATTCAAAAAGAAAGAGGTAGAAATGTTTTTGTATAACTTCATTGGATACAGCTCTAAACATAAATGGGCTACCACATAGCCTCCAATTGTCCTAATTTAGCAGGGACAGTCCTACTTTTTGGCTGCATTTAAAATGTCCCAATTTCTTTTTCCTCTTTCCTCTTTCCCCCTTCATCCTCAGCTTACTTCCTTTGGTACAAATTGAGTTCAAAGTGCCACGTTTTGCCACACTGGTCACTATCTTATATCTCTTGGCCACATGTGCCTTGGTTTTTCATTTGTGAAATATTGGTAGGTATGCCATCAATATATTCTATCCACAATCCCCAAATACACAAACATGCCTAAATATTTAGGATGGTTCCAAATCCAGGCAAATATATTATGTGTGTTCTGTGGGTTGAAATGACTCGAGGGTTAATTCTGAATATCCTTTCGAAAGATTGGTGTTTCTTTTGGAGAAGAATGATTATCTTACAATGGATGAAACTATCATTCTTGAAAGAAAACCCAAATATTTTTTCTACAGAGCTGAACATTTCCTACTCAAGCATTTCCAGCTAAAACCTCTTTCAAAAGTCATGGCATGTTCTTCTAGTTACAGTGCCCTACTATGAGAAGAGGCCTAAATATCATACAGTACCAAATCCCATCTGATCATGGAAGCTGAACAGGGCCAGGCCTGGTTAGTACTTGGACGGAAAACTACTAAGGAATACCATGTACTGTAGGCTACATTTAGAGGAAGACAACTGCAAACCACCTCTGAGTATTCCTTGCTTAAGAAAACCCTGTGAAATCCCTGTGTGTATTGTGTACGTGTATGTGCATATTTTTTTAAAATTTAAGTTGTTTTAAACTTTTTTGGTTGTTTAATTTTATTTTAACTTTTGTTTTTTGCTGATTTTAATAATGTCTTTTTTATTGTATGCCTCTTTGAGTCCCAAATTGGAAAAAAAGTGGGATAGAAATACAATGATGATGATGATGATAATTCCATAGGATTCCCATAACTTGACAGGGAACTTCAAGGCACACATACTGTGAGAAGAACAACTTAATAGTGTGTGTGTGTGTGTGTGTGTGTGTGTGTAGTCTTGGGAGGTTAACTATTCCACTTGTTTGGCCATAAGTGGGAATTTGAACTCAATATAACCCCCAGTTCAAGTTCTTCACTACCAATATCAATAGCTGTCAGACAGTAAATCAGTCTTGTAAATCAGTTTGAATGGATAATCAGCCACCCACACTGCACACCCATCAGGACTGTAGAATATCATGACCTGACTCCTATTGGTTACAGCTAACTAGAGGAATAGCTGTTGAATCAATGGGATTTACCTAGATGTTGACTCAATGTATCTACTCCAGTTGGGATTAACCAAAAGGATTTAGGCCCATGTTTACTTAGACATAAGTAAACAGGTTTTAAATGAGAGACAGACAGAGAGAGAGCATTCAACATTTGAATTGTAGAACAATCCGTGCTTCCCCAAATGTCCCAGAATCTGTTCTGGTTATTGCAAGGGAACAGCTGTAGCTAATCAGGCAGTAACACAGGAGCCTGGGAGTTGTTATCCTCCAAACAGTAAATCATTCAATCTGCAAATTATATTTGAAAGCACAGCCTGAGGTTATCAACTGAAAATGTAAAATTGCTACAGTATCAGGACAGGGATGTGAAGAGATCTCACTGGTCTCTTTCATAGCACAGCTATACCGTTTTGATACCGCTTTAACTGCCAGGGCTCCATCTAACAGAATCCTAGGATCTGCAGTTTGAAGAAGCACTAGACAGAACCTGTGTGGTCTAGTGGTCTCCATGTTGGACTAGGACTTTGGCAGATGGAGGTTCAAATTCCTCCTGCTCAGCCATAAAAACCCACTGGGTGATCTTGAACAAGTCACACTCTCTCGGCTTCAGAAGAAGGTAATGGCACATCTCTTCTGAATAAATTTTGCCAAGAAAACCCTGTGATAAGTTCTTCTTAGGGTCGCCATAATTCAGAAAAGACTTGAAAGCACATAACAACAATGAAGCACTAGAGCTCTCAGGCAGAGAATTCTAAATACCTCATGAAACTACCAATCCCAGGATTCCACAAGTGGTATCAAAGTGTTATAATTGCATAAGATGGATTCCCTCCCTGTGAGTAAATGTCTTGGTACAAAACTAGAGTCTTTTCCCTTTGTGAAGGAAAGCATGTATAAGCCCAGGAGAATGGTGCTTATAACTGCTGACTGCTCCAAAAGATGTGAACAACCCACCTGACACTTCTGGAATAAAATCCCAGTATGGATTCACCACACCCCTGAGATGGAAGCCAACATCCACCATCATGTCATGGGGAGAAGCAAGTTCCAATGAAGCCCAGTCATTTTAGTGAAGGGATCTTTGTTCACCCCAGAACAATTCTTTTATTTACAAATACTACTTCCTTGCAAACAACTTTAAAAATGAAAAGCCAATAGCTGTTGCCTACAGAAGTAACTTCTTAAAAGAGGTACTCACCAATGCAAATAGTAGGGGGCCATCCATTTGTTTTTGGATTGAAGAAACAAGTGCTGAGACACTCCAGAATGGGAGCTAGAACCAAGATTGGCAGAATGCTGATCAGATTCATGGCTGCTATTGGTAAGAGGAATCCATTCAAATTAAGATTTGAATTTATTGACTGCAGATAATATCCAGATGGTATCTAGTTTGAAAGGAAGAAAACTTGATTTTGATTTAGTATTCAAAGAGAAAGCTGTGTTAGTCTGTTTTAGCATAGAAAGAAATGGATCTGGTGGCACTTTTGAGATTAAACATGGAACAAGCCCCGTCTATACAAGGGGAAAAAATGTGATCTCTTAGGACTTTTTCGGATGAAGAAAAATAACACAAGCAGCCTCTTCAGCTTGCGAGGCTGCTGCGCTGCAAAACACCCCTTTCGTATGACGCTTGCCCCTGCTGGTACTGTTGCGGTACCGCAGGGAGAGCTAAGCGTCATATTTCATTGATTTTTACTCATGATCAACTTCGTGAGTAAAAAATCAACGAAATATGACGCTCAGCTCTCCCTGCGGTACCGCAACAGTACCAGCAGGGGCGAGCGTCATACGAAAGGGGCGCTTTGCAGCGCAGCAGCCTCGCAAGCTGGAGAGGCTGCTTGTGTTATTTTTCTTCGTCCGAAAAAGTCCTTAAAAACATCCGCAACACTGCAACCTGTCTCAATGGTCAAAACAACCCCCCTAAACTTTGCATGCCCCCTAGCCAAGATGGTGGCTGTGAGTGGTTTATTCACACTTTTAAATCTGCCGCCGGTAATTTTTTAAAAAAATTTACCATGGTGCACACATGCGATATTTCGTATTTACAAAAAAGGGAAAAAGAGAGAGTAAAAGATCACCGTTTTATTGACTTACTGGATCCTCACTTAGCCGAAAATCCAACATGGTGGCAACAAGTGCTTTCCCTGTTTGCTAGCCCTGCCCCATGTTTGTCCAGCCAATCAGGTTATGCTGCCTGGTCGGAGCAATGCGAATGCGACTGTCTTAACAGTCACACATTCACATACCCTACAGAGCTTTTTAAAAACACCAGGAGAAGCCCTGAAGGCTTCTCAGATGGAGTTTATAGTGGATTTGATTGCCTCCCTTCTGAATGAGATGTGTTGATGTGAATGTCCGCTTGGACAGATCACCTTCCATGTGATTACCATTTGGATCATTTTCACCATTTGGACAGGTCCAAAATTTCTAGCATAAGCTTTCATGGACACATTCCACTTGAGGGTCATTATGACATGCTTCATTTTATGACCTAGGAAATGATTTTGGTAAGGCGCTAGAGCTGTCTGGCTGAGAATTCTAAATAATCCTCCCTAAACTGTAGATCCCAGGGTTTGATAGGCTGGAACCATGGCTGGACTCATAAGGCTATAATAGTGTACTGTGAAATTAGTGTTGTTTAAATCTGCATTAAAAGTAAATGATGTACTTTAAGCTAAAATGGTAGAAACAGGAAGTGAATCAGCCTGGATTGAGAGGGAAGGCAAGGGGAAAATATTTACTGCAATAATTTATAACATTTTAAAGATATATTTTGTGCAAAACAGCCTATAAGTGTGTCTGTGTAACATCATAACAATAAAACACATGATTATGTAAAATGAATACAGTTTAAGAATTCTTATTGCCCAAGCCTGAACTACAGGTTGACCCCCGTATCCATGGATTTGGTATCCACAATTTCACGTATACACATCCCCCAAAATGTGTTCACTCTAGGCATTTCTAGGTCATCCAATGTGATTCTCTTGTCATCTTGTCAATGTCTGGTGTTCGTCTCATTGAAAATAATAAAGTTCCTATTATCCACAGTTTCAGGTATCCGGGGGTGGGGTGGGGCTTGGAACATATCCTTCACGGATACCGGGTTCGACCTGTATGTTCCTCTCATAAAACAGAATTTATAGATAAAATTGAGACAATTGTACATTCAGGGACCCCCAGAACTGTTTTTAAGGTTGGGGGGGGGGAGAGCTCCACATAGACAGGCAGGTTGTTATTAATTTTGCCTTCTTGAAAGTATTTGCAAGGGAAGGGTAAATTATTTTCCCCATCATTCAGATATCCTCAAATATGAAGATCCTTACAAGCAGAAATGCTTTCCATGTATTCAGTGGAGCTGATTCCCAAGTAAGTGTGTGCAGAATAGATTGCAGGTAACTTTTGTTATTCTTGGGAGGGCTCAACCACAGCAGCTGTCTTAATATTTCTTGATCATTTAGTACACTTCTGATTGTTAATTTGTAAGGGTGCTCAACTGCACAGGAGTCTTGGTAGTCTAATTTTGCCAGACCCAGCCTTGACTCCCTCTGCCCTGCTCTAGGGTCCATATGCACATTACAGAATAGAGATTGAGGAAGTCACAAAGGCCAACATGGAAGGAAAAAATAATTAAGGTCCATCTGGAATGGTGGCAGCTTATGGTAGCAATTTGGGGATTAAAAAAAAATTAATAGGGAATTCACAGTGGATACAAGGTTAATAAAAAACCCACACTCTTTAGTCTGAATTCTCTGCATAGACAGACCTACCCTCTGTTAATTAATTTAATTCTTTTAAAAATTCTCTAAAGCTATGGGCCATCACCTCATTCCATGAAGGTGAATTTGATAAATAAATTATGTACTTCATGAAGAAGCAAATACTTTTCTCAGTCTTGGAGCAACTGTCCATCTCCTTCACTGTGAGACCTCCACTTCTGACATTATGAGAGGAGAAAACAGTGAGGAAAAAGTTGGCATCTCTTTTATTTACTGTACATTCATAGTTTTTAAAAAGAGGTATGGACAGCTCTGAAATATCCACTTTGGTTTTGTTTCCTGACTTGAATCCCAAGATTCATCAAATGATGCTGGCTTGTCATATATAGTAGGATCCCCGTATCCACTGAGGATTGGTTCTGGGGGGGCATGGATACTGAAAACGATGGATAATAGTGAACACCATTGAAAATAATGGGACTGCCAGTTTAAAATATCATAGAATTGCCTTGGAGGACCTACAATATGGCTAGAGAGGTCACATTTTTCTAGGAAGACTCTATGGTAGGTGTGCTGTTTAGTGTCCTGTGGATAATTGAATCAATGAATAATGAATCAGTGGATACGGGGGTCCTACTGTACTGGCATTCCTAGACGCAGTTCCAGAGTGATCAGGAAACTTTATTGGCACAGAAATCCAAGAAGCATAATATACTAGGTTGTTGCTGAGAAGGGCTACACACTATATTAAAAGCATATTACAATCTATAAAATCTGGTGGGCTCTAATACCATTGGCTAACCATCACCCCCTGACATGACATTCCCTTACATCTGCCAACCTCTTTTTCTCCGGCCGACTTTGCAGTTGTATTCTTATCTTTTCTTAAACCAGCCGAAAACCATTACCACCTCCCTCCACAGTTTTCAAAGAACACTTGTTAGCAAGTACCAAAAGCAAAACACAACAAGTATCAAGGTTACAGACAAATAACTGAAAATGGCTGGATTAGGCACAGTCTGGGACTGAGCATGACATGGGGAAAACAGTGGCTCAGGGAACTAAGCCCAGAGGTTTGAAAAGTTATTCTTTGTTTGGATCTCAGCCCTCATAGCCACCAGCTTGTAGGCTAAAAAAAGGACTTCAAGAACGTTCAGTCTAAAAAACCCCCCACTGCAAATCCCCCCACAAGCTTTGGGTGAAGCCAATTACATACTGAATAACATGATGTCTGTGCTGGGCTAACCCACATAGAGAGATACAAATCAACATTTTAGTTACTGCAGATCAGAAATTCTGGTCTATTTTTTTAAATTGTTGCTCTTGTTTTTGTAAGAAGCCAGATCACCTTGCTGATCTGCTAGAAGTCATCCAGCAATCAATCAGCAGATCCTTACCTATTGATTGCCACACACTGTAAACTACCCTCATAGTTTAATTCAGGGACCTTTCCCTGAATTAAAAAGTTGCAAACACTTCAGCCTTCCCCTTAGGCTCAGGCAAAACAAACTGCTGCAGCCTGTCCTAGCATGTCTATTCTTCCTCATTAATAATTTTTGCCATCTTGACCACACTCTGATGTTGGTTATCCACACATGTCCTGGTTTTCATCTGTGAAATGTTGGAGGGTATGAAACAGTTATAGCCAATGGACACCAATATGGTGCTGGTTCCTCACATGCTGAGGCGGGGGGGGGATGCTGGTTCCTCAGATCAGAGTTGGGAAGCAGTGGGCTGGAGCATCTGGATGGCTCCTGTAAACCCAGAGCAGTTGCAAAGGAACAGTTGTAAAACCAAGAAGGGATTCACCACTCCTGTGGCAATGGATGCATGTGACAGTAACAATTCTCTTTATTACAATCAACAGGTCAGATAAAACAAATAAAACCAAACAGATAAAATTAATATTAAAGTTTTATAAAAATGGATATTATTAGTTATAAGTCAAAATTTCCTTATAAAAACAGAAATTTTAAAAGTTGATCATTATAAAATTTTATGATGTTATTTTTCGCCAACAGGCTAGAGCTGCAGCCCCAAAGCTGCTCACTTTAATTGTTACCAATGGACTCTGATCTGCCAGCAAATAGCATGTGTAGAACTCATCCAGGAATACCTTGAGGAACTGGATAAATAAAAGTATGTCAGAAGCCACTATAGAAGGAACAATATAACAATATATTTCCTATCATCTCCATTGATCCAGCTCCACAAGGACATAGGCATGCATCATAAGGGACATTATTGTACCTCCCCTCTAACAAGACTGAAGGCAATACATTAAATTTTGCTAGGGTAAATGCTTTTCTATGGACTTTATCAGATGCATGAAAAAAAAAAACCACGTCAGAATGCAACAAGAACACAAATGCACAAAATTATCAGGCAATGTTATCCTTCAGCCATTCCAGGGGTGTTGTGTGGGTGTGAATAAGGAGCCACTTTTTATTGACGGCTTAGCCTGTCAATAAAAAAGGGACACCTTAGTCATGCCCATGCTATGCCCCCGGAATGGCTGAGGACGTGGGCGTCTGATAATGTTGCCTTTTCTTTTATCCTCCTGTTCTTCTGAGGTGATTTGGGACATGGTTTTGTGCTGTGTTTCCCCACATCTGATAAAGTCCTATATTTTGGGAGGGCTAAAATATTCAAATGGCTTGGTAACATGAAAGCCTGACCACGGTCTCTGAATCCAGGATATGCAGCAGCTGTGCTTACATGATATTGCAACTCATGATCTATAATACACTATTATGTTTCCTTTTTTGCTTTCATATATTCCATTACCAAAATAGTGGTTCTTGAGAAATTCAGTTTAACTAGTTTCTCATCAAATGTCTTTTCCCTACCTAGAATAAAACCTATCAGTTAATACCAAAGTAGCCAATCGTACAGGGGTAAAAAACATTTTTAACCAAAAATTTAATTTGAGGATCCATGCCTGGGACTCAACAGATATTTGGCCTGTTTCTAAATGTAAAAGTGCATTTGGTACACATAGTGCATTTGGATCCATGTGCTGCCTCTGCTCTAATCTCCTTCTCCTTTTAATTAATTTTCTCTATAACCATATTGTCTTGGAGAAGGCATAGAAGAATCCAGTTCCTATGTGCTTCCAAGGGCTTTAGAATCAAGTGCTGCATTTTGTCACTGTAGCCCCCATCTATTTCCCCCAAAGAGCTGCCAAGCATAGTCCCATGTAGCTCACATTGCCGTGGGTCAACACTCAAGCTTACAAGACCATGGCTTAAATCCAGCTGTTAGTCCCAATGGAAACAGACCCACTGAACCAACTGCTGATTCTTGAACACTTATAAGTGAACACTTATATAAATCTCTATTAATTCAATGGGTCTTGTCTAGCTGGGACTAGCAACTGGATTTAGGCCAATGGGTTTACTCTAAGGAGAGGCCAATGGGTTTACTCTAAGGAGATTTTCAGATGCTTGAAAAAGCCCCAAAGGAACTTGTGATGTCACTCTACCGGGAACGGATCCGAGTATAGCACAACGTCTCTCCTTGTGTGCTTGCACCATCCTCTCTCCATGCTGACACAATGAAAAAGGCTACACTTT
The DNA here is from genome assembly GCA_030847615.1 of Gambelia wislizenii. Taxonomy (NCBI): domain Eukaryota; kingdom Metazoa; phylum Chordata; class Lepidosauria; order Squamata; family Crotaphytidae; genus Gambelia; species Gambelia wislizenii. Next base: position 249,192,598 of record JAUMIR010000005.1, read on the forward strand.
TCACTAGCGGTAACTCCTGCTAATGAAAATCAATGCCTCTTTCATCATGTCAGCATGGAGGGAGGACAGAGAAAGCATGCCAGAATGACGACACATGCGGAACCAGGACCTGTTCTCAGTATAGTGACGTTGTTCTCACAAGCTCCTTTGGGGCTTTTTAAAAGTATCTGATAATTTCCTAACCAGGACTAACATCTGAATTTAAACCCATGAGTATATTGCTAGGGTTGAATCAGACACAACATTGAGGTACTGCAGGATCCTGTGATAAAACTGTCACTATAGATCAGTGGCTCTTAACTTTTGTTTAACTAGCCCCCCCCCCCGAAATATATTTTGTTGCCACAGACCCCAAGACTTAACTCAAGATTTAAAACAATAATAATAATAATAATACAATTACACCATCCATTAATTTTATTTTATTTGAGGTATTTATACCCTGCTCTTCAGCCACAAAGTCTCTCAGAGCAGCTTACAAATTGTTAAGCGATAGCACTTACACATCTACACCACTTTATAGCATGCTAGGCACTGAGCGGTTTCCAATGTGTGTTCACTAATTGCCCCCACAAGCCAGGTACTCATTTTACTGACCTATGAAAGGATGGAAGGCTGAGTGAACCATGGAGCCCTTGGGATTGAACTTGTAATGGTGTGGCTGTAGTACTGGCATTTAACCACTGTGCCACCAGGGCTCCCTCAGAGGAACTGGAGGAGCAGGGAAGACTTTTGTCCTGCTTCTTCCTGCAAGCTTGTGGCTGGTGCGGATTGAATGGCAATGTGCAGGCCAAGCCAGCCAGCCTTTGCCTTGGCTCCTGTTATGTAGCCACTTTTCTGCAGTCAGGAGTTGGGCTGAGCAGCCCTCAAGCCTTCATGGACCCCCTGTGAGAATATTGTGATCCCCTAGGGGTCCCTGGACCACAGGAAAGAACCACTGCTGTAGATGATCAGTTAGTCAGTCAAAGAGTGTCAGGTATATTACACCTTGTGCCCCTTAAATATCTTGAACCACAAGTCCCAGAAGCCTAAGGTAGTATGCTTCGGTTGTTGGGAGTGGTAGTCCAAATCCTTTGGACTACAAGATGTCGTTTACTTCTACATTATAATCTGGGGTATAATTTGCTCTGAACTGAACTGCAAAATGGAAGAAGGATCAAAAGAATCATCCACTCACCTGCATAACACACATGCGATAGAGAACTTGGAAGGCAAAGAAGGGAAAGAGACAAACAAGCATTTTTGTGCCCTCCACTTGAGTTTCGCTGTACTGGCCACCATAGTTTTCCTTGGCATGGTCTAGCCAGTTTGTCACATTCTCACTGAAGTAGCGGCATTTCACACAACATACCTTCAATGCATTAGCAGCCACACCACAGATGGTTAACGGACAACTACCTGGGGAAAAGTTCAATGAACCACATCAGTGTCTTTGCAGTGCTGAATATTACTGCCATAGTGGTAGGTACTTTTGTACTAGAAAGTGGCCAGATGCCATGGAGAAGCTAGGAGATTAACTGGGATAGAGTTTGTAGCCTAGATAGACAGCCAGTGCTGCCATTTCTAGGTTTTAAAGGGCAGAGACATGAAATGAGGGAGGGTATCATACAGGAAGTAGGTATAGGAGTCAATGGGAAGAGGGCCAACCTAATGACTTCTCTCAGTGACACCTACTGTATGCATAGAACAGGATGAGCAAGGTGTGGTTGTGGAGCTTCATCAAGCTTAATAAGGCTTTTTAAAGAGCTCTTGAGCCCCTCTAGACTCCAGGCCATTCTGTTTTTGTCCATAAAAAAGATTTCCTGTCTTGGAAGCAGCCAGAAGTAGCTATATACCTCTACAGTTTTAACATTTTAATTTTTTTTTAATCCCATTTTTCAAAACCAGAAGAGGACTTCTGGCCACTTTTAGTTTTGTTTTCCCTGCATTTTTGATGCAGCTTCTGGAGAGACCTGGGGGTACAGAAAATTAGCTTCTTGCCCACCCATGGCATTGACTGAGTGGTGGAACAAGTCTTGCTGCTATTTTTATGTATTTCATATGCTCCAGCATTTCACAGATGAAAACCGAAGCATGCATGGCCAAGCAACATCAGCCTCTGGAGGAAGGCAAGGGCAACCCCTCTCTGAACAAATTTTGACAAGAAAACCCAGTAATAGGTTTGCCTTAGGGTTGCCAGAAGTCAGAAATGACTTGAAGGCGCACAAGAACAAACATATCATAGACATTTAAGATTGCCTCTTCTGCGAATTGATATGTTTCATAGAATTGTAGAGCTGGAAGAGACCACAAGGGCCATCTAGTCCAACCTCCTGCCGCAGGAAATCACAAATCCCCCAGTTGGCATGGGTAACTGCTGGAAGCCTGCAGCTCAGAAAAGGAACATGGAGTGCTATTTCTCCAAGATAAATAAATAGAAGTTTAAAAATAAAGCTTGGGAAAGTGACTTTTTGGACTGCAACTCCCAGAATCCCCTAGCCATTCTGGGAGTTGCAGTTCAAAAGTGTCTCTTTTTTTTCCCAATTAACATCAAGGATGTTAAGAGGAAAAAAATAAACACTTGCTGACTATACAAAGAAAGGAAAGTGGGGGGAGAAAAGGCAAGTTCCCCATTAGAAAGCGAAGAGCCGAGTCCTGGCCTTATGTCTCCCGGAGGTTGTTGTGTTATTATTATAGTTGCTGACAGTCCACTCAACCCAATACAATGCATCTGGATAAACAATCAGTCTGTGGGCTGAGGTTCTCCATCACAGCAATACATAGTTATAAGCATCTGCTCTGACCTAGAAGTTCCTGCTGTTGTACAGTTCCTCAGCCTCACATTGCAAACACTAAGCTCAGACATGGGGTAAAACCAGACACAAGATTTTAAGTAGATAGGCAATAGATCAAATATTGCAATTTCTCTCTTGCTCAAACTCAGGAGCATTGTTATCTACTCTGACACCCCCTGCCCCATATCTATTGGTAATATTTAATAATTAGGTCAAATGTGGCCTTCCACACAGTGCAGCCATTAAAGCTGGAAAATTGCAAGAAATTCCAAGGACTAGCCTTCAGACTCAGTCAGGACTCCTACTCAGCTGGTTTCTTCCACGACCTCATCTCTACAGGACAGGTGTCATATATCCCACAAACAACTCCCTTCTCTGTTCCTCTATCCCAATATCTTCTACTTTATTTGCTAGTCTTGCGTGAAAGCTTGATGCCTGAATGTGTGCGCGAATGCTGTTATTATTGTTTTTCTCAAATAAAGATCAATTATTGTACTATCTAGCATCATGTCTCCTCTTTAGTATTGGTAAACATAGGTCAAAAGATTTTGCTATCTGTTGTCCCCTCTCACATAGCCAAGCTGTATACATTAATTCACCAAATTAATGTCTATATTTTGAGGGTCCTTAAGACCCTTGCACATATAGGATAACAGCACTGGAAGAAATGGTACCACTTCTACTCATTGCACCATGAGAAAAATGTGCAAATCCTTCCAAACTCCAGTGTCTAGTCAGTTTCTACTTATGTAATCAAGTGATCAGATTAGGAGAAGGCCATATGGTAGATCGCATGATTTGTATGCAGAAGATCCCAGGTAGGTCTGGGAAAGCCTCCTGCTTGAAACCTCAAAGAGTTTTGTTGTCAGACTGGAATTCCTAGCTTTTCCATTACTGCCTGTACCGGCTAGGACTAATCAGTGTTGCAGTCCAACTATATCTGGGAATATTTCACACTATACAATACACAACTATAGCACTATAGTCCACTTTAACTGCCATGGAAACATCCTATGGAATTCTAGGTTTGCAGTTTGTCATTGTTCTTGTTACTTGTGGTCAAGATGGCCTTGACTTAGGGTGGCCCTATGAATGAAGGACCTCCAAGACACCTTGACACAAACAAATCTGCTCAGGTCCTTGAGCACAAATTAAGTAGATTTCAGACTACAATTGCTAAAGCTAAAATATTTCCCCACCAACACCTTTGATTTAAACACACACACACACACACACACACACACAATGTAATTCCTTACCTTTTGGTGGCTGGTAAATCATTTCACTGCGTGCCATGTGAATTGTGATCAGAGCCATCAGGACAGACACAAAGGGAATAAGAAAGCCAAGGTTTTTGGCCACTGACTGCTGGATGTATGAAATGCTGACAAAGACAATGGCTGAACTTAAATTTACCAGCCAATAAAACCTGAAGGGAAAAATGCCAACAGTAGTCAATTTTGGAAGGGGTATGAAGAACAACAGCTATCCATCAGAAGAGGTCAACTCATTTTAAAATGGAATTCATGTTAGTAGTGCACCAACTCCAGCAGTGAAAAGTCAAGAATGCCTCAGAGAGGGCAGTAGTAATAGGGCTAGACAGTCTGGTTGTCCCAAAGTGTCTTCTCTTCTTGTCTACCTATCCTGAACCCTCTGTGATGTAAACTGATAGTCTTATGGATTTTTCCCCCACCTCTTCTCTTCCTATCAGTTTTCTCTCCATTTTTCCCAGATGAAGATAGATTAGCTCAGTACACTGAGTAGCTTTCCTATCTTAAAATGGTGCTGCTATAATAAAGCATTTAGTTTGCTTCTCTCGGCCATTGGTGTCTTTGCTCCTTATCCAGCATCTCTAGCTGCTGCATTAGGTTTATGAACCAAGATCACTTCCACGGCACATACTCTCTATTACAGTGGGCCCTTGATATCGGCTGTGGTTTGGTTCCAGGACCCTCCGTGGATACTAAAATCCATGGATGCTCAAGTCCCTTTATATACAATGGCATAATAAAATGGTGTCCCTTATATACAATGGCAAAATTGAGGTTTGCTTCTTGGATGGAGGGGTATTTTCAAGCTGTGGATGGTGGAATCCACAGATGCCAAATCCATGGATAGAGAGGGCCAACTGCAATTCATAGACCAGCTTTGGACACTACAATCCTTAACAACCAGTCAGATGCATGGACACTTAGGAATTTGGCTGGTGGTACATCTGTTTCATGCCCCAAAGAGACAGATCATACAGAAAATGTGTGCAATCTCTATAAGACTGGCAGTTCTGAATGGATATCTGAAATACCGTATATTCCGGCGTATAAGACGACTGGGCGCATAAGACGACCCCCCCCCCAATTTTTAAGTTAAAATATAGAATTTGCCCCCACCCCAGCCAGCCAGCCAGCCAGCCAGCCAGCTGGCTGGAAAGCCTGTTCCCCACCAGCCAGCCAGCTCAGTGGCTGTAGATGATGGAATAGTCTGTGAAATTAAAGGACTGAGAACAGCTAAAAAAGCATGGGATACTTTGAAAAATATCTGTGGTGTTCAATCTTTGGAAAGTAAGGTTGCATTAATACTGTAAGTTGGTTAATATGAAGCTATCAAATCCCAAATTTTTGAATGAGCACATTAATGAATGAGCACATTAATGGTTTTAGAGCCACATTGGCAGACAAGAGAATTTCACCATAGACAAAACTTGATGCAAAATGAGAAGTTGAATCCAGAAATTCTAATTTTAGGCTAACTTGTCCTGAAAAGAAACATCATTTTGACTCTCCTGAGCTAAATAGAGGGCCATTTAACTCTTCAAATGCAAAGCAGTCATTCTCACAGCAGGAGGAAGGATCTGCTGGGAAAACTGCCCAGGCCATTTTACACTTCAATCATTCTCACAGCAGGGGAAAAGGTCTATTGGGGGTATAAGACCACCCCCCCACTTTTGAGGAGATTTTCAAGTGTTAAAAAGTAGTCTTGTATGCAGAAATATACGGTACACATTATTTGGCAGATAGGTGTGATCTCTCTCTCTCTTCGTCTTTCCATTCACATTCCTGAAATTAGCTTCTCCTTTTCTCCATTCCCTCCTCTTTGGACAAGGTACTGGTATGCAGAAAACCAGAACTTGGAACTTTTACCTTTTGAACAGCAGCTCACGGAATCCTCAGCCAGCATTCCCCTGTGGTTGTGCCAGCTGGGAGGTTCTGGGAGTTGCAGTCCAAAAAAACAACTTGTCCAAGCTCTATAGAAAACCACAATGTGAATGTCAAAGAATAACCTGGCAACAGTAGTTCATGCTGAAGGTAACTCAGAATAGTGATATAATTCTTCACTAAGTTTCTTCTCAAAGGTAGCAATGAATAATTTTACAATTTTCTTCCCACTGCAACACAGAAATATTAATTTCTGCATAGAAAATGCTATTTTCTGCAGAAAATGCTGTTTTCTTTGCAAAACAACCATGTGCAAATTTTGCACAGAATAAGTCCTGAACTGAGAAAATTCTTGTCCGTCCAGAATTCTTCTCATTGTGTTTTTTGACCATTCTTTGAATATTTTTGAACATTCTTTCCATACCTATTCAGACCCTGGAGCTAGTACAAAATCCAACAGTTAGATTGCTGACAGGAACATCTTACAGAAACCACATAACACCACTTTCATTGGAATTGCACTGGCTGCCATTATGCTTCTGGTCAAAATTCAAGGTGTCAGTGATGGCATTTAGAGCCCTAAACATTTAGAGCCCTTGAAAGGTGAAGGACTAGCTCCTTCTATATATGCCTGCCCAGGGTCTTAGATCCCATGGAGGGGCTCTCTTCTGTCTGCACCCCAGTAGGGGTTATACACTGTGTGAGGATGTGGGAGACGTCCATCTCTGCTATGGTACCCCAGTTGTGGAATGCCCTCCTCTTGGAGGCCTGATTGGCACCAAGACTTGTTAAAATCTAGGTTTTATGAAAGCCTTTGAGGCTTAGTGATTTCATCCAAATTTGTATACTGTACATACAAGATTTTCAATTGCTTTAACTTTTCAACTTAATCTTTAAAATTTATTCAATTGTTTTAATTACTAAAATTACTTTGATCTTAATATATATTTCTTTTGGGTATGTTGCTGTTTCCAGTGTGCTGGTTGGCTGCTTAGGAAACCAATCAAAGCTCGGTTGGGCAGCCAATCAGCATACTGGGGGTGGGACCACGTGGGCATTTCAGTGGGGGCAGAGGGGGTGTACATACAGGAGGCAGAGGGGGTATGAGTAGCATGGGGGATGTGGGCTCTGTGTGTAGCATGGCATGTGTCTGAGTGTGGGGTGGGGGTGGGGGCACGATGCTGGCCAGGGGAGTGAGCCTGGCGGGGGGCAGGGGGGGCCAAGCTTGGCAAACAGGGGGCACAAGCCTGGCACGGGTGGGGGGGGCAGGGGGCAAGCCTGGCAATTGGGGGGGGCATGAGCCTAGTGGGGTTGGTGGAGGGTGCGAGCCTAGTGGGGGGCAGTGGGGGCACAAGCCTGGTGGTGTCTGCGGCACAAGCCTGGAGTGGGGATGGCAGGGGTGGGAGCCTGCTGCTGCTGGTGGGAGCTTGCAGGTGTATGTTACACTGGGTATAGCCAGTTGTTTTAAATTTGAAATAGCTTAAATTGATTTTACAATATAGGATGGGATGTAAATATTTTAGTAAATAAGAAAGAAAGTATGAATGTTTCACATATAATCTACTGGAACTGGGTATCTGTGCATCTTATTGTTTTATGTTGTAACAAGCAGAGTGAGGTTGAGGGGCAACCAGAAGTAAGAACTGCAGCTATTCCCCACGGTGAAGTTAAGGAAAGCGGACCTCACAGCCACCACTCTTCTGCTGAATTTTCTGAAAATGCTTCATTCCCAGTTCCCATATAAAACTACCTTTAATTTTTTTTAATAGAAGAATTTTAAGCTACTAATTCCAGAGTAGCTGGGAGTAGATAAGGACTTTGCCCCCCCCCATAAGCTGGGCAGGATGAGGGCTGTACCCCGCTCCCCCATAAGAATTCTGACCTCACTATGAAATTTTCCTTCTATCCCCTCAGTTTTTGCATTGCAGAGAGTGAATCACTGAAAGTCATTCACACCTGGAACTCCTATAGTGATTGTATTTGCATTGGCTTGGTAACTCTGTCCTGGGCCCAGTGCTATTCAACATCTTTATCAATTACTTGGATGATGGAATAGAGGGGATGCTTATCAAATTAGCAGATGACACCAAATTAGGAGGGGTAGCAAGTACCCCAGAGGAGAGGTACATAATTCAAAATGACCTTAACAGATTAGAAAGTTGGGCCAAAAATAGCAAAATGGATTTCAACAGGGAGAAATGTAGAGTAATAGATTTAGGCAGAAAAAATGAAATGCACAGATATATGATGGATGACACCTGGCTTGATAGTAGTGCATGTGAAAGTGATCTTGGCGTCTTAGTGGACCACAAGCTGAACATGAGTCAGTAGTGTGATGCAGCAGCTAAAAAAAGCCAATGTAATTCTAGGCTGCATCAATAGGAGTATAGCATCTAGATCAAGGGAAGTAATAGTGTCGCTCTATTCTGCTTTGGTCAGACCTCACCTGGAATACTGTCTCCAGTTCTGGGCACCACAATTCAAGAAGGATGTTGACAAGCTGGAGCGTTTCCAGAGGAAGGCGGCCAAAATGGTGAAAGGTCTGTAAAGTATGCTCTATGAAGAGCAGCTTAGGGAGCTGAACATGTTTAACTTGGAGAAGAGAAGGTTAAGATTGGACATGATAGCCATGTTTAAATATTTGAACGGATGTCATACTGAGGATGGAGCAAGCTTGTTTTCTGATGCTCCAGAGACTAGGACATGAAGCAATGGATTCAAACTACAGGAAAAGGGATTCCACTTAAACATTAGGAAGAACTCCTTACAGTAAGAGCTGTTTGACATTGGAAGGCACTGCCTCGTAGTGTGGTGGAGTCTTCTTCTTTGGAGGTTTTTAAACAGAGGCTGGATGGCCATTTGTCAGATGTGCTTTGATTGTGCCTGCATGACAGGGGACTAGACTGGATGGTCCTTGTGGCTTCTTCCAACTCTATGATTCTATGACTTTACCTTCCCCCTTTCTTTTGATGCCTAAACTGTATTTCTAAACGCTCAACTGAAGTTTTCAAGTTCCTGCAATGCTAGAAATTTGGGGACTGAGAGGAAAATTCATTTGGAGGGGGCAGAATTCTTATTGGTATGGTTATGGTCTCCTGTTTCTTACCATCATCTTCAGTACCCATGTCAAAATTCCATATATCCTGAAAGTGTATGTGTACTTTGTTGGACTAACAGAACTGTCTGTTCAAAAGCTTCGCCTTAGGAATCTCTCCAGTGTTTAGACACTATTGTGTATTTTGGGCTAACCTTGTTTCAGTTCCAATTTGATACATACAAACCCATGTTTGCTCTAAGAGGGAATGATGGTAATGCCACTGATACATTTTTAACTTGAAAGGGTATCCCAGACAGGGAGCACATTTAAAAAGTGTTTTTAAATACATTCGGACTCCCATATCTGAGGGGGTTTGGTTCCTGGACTTACTGCAGATACTGGAAACTGTGGGTAAGAGTAAATCCTATTAAAATAAAGGATTTCCAGTAATGACATACCACAGAGTTGCATTGGAGGACTTAGAAGATACCTAGAGAGGATGCCCCTCTAGGCATTTTCCAGCACGACTCTATGGTATGTGTCTATTTTTTCAGCTGCAGATAACTGAAGCCACAGATAGATAACTGAAGCCCCCATAGATATACAATCTTGACTATACAAGAACTGCAAATGGCATTTTCCACATTTAGAAGAATTTTAAAGCTTCCAAAGTAGTTACTGTTACAATTAAAGTTTTAAAAAAACAATCCTTTACTTTTCTGCTTCTTAAAAGTACCTAACAGTAGCTTTTTAGTTACTTTAAAAAACCCATCTGAACAGAGCAGCACAAGGCACAGCATGAACCAGTATTTCAACCATGCATACTCTGCAACCACTGAGTGAAGCTACACACACTGCAACTCTAAAGTAACTAAAAGTTGCAGTTACACCAATGAAGACATTCTCTCTCATTGAGCTGCAGTCATAATGTAATCATTCTTTCTTTATTAGAAAAAAGTAGTAATTACAAATAATTCACTATTTATAAGTAGTTCTTTCCAAGCTCTGGAACTGGAATAGTGAAAAGGATTACTCTCCCTCCTGCAATGACTGGCATGGGCCCAAGTCTCCTCCACAGACTCCCCCCTCCCATCCACCTAGCCTGCATAGGATTGCTCCACCAGATTTCTTTAATCAGCCTGACAGTCATAATTCTAAAGTGTTTTTCAAGCCAGGTAATTTAAGACCAAGAATATCTTTGAAGGACTCCATAGGTCAGGGCATAATCTTTCTATGTTGGAAGCTCAGAAAACAGAAGAATCTTCTACTTGGTGTTAACTCTGAACAAAATAATCTTTCATCTCTTTAGAATGACAGTGGATGATTCGGAGCAGTAGCCTGCCGAGCACAATAAGGATGGCAGCCAAAGGAAAGAACAATGACAGATCCAATTTGAGTGAATTTAGTGCTGCTGAGAACCCTTTGCCGCTGTCAAGGGGGCTAGCAAACCATCTGAGCACTGAAGAACTAAGATTCCCATTCACCAAGGTCATCCTCAAAAGCCCAGAGAAATTCCAACCTTTTTATAAAAACAAACAAAAAGAAAGAAAGAAACTTGGACCATTTCAGATCAATCTAAAACATCTGTAAAACATTTGTATGAGTGAATTCGTAATTTTTGGCCTTAAAGGATTATTATATTTTCAGCAAAGAATATTTTAGTTCTCTCTTGGCTCTGGAAATGGAGAAAACCCACTGGTTTTGCAAAGAGCTGAGATTTAAGACACAGCAAGACTTTGCTAGAAATACCATCCCATTGCCAAAAACCTTACTCCATACCTGCTTTTGCATCTGCTCCCACATCATGTGAAATACCGAGTTGCATGTTCTGATCTAGAGCTTAGAAAGTTGCTGTTGTTGTTGTTGTTTTTAAAAAAATCCACGACTATTCATTATCTTGTTTACAAAATAATTCATTGCCTTATCTCATTATAATGTAAAAAATGTCATTCATTACACTGCTCATTTCTTTTGGATACTTTGGTTACTTTACCAAAAAAGACAGGACTGATAAGAATGGCATAAAACCTGAAAAATTCCTGTCCAAATTCTGCTGAAAACTTACCAGTGCTCTCAAAAGTAGCTTTTACAAAAATAGAAAAACCTTTAATTGTTAAACCAAGGACATTAGTTTGTTCTCACTTGTGCTGTTACTTTTGAAATGTAATTTTGTTCTGTTCTTGTTTATTGTTATTTGGTTTTCCTAACCTTTGATTCAAGTTACAAAGTTACAGCCTCAGAGGTAGTCAATGGCAAACCCCCTTTGAACAAATCTCACCAAGAAAATCCTGTGATAGGGTTGCGTTAGTGTTGCCATAAGTCAGAAATGACTTGTAGGCACGCAGATACAACCCTTTGATTCCCAGGCTGTGGGGTCCCCTCCTACAGGGGGCCCGATTAGCCCCCTCCCTGCTCTCTTTCCACCAGCAGGTAAAGAACTTTTTTTTTTTTAAATTTAGGAAGGACTTTGACTGATTTTAATCATAAGGCAAAGGAGCATTCAAAGTGGCGTGCTATGTTTTTAATTCCATTTTAAATGTATTTGTAAATGTATTTTAAGCTGGTTTTAACTATGTGCTTTCAAGACAACTGATGTTTAATTGTTTTTTTATCTTTCATAATGGTACTTTTTTTTTTTGCTGAACTTTTATTTTAAATTTTGGAATCTGCCTTGGGTCCCTTGGCAGGAGAAAGGTGGGATAGAAATAGAATAAATAAACCAATCAATAAATATATAAATAAATATCATGCCATGATACCCCTCATTTGTTCACAGTGGGCAGTGATCAAGAGATGGAATGAGAGGATCTCTAGTACACAGCTAAAGCAGTTTTATGCCCCTTTCACTGTCACACCACCATGCCCCCCCCCAATTTGTAGTTTAGCAAGATACATAGAATTCTCTGAACTCCAGTACTGAATAGCAGTGCTACTCAGAGTGACAGTCCATAGACTGGTGGTGGTCCACTGGTCCACCAGTGGTCCATGGACTAGTGCTGGTCCATGAACCATCATCTGCCAGTCCCTGGTAGAACCAATTGTAGCCAATGGGCACAAATGTGATACCATCCCTGGAACATCGGTGGGAATATTGCCAGTTCCCCACATAAAATAGCCTGTGAAGCATTGCTCTACTGCACTGGTTCCCAAACTTTGGTCTTCCAGATGTTTTGGACTTCATTTCCCAGAATTACTGACTGTTGGCCAAGGTGGCTAGGGTTTCTTGGAAATGAAGTCCAAAACATCTGTAGGACCAAAGTTTGGGAATTATTGCTCTAGTGTACTTCCCTGAACCACAGACTAGAGAACTCTATGGACCTCTTGCTGTTGCTGTGTTCCTTCAAGTCTTTCTGATTTATGGTGCCCCTAAAGTGAACCTATCACTGTGTTGTCCTGGCAAGATTTGTTCAGAGGGGGTTTGCCACTGCCCTCCTCTGAAGCTGAGAGAGTGTGAGTTGTCCAAGGTCACCCAGTGGGTGTCCATGGCCAAGCGTGGACCTCAGCAGACCACAAATCCTAGAATTCCCTAGGATGAAGCTGTGATAGATAAGTAGTATCAAACTGCTATAACTGAAGTACAGATAACTCAGGGAGACAGAAAACAAAGGCCTTGGGCATAAAAAAATATCCAGGCATATGCTACCTAGAATCACCATAGTTCCACTATACAAAAGATCCTTCTTTTTCTATAGCAACACTTCCAACTGTTAAATATTAATAGGAAGATAATGACACTGAGGTCAAAACCTGAGATTTACTTAGAACGACTGAAATCTGGGGCCAGAATCTGTACTTCTCACAGTGACTCAGCTTTTTTAAAAAAGGAGGGGGAGAGAAAGAAAAATCACAGGGAAATGGCAAAAATCACAATCTACAGGTTCTTAACCTTTTGCAAGGTCTTTGCTTTGAAAATCTGAGGAAAGCTATGGCCCCTTCCACCTCCCCCCCACCACCACAATTTTCAAAATGTCAGAAAGAAAATCAAAAGGGTAAACAATATATAGTTTTTTGTCCCTGGTTCATGGACCCCCTAAAGCTCATCCAAGCACTCCTTAGAAATCTGTGGTCTATAGGTTAAGAACACGTGATATAGTGTGAAGAGAAAATGTTGCCCCTACCCCCTAGTGGTATAGAATAAGATTCTTGATGCTAGGGGCTAAAGTTCGGGGAACATTAAGAACAGGATTTCTGTTTTAAATTATGGATGCAATCCAGTAAAATAAATTTTAGATCATTTAGTCAAATGATTTATTAAGAAAAAGAGATGGGGGCACTCATAAAATCATAGACTTGGAAGAGACCACAAGGGCAATCAAGTCTAACCCCCTGCCTTGCAGAAATACACAATCAAAGCATTCCTGACAGATGGCTATCCAGCCTCTGTTTAAAAACCTCCAAAGAAGGAGACTCCACCACATTACGAGACATTCCACTGCTGAAAAGCTCTTCCCATCAGGAAGTTCTTCCTAATATTTAGGTGGAATCTCTTTTCCTATAGTTTGAACCCATTGTTCCATGTTCTAGTCTCTGGAGCAGCAGAAAACAAGCTTGCTCCCTCTTCAATATGACATCCTTTCAAGTATTTATACATGGCTATCACGTCACCTCTTAACATTCTCTTCCCAGCTAGACATACTCAGCTCCCTAAGCCGCTCGTCATAAGGCATGGCTTCCAGACCTTTCACCATTTTGGTTGCCCTCCTCTGGATACCGTGCAGCTTGTCAATAATCTTCTTGAGCTTAAGTGTCCAGAACTGGACATAGTATTCCAGGTGAGCTCTGACCAAAGCAGAATAGAGTGGTACTATTACATCCCTCAGTCTAGACGATATGCTTGTATTGATGCAGCCCATAACCACATTGGCTTTTTTAGCTGCCACATCACACCATTGACTTGCAATCATGGTTTTTCTAACAACTTTTAAAATATATATATTTATTTTTAATTAATTAATTAATTAATTAAAACATTTTTTTTTAAAAAAACAATGCATCTCAATTATTTGAAGATAACTTTTTTTAGCTAGTTAATGTTTTTAAACCAGCTTAACTGATAAGCCACTTAAAATGTTGCAGACCCCATTTCAGTACATGAAAATCTACGTTTACTCTCAGCATGAATCCCCTTCATTTTTAAAGCCCCTGGCTTTTGGGGATGCAACTCACCCAAGGCAGCTGGTGGAATATCCGGGTATAACATTCATATGAGAAGGCACAACCTTCTCAAGACAACTCTAGAATTTGCAGATGGAACTGCCTTAATATTTCTATCTTGCAATAAGGTCAGGCATATTAGAGAAGACAAATCACTCTTGTGTTGTGACCAAACCTTTTGCATTGTGCCCAGCTTTTAGCAACTGGTGTTGCTCTTTAGATGTGTTTTATACTCCAGACCAGGTGCTTATAGCATTTCAATGTTTTTAAAAACTGCATGGTCCTGTGAAGCAAGGATCTATGCTGCCAGCAGTAGTGCTACTGATAGGGTCTCTCATGTCAGACAGGCTTTTGCTGAGGAGCCAGGTTAAAAGTACCAAACTAGGCAGCAGTAGTAGTAGGGTGGTGAGGGGTGTGACACCGGGGGAGCATCATTCAGAAACAACTGTAGTGGCGCCATAGTTAACACTTGTTAGTACTGCATAGACAGAGGCATGGTAAACACCATTTGAACGCCCTTACTCTGAAACCCTATGATGAGACAATTGAAAATGAAACAAGAGATAGTACCACCAGATGACACTCCCAGCTTGGATGGCACTCAACAAGCTACTGGGGTACAGCAGAGGACAACTACGAGTAGCGCTGTGGCCAATGACTCAACTGGACTCAAGCCAAAAGGACTTTGGCTATTGATGTGCTCAGAGGTGAAAGTCTGACGTGGCACAACACATTATAGGAACATGGAATGTGAGAAGCATGAATCATGGGAAGCTAGATATAGTAAAACAAGAAATGGAACATATAAGCATTGAAATACTTGAGGATGAGCAAGCTAAAGTGGACAGGAGTAGGGCATTTTGAGTCAGATAATTATACAATGTTTTACTCAGGAAATGAAACTCTAAGAAGAAATGGGGTGGTATTAATAACGAGGAGAGATGGAGCAAAAGCAGTCAAAGAAGATAATGCAAAATCAGACTGAATAATATCATTAAGACTTCAGGAAAAAAACTATCAATATATCCATAAGTTTATACTCCAACTATAGAAGCAAAAGAAGAAGAAAGTGAAAGATTCTGTGCTAGAGTCCAGGAGGAAATTGATCACACAGAAGAACAGGACTTCTTGTTAATCATGGGCCATTGGAATGCAAAAGTAGGAAACAGAGCAGAATCAAAGATTGTAGGAAAATTTGGCCTATCAAAAAATGACACAGGAGAGCAACTGAATTTTGCAAGGCCAACAGTTTGATCATCGCGAACACATTCTTCAAGCAACCAAAGAGGCAACTATATACATGGATATCACATGATGGCCAATACAAAAATAAAATAAATGGAAGCAGAAGATGGAGACGCTCCATTCTAAACTGCAAAAATAAGACCAAGAGCAGATTGTGGCATGGATCATGAACTGCTGATATCAAAAATTAGAGTAAAGCTAAAGAAGAAAACCAACCATCGTGTCAAAATACATTCTGAAGAACATCACTGTAAAATTTAAAGATAGCGTAAAAAATAATTTTGCACTATTAAGCCTAATTGACTGGGAGCCTTAAGAACTCTGGACTGATGCCAGAAACGTTATCAGAGAGGAATGCAAAAAGACACTATCTGCAACCAAAAAGAGAAACTTCAGGTGGATACCAAATGAAACTTTTCAAGGAATTAAGGACTGATGAGAAGTAAAAAGTGACAGAAACAGAGTCAGAACCTTGAATGCAACTGTTCAACGACTTGTGTGCAGAGACAAGGAGAACTACTACAATAATCAATGCAAAGAGATAGAAGATGACAACAAAAGGGAAGAACAAGAGATTTCTTCCACAACACCTGAAAAAAATCAAAGGACAATTTAAACCATGAGTGGGAATGCTATATGACCAGCAGGGGAATGCATTACATGTCCAAGTAGAAATAAAAAGATAATGGAAACAATATACAGAACAACTATGTAAGATATGAAAGGATGACAGATTCACTCATGGAAGAACCATTTGAAGATGAACTTAAAATTTTAGAAAGTGAAGTAGAAGCTTCACTCAAAGCACTTGGGAGAAATAGATCACCAGGAACAGATGGCATAACAATAAAGATGCTTCAAGCTACAGAGGAACGATCTACTCTAGTTCTATCAACAAATATGGGCGAATATGTGGAACAATGGCCCACAGACTGGAAATGTTCAATATACATTCCAGTCTTCAAGAAAGGGGATACCAGGGATTGCAGTAACCACAGTCCCATTGTATTAATTTCCCATGCAAGCAAAGTGAGGCTCAAAATTCTACAAGAAAGACTTTTACAATATATGGAGTAAGAAATGCCAGATGTCCAAGCTCTGCTCAGGAAAGGAAGAGGCAATGGGGATCATACTGCAAACATACATTGGACAATGGAGCACACCAAAGAATTTCAGAAGAAAATCTGCCTGTACTTAATAGATTATAGTAAAGCCTTTGACTGTGTAGATCATGAAAAACTATGGATTGCTCTTAAAGAAAGGGACATGTCACAACATTTGATTGTCCTGATGAGTAACCTGTACTCAGGAGAAGAGGCTACTGTTAGGACAGAATACAGAGAAATGGAATGGTTTACAATTGGCAAGTGGGTCAGGCAAGATTGCATTTTATCACCCTATCTGTTTAACTTGTATGCTTGTATCACACGTAAAGCAGGATTAGACTTGGAAGAAGGCAGCATGAAAATTGGAGGAAGGAACATCAACAATTTAAGAATAATATGCAGATGGCACCATACTAGTAGCAGAAAATAGCAAAAATTAGGAACAATTACTGAAGAAAGTCAAGGAAGAAAGTTCAAAGGCAGGTCTACAGCTGAACATTAAGAAAGCAAAAAATCATGACCACAGAGGGTTAACATAAGTTTAAAGCAAATCATGAAGACATTGAAGTAGTTCAAGATTTTCCATACCTTGGCTCAGTCATTAACCAACATGGAGGGTACAATCAAGAAATCAGAAGAAGATTATGACACATTCTTCAAGATCAACTAACACATAAAGGAGGCATTACTTGTACTTTGTGTTTTTTGCCATCAAGTCAACTTCAACTTATGGCAAATCTATGAATGAGAGACATCCAAGAGCCCCAGGAGATTATCAGACTTGGCTAATGTGCCACCATAATGACTCCAGGGGAACACAAAAGGACACCAATATCAGATGATGATGTCCTTTTGCGTTCCGCTGGCATCATTATGGCGTTTCTTTTTATTGACAGGCCGAGCTGTTAATAGAGCCTCTGTTGCGATTTGGTGCTGGTATTGCCAGTGTGTGAAACTTTAACTCTCGTGTATGCAGCATCAATGGGCAGTTCTGCCAGAACACTTCTGGGTAAGATTGTGAGATCCAGGTAAGTGACACACTTTTTATGACCCTCCCCAGGTTATGTATAAGTTTTAATGTGTGTTTTTGTGCTTGGTGTAATTTTTTTTGCGTTATTTAACTTTTTATTTTTCAATTTCCCATGCTCTTGTCTTCTTGTAAAAATGAGCAGGACTTCAGTTTCAGGAAGTGAATGGAGCTCTCTTAGAGCTCTGTTCATTCCTGGGCTGCCTGTCAACACAAGACAAGGTAAGTGTGATGGGAAGGGTTATTGTGTCGGAACAGGGGCAGGACTGGAGATTGTGGGACAGGAACGCTTTTTGCATTCCTGTCTGATAATCTCCCCAGTCATCAACTGCCCTGCTTAGGTCTTGTAAACCCATGGCTGTGGCTTCCTTAATTGAATCAGTCCATCTGTTCCTACTGCCTTCCACTTTCCCAAGTATGAAAATCTTTTCCAGCACGTCATGCCATCTCATGATATGTCCAAAGTACAAAAGCCTCAGTGTAGTCATCCTGCTTAATCCACCATAGTTACACTTTATCAAAGACTTAGCTTCATTTCCCTAGATTTATGATATCTGCCAGGTGTTTCTTTTTCCAGTTCATATACAGCTATAGAAATTAGGGTTGTTTCCCCCCCTCCACCTGCCTTTCTTAGCATACCAAAAGGCCTCAAGCAATGTCCTGTGTGGATTATCCCAAAGAAACATTTGATATGCATTCATCTTTTCCGCTTTGTAATCAACACCAGAAAGTGTCACTTTGATTTTTTAAAAAATAATACTAAAAAAAACCCAAAAAACCCTCTCTCTGAATTGCTAGGACTCCAGCACAATAAATTCTCCTGAGCAACTGTTCAGATCAGTCTTCTGCCTTAATTCTCCAGAGTCTTATTTAATCAAAATGATGTTGCTAATTAAGGATTAAAACCCAGAATTGAAAGTTTAAAAAGAGAGATTTTTCTCTCGTCTAGTCTCCTTTGGGTAGGTCAACGAGGAAGAATGGGCTTCAGGGAACTAAACAATCTTTTCACCTTCAGTTAGAAGCAGCAATATTTAGGAATGAGCTCAGACGTAATCCAAAAATGTGCCAGGGATGGTTGGTTAAAGAAGGTACACTGAGGAAACTGTCTCCATAGGAAAAGAGCTGGCATGTATTTCCTTAGCAATATTACAATGTACTGTATCTAATGTGTTTTTTATACCATGTGCACCTCCTCATGTAAATCTACAGTGGTATCTTCCAGTAAAGAACACATTGATGCCTCCTGCGAAGACCAGGGGCTCATTCATATGACAGAATTATAGCACTACTATTCTAGTTTAACTGACATGGGAGATTATCAGACACAGCAAAAACTGTCTCAGAAGATCATCATCATCATCATATTTATTTATACCCCACCCCTCTGCTAAAAACAATCGGAGCAGCTTCCAACAATTAAAACTCTACAATACCAACTAAAATCACCACCCACCCCCACCCTCCCCCATAAAAAGACATTAAACAATATAAAATTAAAACCACCTAGCTAAAATCACATTAAAAACAAATATAAACAAGACTTAAAAAGGGCCAGGGGACGCAGCTCCTGAGGCCAGGATCTAATCAGGAAAGGCCTGCTAAAAGAGATCTATCTTTAGTGCTTTTTAAAAGCTACTTAAGCTCATCATCTGATGGATCTTGTTCGGCAGGAAGCACAGGAAGGGGTGAACTTACCAGACAGTGATGTCCTCCAGCGTTCCAGGGGCATAGCATAGCCATGAGTAAGGTGTCCATTTTTATTGGTGGCTTGTCTCCAATGAAAAAAGGAAGCCTCATCTGTGGCAGCGCTACGCCCAGGAACAGCTGAAAGACGCGGTAACAGCTGAAAGACGCAGAAGATTCTAGAGATCTTCTGATGTGGTTGGGAACGTAGTTTTTTGGTGCATTTCGTCACATCTGATAATCTTCATGGTTCCATCCTATGGTATACTGAGACTGGCAGTTTAGGGAGAGGCATTTAGAATTCCCAGCCAGCACACTACAGCCAGCACACTGACTCCCCAAACTACCATCCCTAGTATTCCATAGGATGCAGCTGTGGCAGTTAAAGTAGAATCATAATGGTATAATTGTGTAGTGTGAATGGGCCCCAGGACACATGACTAATGAGGAAGGAAAGAGCCACCACTAAAGTATTATTATCACCCCTCTACTTTCATGTAGCAAAGATATCTTGATAGCCTTGTGGCTGAAGAGCGGGGTATAAATAAATAACTAAATAAAAAAAAAATCTTGCTGCAAACACTCCTACATGACAGGGCTGCAAGTAGATTACCACATTTTTTTTTCTATTTTTCAGGATGTGGCAAAACTGACAGATCAGGGGTACGAGGCTGTCAATATACTTAAAAATAAATATACACAGATGGTGATATCTTTGGGAAAGTATTTTAATTGGGGTAACTAAAATGGTAGAAGTAACTTTAATCAGCTTGCCGTCTGTGTGGAGGTCTGTATCTGTCTTTCATGCTCACACAGATGAGTTCCACTAAGAGAAGTCGTTATTTACCATAGATTCCCTAGTACATGTTATGTGCATGCTGATTGCACATTGGTGGAGTCCTTGAAAACCTTCATCATTCTCCCAGTATTTCACTGGGGATAAAATATATTGAATAGGAGTGATATGATGTGGAACTGTCACTTTGTATACAGTTATAGCTGCACCTGAGGTGACTGCACAGAAACATTTGTAACAAACTGACTGTCAGCCAACATCACTCATTCATGTCCCAACATCTCTTTCCTACAATGAAGGTAGAAAAAAATCTGGAGAAGTAGTGATTTTAGTGGACAAATAAGGAAGTCAATCCCATTGCCAGAGAAAGGAGATATAAATGAAAACAACAACAACAACAATTGTAACGAGTTGTTTTTACAGCTGTTTTGCATCAATGACAAAGAGTGAAGTTACTTTTTTTGCTTCTGATGGCCATGGCCATAGTTCACTGTTTTTCAGAGGAATGGTAATGGCTTGTCTACCTGTTACTTGTTACTGGGTGTGTTTGCTGACTCAGTCTGAGCACTGAGTAGGGAAGGAGGTAGGTACACATGGGCAGCTGCCTTTTGTTGGGAAGAGTTGCTTTTCATTTTTCTCAAAATTTCCAATGTGCAGTATCAGAATTGACCACTTGGGGGGATCAGAGAGCATTTTCCTTTATTTTTGAATGGCTTATCAGTAAAAATAGGAGAGCCAGCATGGTGTGGTGGTTTGAACATTGGACTATGACTCTGGAAACCAGGATTCAAATCCCCATTCTGTCACAGAAGTCTACTGGGTGATCTTGGGTAAGTCACACTCTCAGCCTCAGAGGAAAGCAAAAGCAAATCCCTGTTGGCCAAATCTTGCCAAGAAAACCCCATGATAGGCTCACCTTAGGGTCTCCGTAAGTCAGAAACAGTTTGAAGGCACACAACAACAAATAGTAAAAGTAATGTTAACTTATTAGTAACAAGAAACTCAGAAAGTTACCTTTCTGGACTGCAGTAACAGTAACAAGTAATGAGCTCTTGGGTGATGAGAATGAGTAAAGTAACTAATTCTTTTTTTTAAAAAAGTAACAATTCAAACTCTGGACAAATGACCATGAAAGGCAGTATTCTGTCTTTGTCCAAATACTCAAAGACCTTTCTTCTCATTTAACTCCCCTTTGCAAAAAGAGTACATGCATGGACAGAATTCAGTGCAGCACATTCAGTAGAAATATCTATAGAACTACATTATTAATGACCTGCTTCCACTCAACAGCTGATTCCCAGATTGCAGAAATTGCAGAAATTACCTACCCTTGGCCATGCTGGTTGGCATTTCTGGGGGTCTAACAACATGTATTGAGAACCACTGGCCTAAATACTTCATTTTTAAGGCGCAAGGGAAAAGAACAGAAAAGTAGAACATCATACAAGTTCTTGCAAAAAAGGGACACTAACGATGATTTAATACGTAAGTGGATTGTAATTAATTGCCCATGTCCTTTCTGTTTCCTCATCGCCTGCTGTAAGTATCAGACTGGAAACTCTTGCTGTTGCCAATGGAGAATTTTCTCCTGAGATTAACAATTGGTGTTTATAATGGGAATGTGATTTTAACTGGACTACAACAGGGTAGGAAAATATTATACTTCTCTTCCTAGCTCTTGAGGAAAAACACCATCAACACACAAACAATTAACTTATGTTTTTCACTTTAAAACAAAAATCAGCATCATCTCTAGCTTGGCCCTCTTTAAGGCTTGGTGACCATGTGTTTTTAAAAACAAAAACAAAAACCAGAGGACAGTCCCCTGTTTGAACAACTGCTGAAGGACAGTCTCTTTTGGAAAATATTCCCATATTACAATACCATCTAGTCTAAGGAGATTTTCAGACGCGATTTTCGGGTCTATATATTCCAAAACAGCTCTGTTGCTGCCGTGCGGCAGGGGAGCAGTTTTGGACGATGCAGTTCCTCTGCCAAACCCCTCCGTGTCACTTCCGTGACAGAATGGAGGAAGTACTGTGTCCAGTTCTGGGCACCACAATTAAAAAAGGATATTGACAAATTGGAGCGTGTCCAGAGAAGGGCAACTAAAATGGTGAAAGGTCTGGAAACGATGCCTTATGAGGAGAGACTTAGGGAGCTGGGTATGTTTAGCCTGGAAAAAAGACGGTTAAGAGGCGATATGATAGCCCTGTTTAAGTATTTGAAGGGATGTCACGCTGAGGATGGAGCAAGCTTGTTTTCTGCTGCTCCAGAGACTGGAACACGGAGCAATGGGTGCAAGCTCCAGGAACAGAGATTCCACCTCAACATTAGGAGGAACTTTTTGACAGTAAGAGCTGTTCGGCAGTGGAACGCACTCCCTCGGAGTGTGGAGGGGTCTCCTTCCTTGGAGGTCTTTAAACAGAGGCTGGATGGCCATCTGTCGGGGATGCTTTGATCATGATTTCCTGCATGGCAGGGGGTTGGACTGGATGGCCCTCGTGGTCTCTTCCAACTCTGCAATTCTATGATTCTATGATTCTATATTTCACTCACGATTGTTGCCTGTGAGCTAAATATGATGCTGCTTCCTCCATTCTGTCACGGAAGTGACATGGAGGGGTTCGGCAGAGGAACTGCGTCGTCCAAAACTACTCCCGTGCCGCGCGGCAGCAACGGAGCTGTTTTGGAATATATAGACCCGAAAATTGCGTCTGAAAATCTCCTAAGACTGATTTAAAAGTAAAGCAACTGAACAACCCTGTTACACTACACAGTTGTAGCACTATGATTCCACTTTAAGTGCCACAACTTCATCCTATGGAATCTAGGGGTGTGTAGTCTGGTGAGGCATTAAAGCTCTCTGGCTAAGAATTCTAAATCGCCTTCCCTAGCAGGGTGCAGCTGCAGTGGTTTGCTTTTGTCTGAACCTACTCGGAAGGACAAGATTTCACCTCCTCTTTTCTCTCCACTGCTGAGTTGAGTACAAACTATGTTTGCACTTGGAACTCAGGGGCTTGCTGCACTCCAAAGAAAAGTGGCAAAGCAGCAGGAACGTTTCATCTTCCTTGCTGCCTTACCGCATGACATCGGCATTCTTTTGTTCCAGTCCCACAGAGGTCCGAGGTGAAGCCACATCTTTTTGCTAACCAGAAAAACCCGCTAACAAAAAGACAAGGTTTTACCCTTGGTCCCCCATGGGACCAGAATGAAAGAATGTTGGAAGAAGGCTCTCAGTTTGCAGGAACTAAAATAAGCTGAGTACAAGGCATTGTGTCCTTAGAAGCATAACTAGATAGTTGGATCCTATATTTAGTCCATCTAACATGATTGATTGCAGTACAACAGCCCAGAAAAACATGGATATTTATATATAGATAGATAGATACAAAATTTTCCACACCATTCACGTGTGTGTGTGCACGGGCAGGCACCCATGAACACTATCCACAAAGGAGAGAAGTGGCAGGAGGAGAGAGAAACAGGGACTTTTTAAAAAGCAACTGAAAAAGTGACTTGACAGAGGGATAACTGGGATTATTCATGGCAGATGGGGACAGTTTTGTCAAGGTGATGGGGCATGCAATCACAGATATTGTATACTGTAAAGAGCTAGCATGGTATAATGTGCTACAGCCTGCAGGGGGAAGCAGTGAGCTGGTTAAATGTAGCTGGCTAGCATATCTAGATTAAGTCTAAGGAGATTTTCAGACACGGAAAAATCGTCCCTTGCCGCGCGAGCAGCCTCCCGAAACTGCTGCGCGGCAAGGGTCTTTTTCGGACGACGCTGTGCCTCTTGCGAAGCCGTCCGTGTCACTTCCGTGAAGCTTGGGACGGCTCCGCGCCATATTTCAAGCACGGGCAGCCTCCGTGATTGATATATGACGCGGAGCCGTCCCAAGCTTCACGGAAGTGACACGGACGGCTTCGCAAGAGGCACAGCGTCGTCCGAAAAATACCCTTGCCGCGCAGCAGTTTCGGGAGGCTGCTCGCGCGGCAAGGGACGATTTTTCCGTGTCTGAAAATCTCCTAAGAGGCAGCCAGGGGAACAGAAGTGTGGGGAGTGAAATGTTGTGTAGCCCGTGTGTATGAGAAACACTAACTGTACAACCCATGACTGTACTGTATCTGTATAACTAGATGTTCCCACACACTGCCTATGTGCTTGGATTTTGCTCTTAGACTGTTCATATACAGTTTGGGCTGTACAGTGCAGGATTGTACTGTACGGCCACTGTGCTATATAGTCTGTTTGCTAGGAGTCTCAGACTCATTGTAAATATTGCTTCAACCTGCTCTAATAAAGGAAAATAGTTTAGACACAAGCCTGTGTCTGTGTGCTCATTTCTTCAGCCTGATGATTGTAACTCTGCTACAAGAACTTTTGCTGCCTGGTCCTTTTGATATGCTCAGAGGTACCACTGTGCTATAGTGACAAGTTTGAGGATATAATAATGGTTGCATGGGCCCCTAGGGGCCTCAGCAGTGGTACTGAGGGCCACAAGCAGCCCACAGGACACACTGTCCCCATCTCTGCTCTAACATCATAATGCAAAGTCCATAAAGGAGGGATATATGGCCTAATATCAAGTATGCTGCTAATGCTCTATTGAGAAGAGATGTGTGAAATTCCATCAGATATGGCTGAAAATTCTTTAAAATTCCCAAAGTATCAGCAATCAAAATAACATTTCTTTAGACGAAGAAGGGGATATTCAACTACCAAGATTTTCCCAATGATGTCCCGTCCCACACTTATTTTCCCATTGCAACAACAACAGACACTGACCGGTTGAAAAATGACAGGAGTTCCTTTTGACCAGGTTTGTCAAGATTGTACAGGCGTAGAGGACAGACTATGGCTCTTATTCCTCCTGAACCAAGGCAGGTAGCAACCAGTCCAATGTAAAACAGAGCATTTTGTTCCCCCTTTGCCAAGGTATGGAGGACGTAGTGTTTATCTATGAAAAAATCTTCAAAAGGGAAGGCAACAACTGGTAACAGGGCTGTACCTGCAACAGAGAGATGGGCACATGAGGCCAACAGAAGGACAGGACGAAAGTATTATAAATAAAACCAGATTTTTGAAAAGTTGCTTTTGAGTAAAACTCCCAGAATTCCTTAGCCAGCATGGCCAGTGGCCATGCTGACTGTATGTAGTCAAAAAGTTATGTTTCCAAAGAATGTACTTCCTGAATAGGGTTGCCAGACTGACAACTGGAGAGAGCTCCTATACCTTTAATGGTTGTAAAGAAGAGGGAGTTGTTTGTCACATAACCAGGTAAGAGGCAACACTTATTGACATTCTCTCTTCTTCATAATCATTAAAAGTACAGCAGCCCTCTCTAGTTTCCAGTCTGGCAAACCGGTGGGTGGGCGGGCAGATGTACACCAACAGCTCAGATAAGGAGCTAAATCCAATTTTAGTCACAACAAAAGTAGATTAATTGAAATTAATGGGACTTGCATTAATCATCATTAACAAGTCCCACTTATTTCAATAGGCCAAAAGGTCTTTTCTCTTTCTGGAATCAAAATGGATTTAGGCCAGGTGTAGGAATCCTGAAGCCCTCCAGATGTTATTGGACTGCAACTCCCAGCAGCCCCAGCCACAGTAGTCATGAATCCTGGGAGTTACAGTCCAACAATGTTTGGAAGGTTGGAGAATTCCTACATCTGATTTAACCCAAGAAGTCCAAGCTTGTTAAATCTCTACCTGTTCCTATCAAGCATTGGTTTCAGCAACATCAGTTACAGGCTATTATTGTTTCTCTGGCTGGAAGTAGACCATGAGAGTATAAATGCCTTCCCTTGTTACTTGCAAAGTATCCACTGTATTCAGGCCACCTCCATTTTGATACAGGAGCAATAGACTTTAGGAATCCATTGTCTGAGCACACCTTACATTACAAATGACTATCAGGGAACATCCCCTATAGCAAATAGCATGACAAGCTACAACTTACCTATGAAATGCAGCAATGCACAGATATATACCAATTTGATCCGCCCCCCTGGACATTCTGCAAGCCAGCCCATCAGAGCAGGGGTCATGAAACAGGCACCTGAAAAGCAAAGGTTGATCATGGCGGCCTGGTAGTTGTGGTAGCCCAGTTTGATGGTGCAGAAAAGGATCATGTTGCAAACAATGCCAAAGAATGTGAACTTTTCACACAGGTCCACCAGGACAGCATAGATCATCACCTGGACCTCTTTCTGGAACTTTGAGCCAGCTTGGTGGGGTGGGGACTTTCTTCTCTCCTTCTTGGGACTGTCGTTCAGAGTTTGTGTGTCTTGCATGAGCCTGATGCCTACTTTTCATACAGCCAGGTAAGCCAAGCTTAGGAGTTTTCTGAGCTGTATACTTCAGTGACTCTCTCCTGTAATTAACATACAAGTGAGACTTTGGTGTTAAATTCCACACCTTGCTGCAACAACTCTCAGAACTTCTCTTATATTCATGTTTTAGGATCCAAGAACATCGATGGTAGCTCATTTGAGAGCACAACTTGGGTGGAAACCAATCGGTTTAATTAGCTTGCTATGTGGCAAATGCAATCTTTGCCCCAGCCTTCCTTCTCCCACCCGCAAACAATTGTCTATTAAAATTATGTGAATCCAATACCATGTGCAGCAAACTTTATCTGCCTGTTACAGATAAAGGTTTAAATACTGAGGAAGTCTAAAGTACCTCGGCAAAAATGCAAGTATCGGGAGCCAGAAAATAATGCAGGACTAATATTCCAATATTTTAATTAAGCAACCACAAATAAAACTGGAAGCAAAGAGATAAAGGCATGAAGGATACATGTTAGCAGATGAACAATAGCTTATCATGATTATATTTCTTGTTATTTTTGAGTTAAATTCAGATAAAGAAGTTAATTAGAGGAGAAAGTATATGCCACTAGATGTTAAGTGTAATAAGCAGTATCTCCATCAATACCCCCTTCTTCCTAATAATTGCAATGTGTTCAGGAAAAGCTAGGGGTGGAAGTGAAGAAAATCTTTAGGGAATGTCTCCAAGCCAATTTCCCCCTTGTTTGCAACTGAGCTCTAGGCCCTTTCTGGAAATTTACCTGAAGGTACTAAGTGGGAATGGTGTGATCCTCCAGGTAGTATTTAACTGCAACTCCCAAGTGTTCCTCAGCATTGATTATGCTAGCTAAGGTAATGGGAAATGTAGTCCAGCATTGAACCAGGTGATGTAGTGGTTTGGGTGTCAGCCTAGGACTCCAAGAGGCCTGTCTATACAAGGGGGAAAATGTGGATTGATGCGCACTAATGCAAATTCGAAGCAACGGACATGCCTGTAATCAAGATGGCAGGCACAAGTGAATTAGTTGCATTTTTATTGTTGGCAGTTGCTGCCACCACTGAACAGTTTTTTTTTTAAAAAAGGTTATCCAAGGTGTGAAATTATGATATTCTGCCTAAATAAATAGAAAAATGAAAAGAAAAAGACTGTTTCATCGCACGCTCGCTCGCTCACTAAAGCAAAAATCCAAGATGGCAGTTCCAGGTGCCTGCCTGCCCACACCTGACCAATCAGCTTCCACTTCTGCTTTTATTGCAAATGCAAATGAACGCAAATCCGATTGTCCAAACGAGTGGAAATGCACATTCTCTATGAAGCTTTTTAAAAAATACAAGAGAAGCTGCAAAACTTTCCAGGCAGAGTTTACGGTGAATTTGCCCTCCTTCTGAATACTGCAATCTGATGTGGAATGCCATTAGGGCAGGTAAGATTCCCAGCAAATTCTATGAGGAGTATCTTGACCATTAAGACAACCCCCAAGAATCATAGAATCATAGAGTTGGAAGAGATCTCAAGGGCCATCCAGTTCAACCCCCTGCCATGCAGGAATACACAATCAAATCATTCCCGACAGATGGCCATCCAGCCTCTGCTTAAAAACCTCCAAAGAAGGAGACTCCACCATACTCTGAGCAGGTTTCAAATCCCTGCTCGGAAACCACTGAGTCACCTCGGGCAAGGCACACTCTCTCAGCCTCGGAGGAAGGCAATGGCACACCTCCTCTGGATACATCTTGCCTAGAAAACCTGATGGTAGGGCTGCCATAAATCAGAATTGACTTCAAGGCATATAACACCAACAAGTCTAGCAATACCTGGAAGGCTATACATTTCCCTCCCCCAAGGTAGAGAAGAATAAGAAAGTCACATGTGCTGGGCTGCCCTGCCTATCTAGCTCTGTCTCCTCAGTCCCACTTGTAATCAAACAGCCCTGAAGGGGTGCACGACTTGTGTTCCCTTCAATACAAGTAGTATTTAACTTCAGACTCCCCTGTGATAGTAGTGGCATACAAAGTGAGGCCAGCTTCACAAATTCAGATAGACTCTAATCTCAGCCATTTGCTTTAATTAAAGAGCCTGAAAACACAGCAAAAATAAGGGTCTCCCTGAAACAGAGGAATCAGCAGAAAAGGATCTCTTATAGCTTAAATGTGTCTCTACACTACACTAGACACATTGAATTCAACTGTGCCCATAAAAACATACATTCATCCTCCTAGTTAGCATACCCTCCATCTTTCCAGTTGGCATACCCTCCATCTGTCCAAATCTAGCAGAGACGATACTGAATAATCCTCTGTCATCCCACTTTTTCAGTTGCTTTTAAAATGCCCTAGTTTCTCTCTCCTCCTGCTCTCACTTTGTCCTCAGCTTACTTCAATTGCTGCAAACTAAGTTCAAAGTGCAAAGGTAGTTTGCACTCGGGGGGGGGGGCAGGAGGGGAGAAGAGAGGAGGGATGGGATCTTTCCCTTCCCTGTAGACTGAGGCAAAAGCAAACTGCTGCAGTTGGTGTACAGTATTAATAACTTTAATAAATTTTGCCACCTTGATCATACTAATGTTGTTCAGCCACATATGTCCTGTTTTTCATCTGTGAAATCTTGAAAGGTGTAAGTTAGTCTGAAAGGTGTTACTAGGTGTTCTTTATGTCTTCTTTTGCTGAAACAAACTAACACAAATATATTTTTCATTACTTTGACACTTATAGCATTTTGATACCATTTAAACTATTATGGCTCTACCCTATAGAATTCTGGGATTTATAATTTGCTGTCTCCGCTGTAGTTTAGGAGATTGTGTTAGAGCTCTCTAGCAGAGATTATCTAACTTTCTCTCCGATCTACAAATCCCAAGATTCCTTAAGATTTATTATTTATTTATTTAAAGTATTTCCTTATCACCTCCCAGCCCACAAGGGCTCCCAGGGTGATGAGTCATTACGGTTAAAGTGGTATCAAGCCACTGTTAACCATGTAGTGTTGATACATTTTTACCAGCTGACACAACCCCTTTTCTTTAGGCTTTGTCATTTACTTCTTCCACCCTTGCCCATGGCTCTCCTTTAAAGTCACTTTGTATCTAGCCAGATAGAAATAAAAAGGAAGGTACCTCTGAGAATGTACAAAGTAACCTCTTCCCAAAGTATCTGCTGCCTGTATCAATACACGGAAAGTTTATCTATGCTACAACATTTACAGGAGTTTGATAGCACTTTAACAGTCACGGGTCCATCCTATGGAATCCTGGGATTTGTAGTTAGCTGAAGTACTTACAATTCTCTGTAGAGAGCTCTACTGCATTCTCCTAAATTATGGTTTTCACTTAACTCTGATTTAATCCTCAGACCTTCTTCTCAGGTTAGCTTGAATTCAGCTGAATCCACACTGCACAATTATGCTTATGCCATTCTATTCCACTTTACCTTTCATGGCTCTATCCTCTGGAACCCTGGGGTTTGCAATTTGGTGGGATACGTATAATTCTCTGCTAGCGAGCTCAAGGTCCATCTCCCCTGAACTACAGATCCCTAAGTATCTTGATTAAATTGTTAATCTCTTTCTTCTTAAAGTACTTTGGGTTCAGGGGAGTTCATCACAATGCTCTAGCAGGGAATTCTAGGTACTATACCTCCATAAACTCTGAATCCCAGGATTCCATAAAATGAAGGCATGGTTGAACTACAGTTGTGTAGTGTGGAAGTACCTTTGGGAACTTCAGTTCAGATGGTGTGCTCGTGAGCTTTCTACCAGGGCTTTACAAAGTGAAAGCAAGGACATAGAGGTATCTTTTAAGCGGTGAAAAGCAACTCCAGATATCCCTCACAATGACACATATGTGGGCCAGGTTTCACTCACAAATACTCAAATTATATAGGGAAAGGTAAGGAGGCAATTGAAGGAATCCACAAGGCTCTGTGACCCTCTCCAATTTTAGGCAAATCACTTGTTCATCTCTAGCAACCAATGCTGAGAGATAGAAAGGCTAAGGCTCCCTTCTTTTCCACACTTAGGCCGTTATCAGATTACCATCTAAAAATGCCGTAATTTCCCAAAGTGGGAAGATAGTGGGAACATTGTGGGATTATAACACTTATTATTGCATGTAGCTGTAATCACACAAAAGAAACGCCACAGAATTATTGCACGGCGACCACCAGCGCTTCAAGAATGGGAGTTTACTTCCGCAATTTGGCATGGGCGAGATTTCGGCAATTCTCGTGAGAAGATGCGAGCATGATTAAAACTCCCCAAACCCCTTAATTAACAAAGTAAATGAACACACAAACACTGAAACCCTAAAAACGTGAAAACTAAAGGGAACAGTTCACAAAAAGAGCATCCTATGCTTCATTTTCACATTCTCAGCTGGAAGTTTTCTCTCTGAGGACCGTCCATTCAGGCTGTAATCTTGTGCTTACAATGAGACGTGGCTTTGCACGTAGTCAATACCACAAAAAAGCGCTATTTGATGATCTATTAACGACTTGTCCCGTGAATTGGAAATAACACCTTTTAAGCAGCTGGAGCATAGAGTAAGAATGCAAAGACAATGATGTTGTGCAATAGTGAGACCAATTTGTGCTACCCTGACATCCTAATCCTGTGATTTTTGCCATGTCTGATAATGTCATAAGTCTTACACCTTTAAAGAAAGAGTTGATTCCATTATAGGGACCCTAGTCATGAGGTACTTTTCTGGCCTTTGGTCAGGGCTCATAGAAAGAGAAATGGGTTAGTAAGAATCCTGGAGCATGTTTAGAAAATTGGGGCTGGGACAGATAGTACGTGAGAGCAAACCTGCTTCTGGATGTTTCTAGTACCAAACACCCTATAGGCAGTAACTGTGGTCTTACCTGTCTTCTGTCCTTTCTTCTGCTTTCTGCAAATGGGAGGATTCTGTTTATAAATGTTTCCTGAAGGACACTCAGACTTGCAATGAATGACTTTATGGCCCAGGAGTGAGGAAGATTTAGGGGAAAATCCTATGTACACTTCTTTGGGAGGAAAGCCTCTTGGGATTTGACTTCCTAGTCAACATGCAAAGGTCAGAGCACAGTCACAACATGAGACCCTACAGTCTGAGAGCTGTGCTGAATAAACCTCAGAAGGTACATTTCCTGTGTACAGCCCACTCCCTCGATGCAACTCCACTCAGAATGGTAACCCAGTATCTTAAAACCGTTTGCATTTATTTGCATTTAGTTGAGCAAAGTGGGATTTTCATTTTTTTTAAATGTGTAAGCTCAGGTTCTAAATGAAACTGCATATATTTGCATGACTTACTGTGCTCTTGGAAGGTCCACATAAGCTGAAGAAAGTGTGCAAATAAGTCAGCCGGAAGGAGAGAAGATAGTCACTGTGGGGAAAGAGGTGTGCACTGGTGTCTCCCTGTTTGGTTATGGGAAATCTTTTGGGCAACATAGATCTTGTTCACCAAGAAAACATCCCATATCTTTGAGCGTTTCTTTATATCTGCAGGACTAGAAGCCAGAAGAGACAGGGGCCAAGAGTCTCGGTTTCACAAACAGGTATATAATGATGGGCACTTTTTCATTCTTCCAACCCAGGTGTATTCACCCTGCACAATTATAGCAGTTTGGTACCAGTTAAAGTCCCATGGCTCCTTCCTATGGAATTCTGGGATTTGTAGTTTGGTGAGATGATTAAAATTTTCTAGTGCACTTCCCTGAATGATAGCATTAGAGCAGTCTGGCAGAGAATCCCAAGTACCTCATAAAACTACAAATCCCATAGGCTGGAGCCATGAAAGTTAAAGTGGTATAAAAGTGTGCAGTGTGGCTATACAGTCAGTTTCTACTGCTTTTTTTGCAATCCTTGGGTCTTTTTGTTTTTTAAAGCACTGACAAGGAAAGATGGTAAAAAGTAGATTTGGGATCAGGGCACTGCTATTTCCTAAACTTGGAAAA
Organism: Gambelia wislizenii; assembly: GCA_030847615.1. Classification (NCBI taxonomy): domain Eukaryota; kingdom Metazoa; phylum Chordata; class Lepidosauria; order Squamata; family Crotaphytidae; genus Gambelia; species Gambelia wislizenii. Next base: position 249,224,821 of record JAUMIR010000005.1, read on the forward strand.
GCTGGGGTTTTTTTTAAAATTGTGACCATGATTGCTAGGGGATTCTGGGAACTGTAGTTGAAAACCTAACTTTCCCAAGATTTGGCTGTTTCTAGGTGACCACAGGAAGAAGATCCAGTTTGCATGTTCCAGCTTCCAGTGCCTCTGGATAAGTTTGAGTAAAGATAAGGGAGGGAGTCTGAAGGACCACTGGGTGGGCACCAAGAGACTGAGGCCAAATCCACACTACACAAATAATCCAGTTTGAAACTGGATCATTTGCCATGGTTCCTTCATGTGGAATCCTGGGATTTGCAGTAAGACTACAAACCCCAGGATTCCATAGGAAGCAACCATAGCAAATAATCTAGTTCCAAAATGGATTATTTGTGTAGTGTGGATTTGGCCTGAGTCAAATATGAACCTGGTTCAAGTTTGGAAGCTCATGCTTTGTCTTGACAGCAAACCATTAGGAAATTCCCTAGTTGAAATTTTGCTCTTGTCACTTACTAGGTACAACTCTCTTTCTCCCAAGACACAATTAAAAGAAACAAAAGCGTATACCCAGATCTTTTAAGGATATATCTACTCAGAAGCAAATTCCATTAAGTTTCAATACTTACCGAGTATTATCTCAGCACAATTTATCTTCATGCAATGCCAGTCTCTATTGCAGGACTAATTTGAGAGTGAAAAGCAGGTTCTTCCCTGTCTTCATACAAGTTGTTGTAAGAAGAACTGGGGAACAGAGAGGTCTGGATCAGGCAAGCAGAGTATATACTTTCTACAAATGGATTGGATGAACATTTATTCAAAAGTAAAGTCTACTGAGTTTGAGGGAGCTTGCACCCAAGTCAGTGCTGACATGCCTGTGTAGAGCACAGCCAGGACCAGTTTAAGGAATTTTGCCCCCCCCCTGCAATGTTTTATTTTGGGGGGCCCATATGTTTATCTCAGGTCAATGTAATCTAACTCAATCTATGCTATTCACAGTACAGGATATTCAGATTATTACTAATCATGTTTTGGCAGGAGGAGGGTTACTACGGGGCCCCCCACAATGATGGGGCCCCCTGCGGATGCTGACACCACCGGTGCCTTAAACCAGCCCTGAGCACAGCCTCGGTGTTCCACAACTTTGAAGGCCATGTAAACAAATCTTATTTTTCTATTAGCAACCTGCCTGTAGTGAAGATGGTTTAGCAGCCAAAATCATAGAGCAGCATATTTTTTCTATCAATCATTTGTAAGCATAGAGCTGCCAGACATTTTTAATATTATTTTTCTTATTTTTTATTTGGCAAGGCTCCTATCCCTTTAACACCTCTTTGACAGGCAGCTAGTGAAAAGTTTTCTCCATGGGAAGTATCTTCTTATCTCTCTCTGGCTTTTCTTCCCAAACGAAGATTCAGGAAGGACACATCCCACGCTTTCTGCAAGCGCGCTGATGACTACAAAGGCCAATCCGAGATAAACAAGTCCGGTTGCAAAAAGCACAGCAGAAGGTCTCCTTGGGTGATGTTTTTGGGTTGTGATTTTTTCTGCATTGTCGTTTCTCTTCAAGACTTGTTCGGCGTGAGTTCTCAAATAAGGCTGCAGCATTGTGGATAGTGTGTCTCCATGCCTCCTGATATGAGGCCAGGGCGGACCACTGTTGGTGATCAATTTGGCCAAGCCTGAGATGTTGTTTCAGGGAGTCTTTGTATCGCTTTTTTGGAGTGCCCCTCTTACGCTGACCCATGGCGAGTTCACCGTAGAGTAGTATTTTTGGGAGGCGATGGTCCTCCATCCTAGAAATGTGCCCTGCCCAGCGCAGCTGCGTTCTCAATATCATGGCCTCAATGCTGGTGATCCCTGCTTGCTCAAGGACAGCAACATTCATCACACAGTCAGTCCAGTGTATATTTAGGATTGTGCGTAGACAGCGCTGATGAAAGCGCTCGAGGAGTCGTAGGTGGTGGCGATAGGTGACCCATGTTTCAGATCCATAAAGGAGGATAGACAGTACGATGGCTCTATACACACTGATTTTTGTGCTTTGCCTCAGGTGTTTATTGCTCCAGACTCTTTTGTGAAGTCTTCCAAATGCGCTATGTGCCTTTGCTAATCTGTGATCAATCTCTTTGTCAATCTTGGCATCTGAGGAGATGATGCTTCCCAGGTAGGTGAACTGCTGAATGGACTTGAGCACAGATTTGCCGACGGCAATATGGGGATGGAGGTGTTCGTCCTGTGGTGCAGGCTGGTAAAGAACTTCTGTTTTCTTCAGGTTGACTTCCCGCCCAAACAGCTCTGCAGCTCTTGCAAAGCAGGATGTTAGGCGCTGCAGAGCTGCTTCTGTGTGGGCCACAAGGGCAGCATCATCAGCGAAGAGCAGCTCACGAACTAGATAGTTTAGAGTCTTAGTGTGAGCCCTCAGGCGGCTTAAGTTAAAACAAGCTATCATCAGTACGGTAACGTATATAGATGCCGTCGTCTTCTTCAAGCTCTGCCATAGCCCTTGGAGCATCATGCTAAAGAAGATTGTAAATAAAGTTGGTGCAAGAACACAACCTTGCTTCACTCCATTAGTTATTAGAAAGGGCTCTGAAAGAGCATCGCCATATCTGACTTGACCACGCTGGCCCTCGTGTAGCAAGATAATCATTTTAAGGAATTTGGGGGGACATCCTAGTCTTTCCAGGATCTGCCACAGACCTTTTCTACTTACAGTGTCAAAGGCTTTGGTGAGGCATAACACTGCTCTCTATTGCTGGAAAAATCCTTGCAAGGATACTCCTGAACAGATTAGTTCCTGCTATTGCAGAAGAACTTCTCCCTGAAAGCCAATGTGGCTTCAGAGCCAATAGGAGCACTACAGACATGGTATTTGCCCTTAGACAACTGCAAGAAAAATGTAGGGAGCAGAACAAGGGTCTCTATGTAACATTTATCTTCTTATAGGGGGTACACAAAATGTATGATAGCTGTGTGGGTCCATAAATGAAGGGGGAAGAAATCTACAGAAGGACAATCTATTTATAAGGACCAAACAAAATGTAACAAAATATTCCATGGGTTTTTGAATCCTTCAGAATTTCTTTCTTGAGGTGAACAAAGAGTTCTGAAGGATCTTGAAACCCGGCTTACTCCCTTGGTGGCATTTTGGTTGATTCTAAAAAGGTGTTGCACTGCTATAAAAGGTGCAGACGTTCTGGCCAAAGAAGTAGTTGGTGCCCCTTTCTGCACAAAACAGGAGCCATGGTCAAACTGGATCTTACATTTCAGCCAAGCTTTTATATGGGGTAAAGGTTATCATTACCTCTAATATTTCAAAGAAGAAAGTGGGGACATATGTAGCCAGGAAACATCAGACTGTGGTCAAGATGTCAAAAGGTATTAATGGGGAAGGACAGACAAGCTAGGGATGCTGTAGCAGTTTGCTTTTGCCTGAGCCTAGTGGGGAGGACAAGACTCCACCCCTTCCTGTTATCTCCCCTCTGCTGAATAAACTGTGTGCAAACTATTTTTTGCACTTTGAACTCAGTTTGCAGCAACTGAAGCAAGCTGAGGACAAAGAGGGAAAGTGAAAGGAGAAGAGAGAAACTGGGAGATTTTAAAAGAAGCTGGAAAAGTGGGGTGGCAGAAGATTAATTGGGTCTGTTCCTGCCAAACAGACAGTTGGAGAATATGGGTTCTTGCTCTCAAAAACTCAAAGTAAGTCTAGGGTCCTTTCACGCTATGCAAACATAGCATTATGATTCTACTTTAATTGTCATGGTTCCATCTTATGGAATCCAGGGATTTGCAGTTCAGAGAGGAGTGCTTGGAATTCTCAGCCAGAGAGTTCTAGTGCCTCCTACAAACTCCAGGACTGCATAGGATTCAGCTGTGGCAGTTAAAGGGGAATCATAGTGCTATGTTTGTGTAGTATGGAAGAGCCTTACACTGATCAGCCATGATGTTACATGGTCTCTTGGCCTTCTTACAACTGCTTGTCTACTGAAGAACAGGGTTCTTATGACTGAGAAGAAAAAAAACCCTGCAGTCCCAGGCTCATGTTATTGAAAAGGAAAATTCAACTGACATGGTCTAAAATAACACAGGTTCCCACAATATAACTCCTTAGGTTTTCTGAATTTTGTTCACCTCTGATTCTACTAATTCCATTTCTTTTGGGGGTTGTTTGCAGCAATTTTATGGATCTGCACTAGATTTTTAAAAATATGGTGGTGGTGGTGGTGCGCTAAAATGATCATATGGTTTGAAGGGCAAATTTTCTCCTTTCATTTTAATTTTTTCCCCTAGAGTAATAGTGCAAATGTGCTATTACATTGAGGCATTGATGGACTTACACATTGATACACTAATGTGCTATAGCACTGTAACTAACTTTGTTGCTATTATGTACCTTCAAGTTGTTTCTGACTTATGGAAACCCTAAGGTGAACCTATCACTTTGGCAAGATTTGTTCAGAGGGGGTTTGACTTTGCCTTCCTCTGAGGCTGAGAGAAGGTGACTTGCCCAAGGTCACCCAGTGGGTTTCCATGATGAAGTGGAGAGACAAACCCTGGTCTCCAGAGCTGTAGTCCAGTGCTCAAACCACTATACCATGCTGGCTCTCTATGAAAGATGGCATAGCGATAGGGAAAAGCTATAATAGGGATAGGTCAGTCAGCCAGAGGGAAGAACTGGATAGGCTTTTTGGGAGCTGTGAATGATTAAATAGTTCAGGGGTTAGTGTATGATCTAATTGTGTATTAATAAATGTCTACTTCTTTCTTCTTTTTTTACAACTGCATCTTGGTGTTCCTGTTAAGTTTTGATAGCCTGGCCACGCTTACCACAGTGAACCCACTGAACAACACATCCACTAGTTCATATAGGGATCATCTTGATGCCCAAGTACCCAATCTCAGGAGGCATCTTGAGGGGGCAAGGGGCAAGGTGAATGACTGGAGTCCAGGGGTTTTGAACTATGGAGCCAGCCTGGAGAAGGGATCTGCCACAACCATCTTTTTCTAATAAGTCTCAAAACAAGAAAGAAAGTACTTGGAGGATGGAAATACATTATTTCAGTTGGTGCCAAAAATCGCAGGAAAATAGTCTGGGGCAATATAAATCTTATTTGGATTTTTAAAAACAAAACACAAGCACAAAAGCAACAAATATTGCAGTCTCCTGGCACATTTGCCCCATCTGGAGGAGCTCAAATTTTTAGACAAATATACATAGGATTGTGATACACACCTTTGAGAATGTAATAGGGTGTGATTACAACTATTTTCTTTTTCTTTTTTTTTTAAACTGAGTTTCTCTGCATTGACAAGGCATTTTTCTTTTTTTAAAAATCCACTTAACTGGTATGCATTAACCAGACAGCAATCTTCAGATTCGCAGATTACCTATTCTTTGCTCCTCTGGATGGCTCAGGCTAAACCATATGCTACATTAAATGCACAGCATGCAGCTGAGACTTAATTATTTTCCTACTCCAAAGTAACAACGCATGGGCCTGATCTGACAAGATCCATGGTACATGGCTTAATGGTACTTAAAACTCTCTCCCCCAGCTTTTCCCCCTTGGAACCGATAACCCCTGGGCCTTAAAAAGCAAACAAACAGAAAACGCTTCTTTCTCTTTCAGCCTCTGCTCAGGAAGCAGCAAACTAACTTCAAATACCAATTTCTTCTTTGGGAGCTGCTTTTCTTCATGACTAAAAGAAGGCAGGAAAGGGATGAATTGACCCCCATGTCTGCTGCAATTTCATTAATTATTAGTCTCTGCAGTTGATGTAGTTTGTTTTAAAGAGAGAGAGTGCACAAGCTAGGAGGGGCTGCAGCAGTTTGCTTTTGCCAGAGCTACTAGGAGCCTCCTCCTCTCCCTCCTGCTGAATTAATGGAGTACAAACTACTGTACTTTTTCCATTTGAACTCAGTGGTGCAGCAATTGAAGTAAGCTGAGGACAAAGGAGGAAAGAGAAAATGAGACATTTTAAAAGCAGCTGAAAAAATGGGATGACAGAGGTTTAATCAGGATGGTCCCTGCCAAATTGGGATAGTTGGAGAGTATGTTTTAATATCATATCTGATTAAGCCCTTATAGAATCCCAGTCCAAGCAAATGCCAGCAATGCCTGGTATTGTCAAATGACATGGGCCAGAAGCTATGCTACTGATACATGGAAGCTCTGTCAAAACTGGCAAGAGCAATTGCAACAGTTCTTGGCTGGGAGTAATATTCTGTTGCAACCTTCAGAATTAAACCAGTCTTCAATCTTGGGAAGAAAAAGGAGGGAAGGTACACATGTAGCAGCAGGCTTTGAGGAATGCTGAGTGACTGGATGAAAGGCTTTCATGTTTGCATAATAATGGTGAAAGAGCTGCAGTGTGTGAGAGAAAGAAGAGCTTGTGGGGAGTGATGGTGGTGAGGGGGTAGATGGAAGCTAAGGCATAAGGGTTTAGGAATCTCTCCCCTTCTATGAAATTTCACAGGCAAGATAGACAGACAGAGGGCCCATCTATACAAGGCAAAAAACCTGGAGTGCCTTGCACTAATGGCATTTCGCAGCAGCGACTTGTCTTAATGATGTTTTTGCCCCCATGAGCCCCCATAAGCTTTGCATGCAAGATGGTGGCTGCAAGTGATTTACTCATGTTTGTACTTACCTCAATTTGCTAACGACGAACTTTTTTAAAAAAGATGTCTAAGATAAGCTAGAGTTATTTTTTGATTTAACAGGAAAGCAAAAAACAAAAAAAAAACCACCCTCGTTTTATCACCCTAGCGATCGCTCACTAAGGCAAAATCCAACATGGCAGCAGCAGGCGCTTGTCCTGTTAGCAAGCCCCACCCCCACACTCACCCGGCCAATCAGCTTTGCGCTCCCTCTCCTATGGGAAAGTGATTCATATCAAATCACTTCTCCCAATGAGCAGGAATGTGCACCACCTTTGTTGCTGTTTTGGGACCCCCTCCTTCCGAATACAGTGGATTGATGTGGGATCCCATTTAGGTCGTATTCCCAGTGAATTCCATGTGGGTTATTCTGACCATTTAGACAACCCCAGAGACAGACAGACTTGTGCCCATTGGCTAAGTGGTCATAGCTGCATCCTTCAATTCATCTACTGAGCTCCCTTCACAGTTGAAATTATGTTGAGGATGATGGGGTTTCAGATGTTTAAGCTGAACTACAAGGGGATGAATCAGAGCCTCAATCCTCCTTGTATCATCCAAAGTGGAAGTTGGGAAACATCCCCATGGGGAGATATGTAACTTGTTTCTCAGAAACTGGGGGGAGTTCTTTTTGTTTGTTTAAAGCAACAATTCCTAGAATTCTAGCAAGTGCTAGGCTACCTGGAGATTCTGGAAGTTGTAGTCCAAGAAAGGTAATGTCTCCAAGTTCTATAGCTTCTTTCCTTGAAAGAAATGCACAACCTAGGCCATAAAGCCTCTGAAAAGGAAGCACATTTCACCTGTGCTTTCTGTCGGTCCATACTCAAGGTCAGATTAAAGTGAATCAGGCCCTAGAGGAGTTCCAAAACCAGGACCCCGTTAGTCACATGTTTGCGATATTCTGTGAGTGGTGGGAGAGAAATTAAATAGCACAATGGACAGCAGCACTAAAACGTTTATGTGCAAACCCACTTTTCAGCTGTGCAACTTTCATATTCTTAAATTCTTACAAGCACAATGTGTACTTAGACATGCATCCTTTGTGCTCAGTGGTGTGCTCAAGTAAGTGTGCATAAGACAGATTACAGACAGCCTTGATATTATCCTGGGAGGGCTTAACAATAACTGCTATCTTAACATATCTTAGTGCTTGATTATTTGGAACATTTCTGATTGAACAGTCCAGAGGAAGCTCAACTACATAGGAATTTTTGTGGTCCAATTTTACCAGATCATTTGTGGGGGGTATCCTTTCTGACTATTTATTATTTATTCAATCTATATGCCACCTTTCTCCTGGAGTGGGCCCCCCTAGGAGGATTGTGTCCTCCTGCCCCACGTTTCTTGAGTGAGGGGCCTGTTGCAATTACACTGGCTGAACCATTTATGTATAATCCAGCCCTGTCCACACTGCAATTTTGAATGCCCTTAACCACTTTCTAGGGTTCTAAATGATAGTATGTCCTCCAACTCTCCCAGGACTTTATCAGATGAGCCCCTTAAAATGTTCTTTTGTTGGCATAAAAAAATCCATTTTTATGCCAGCAAAAGAACTCCCCACAAAACACTTATCTTCTCTCCCGGGAAAGGCTTCCTGGGCAATGAAGGAGAAAGTGAATGAAGCCTGTTCATTTCCTCATTTGAAATCCTGCGAGATTTAATTGTGTGGGAAATTAAACATAAAACAAAAAATAAAACACAAAAGTTACACAAAGCATAAAAACACACTTAAAAACTTCCAAGTAAACCAGGGAAGGTTAAAAAAAGTGCAGCACCTACCTGGATGGTGCGATATCACCCAGAAATGTTCTGGCCGGTCCGGCCATTCATGAGGTAAATACATGCGAAAAAAAGACAAGAGGTTACACATGCTGGCTATGCTGGCAAAAAAACAGCACAGCCAATTGATTGATGGCTTGGCCGTCAATAAAACAGATTGGCTTAAGGACAAGATATAAATGTGAAAGTGTGATGTCGTCTGGTATGCGCACCCTTTCACATTTATTGCATCTGATAAAGCTCTCCACTGGCTGCCTATTAGTTTCCGGGCACAGTACAAGGTGTTGGTTATAACCTTTAAAGCCCTACATGGCTTGGGTCCAACTTATCTCCGGGACCGCCTCCTTCTGTACGACCCTCCCCGCGCACTTTGATCCTCTGGGAGGAATCTGTTACAGCCTATGAAAACAAGGCTGTCGGTGACCTCCCAGAGGGCCTTCTCTGCTGCTGCTCCCAGATTATGGAATGGCCTGCCGGATGAGATCCGTCTTATTACCACCTTAGACAGCTTTAAAAAAGCTGTCAAGACGGATCTTTTCCGGCAGGCCTTTCCTGAATAACTATCCCGGCTCAAGACTCGGCTGTCCTTCTGAGCTGTAATTAGATTTTTTAACTATTGTATGTTTTAATTTTTTCTTTCTAATTTATATATTTTAATTACTGTATGTTTTTAATCTTTTATAATTTAACATTATTTTAAGGGGTGGGTGGGTTAGGGTACTGTGTCTATGGAGTTTTATATTGTAAGCCACCCCGATTGCGTTGCAGAGGGGCGGGATAGAAATAATTTATTATTATTATTATTATTATTATTATTATTATATAAAGTCCCCAGTTTGGCAGAGAAAGTCCTGATTAGTCTTCTATAGTTCCACTTTTTCAGCTACTGTTAAAATGTCCAGGTTTCTCCCTTCTTTTCCCACATTCCCCTTAGCCTTCAGCTTACTTCAGTTGCTGCAAACAAGTCCAAAAGTAGTTCATCCTCAATTAACTCAACAGGGGAGAGAGGAGAGGAAGGAGTGGAAGGTTCAGGCAAAAGCAAACTGATGCAACCACTCCCACCTTGTCTGTCCTTCCTTATTAATAACTTTTGGCATCTCGACCACATTTTGATGTTGTTAGGCCACATGGATCCCAGTTTTCATCTATAAAATATTGGAGGGTATGTGATAGGTACTCACATTCCTGCATATATCCATATGAAGCAAATGTTTAAAGCCCATTATAACATTCAGGTATTGTTTCTGGTGCTATTTTGCTTATCCTTTTTCACTGGCACCTGCTTTATTGTTTTATTCTTCTCTCTGCATTCTCTGTCTCTCTCTCCCTTTTATAAAGCCTCAGCTCAAACATATATAATTATATCTGTGCTAGGCAGTTTTTCATATGTTCCCAGGTTCTTGTCTTATTGCACCTATTTGACGGTTTTATAATTCAGAGGTAATTGCTTTGCAATTATTTTTCATGATGCATGGTGAAGTTTTATATTGTGTAGTTGGCAGATATTCTTTACGACATTGTTTTCTCTAATGGGTAAATTAGACCTAGTTCTATCATATAGAAAGGTGGCTTTTTTTTAAATAAAAAAATTGTATGACAAACGATAGAGTGGAGAAAGCACTTAAAATATTTTCCCCTTTTCTGCAAAAAAAAAAAAAGTAATTAGATGATCTATGAGGGTTTACAACTGAAATATTACTATCAGTGGGTCTGGTTGTAGTTGTTCTCTGAGGATGGTTATGTCTATCCCAGGCTTTGGATGGGGAAATCTGTTGCAAAAGTGAGGTCGGCCATTGCCTTGTGAGTAGTGCCTCTCCTGACTGAAACCCTACAGAATTGCCTGTCAGTATAAACCAGAGGTGGGCAACTGTTTTCAGTCTCCAACTCCAGATGTCTTTTGTCTACAACTCCCAGAATACATCTGGCCTTAGTCAGCACTTAGGAATATTGAGCTACAAGTGATGTAGTTGTCTACAACTAATTACTTTTGGGGAATAATGAGGGTGTAATGAAGCCACATTTGAAAAGTAACAAAAGTTAAGAGTGAAGGTAATGGCAGGGGGAGGTTTACTAAGTAATCATTTCTAGTTATTTTCAAAAGTTGCTTTTAAATGGCCCTTTTAGAAGCATTTTGATAGGATTTTTACAAGTTCCTCATCATTCTCTTAACAATTCCTAAGGTCCTCTCCCACCCTGTGTAACAGCAAGCAATGGGAAAATGACAAGAAGGTCTGGAAGAAGCCATGCCCTATGGGGAGCAGCTTAGGGAGCTGGGAATGTTTCATCTGGAGAAGAGAAGGTTAAGAGGGGACATGATAGCCATGTTTAAATATTTGAAAGGATGTCATACTGAGGATGGAGCAAGCTTGTTTTCTGCTGCTCCAGAGACTAGGACGCAGAGCAATGGACTCAGACTAAAGGAAAAACGATTCCTCCTAAACATTAGGAAGAACTTCCTGCTAGTAAGAGCTGTTTGGCAGTGGAATATGCTGCCTTGGAATGTGGGGGAGTCTCCTTCTTTGGAGGTTTTAAAACAGAGGCTGGATGGCCATTTGTTGGGAATGATTTGATTGTGTATTCCTGCATGACAGGGGGTTGGACTAGATGGCTGTTGTGGTCTCTTCCAACTCTATGATTCAATGATTCTAAGGATCATAACAAGTAATGTAACACATTAATTTTGCAACATGCTAACAAGTAATGCCAGTGGCTTACTCTTCAAACCCTGCAAAAAGTAAAGGGGATAACATCCTTTTCCTAAGAAAGCTCTGGTGCTAACCCCTGATACAAGGGAATCTTGTACACATTCAAGTTTACAGTATTTTTTTCAGGTTTGATGTTAAAGATACAAGCCTGTTTTGGAAATCATACCATCATTTTACAAGGTTCCATTTTATTTTTGATGCATAGAATTTCCAAAATAAATAAATAAAAGGTTTGCTTTTTATCAGAAATGTGAATTTTTAAACAATCTAAAGCAATGGGTAATTGAAGCCTAGATAAAATGCAAGAGCAATTTATTGCTTTTAGCAAAAATGCTGTATAATTGGCTATATGCTTGTCAGTTCTGTGATTGAATGAAATGGATAGGTGCATGTTTACCAACCCTCCCACAACATATGCAGCCTGCTCCTAACCATGTTTACTCAGAACTGACTCCTTTTGATTTGGATAGGGCTTATTCTCAACCAGAACTTGGGAATAGTTACTTTTGGACTACAGCTCCCAATATCCCTCAGCCAGGATTGCCCATGCTGGTTAGTTTCAGCAAGGTCACTCTATCATGGGCCTTTAAACCATGATCTTCCTTTGGCAGTGTATGTGAACAAATACAACACTAAACTCTCTATAATACAGTTTATGTCCACCCAAGAGACTAGGTTGGTGAGTACATTAAGACAGGGCTTTCTTTGTAGCAATATCTTGCTAGTGGAATTCCCTTCCAAGGGAAGTCAAGCAGGTTCCATCCTTATTGAGCTTCCAGTGGACAGTCAAAACTATATTATTCCTTATGACTTCTGGATGGTTTGAATCCCCACTCAGCTATGGAAGCCCACTGTGATATATAGGCTAACTCCACTTCAAGAACACAAGCTTTCAGCAGGTTCAGAAAAGCTTTATTCAGCAAGCAAAGTTGATCACAGCACAAAGATGTTGTTAGGACTGAAGATGTTTAGTTACACAGTATACTTATAACAGAAAGCAATTCAGGCAGTTTTCCCTGAGCTTACACCCCATTCACCAATTAACCAAAACAACTTGTCTTCCCAGGCAGACCCTTCCTTGGAATGGGACAATTCAGTGTGGCCGGTTCATCGTGGCCAGTTCAGAGTGGCTGCTTCATCATAGCATGGTTCTGTTCATGTATCAATTGATAATTTGTTACCTTAAGAGGCAAGAGCCCCACCCATGATGCCAAAATCTCTATTATTATTTGAGGAAATTATTAGCTCAAATAGAAGTCTGCAAGAGGAGGGTAATGTTGGGGATCTTTTCACCTATGTATACCAGTACTAACTGTAGAGAGCACTCCAGTTAAAGTAAAACTATAGGAGAGATTTCTGTAGGAATAGATTTGGGAATGGTAACTTAATTGTTTGATTGAATGAATAATTGCTGAGGCATCTAGGGCTGGAAGGAAGGATTAGCCCATACCTCCTTAATGACTGTGTTTATTAAAGCACTTCTGCTCAATCCTAATATGGGCTTCCTTGCCATAATATTTCCAAGACACGTTCCAGGTCATTGTGACCTCCAACAGACCTCTTTTTGGTTCACCCTGGCCAACTTGACCCCAAAAAGTGTCCAATATTTCCAATTATGAGATATTATAGGGATTGAGTAGTAGGGCATGCTAGCAAATTCATAATTTTGTCAAGAAAATGCAATCAACACCATTTCTGTTTGGTTGGATTGTCTTGCAAAACCATTTGGGTAATGACCAATAATTGACAATAACCCTAAGCCTTAACTTAACTTTACCCCTTACCCAAATGATTCTACAAGACCATCCCAACCAGACAAAAATGGTTTTGATTGCATTTTCTTGACAAAATTATCAATTGATATGTGAGCAGAACCATGCTGTGCTGAAATGGCCATGCTGAACTGGCTGTGCTGAAACATCCTAGGCCCCCTCCTTTCCTCCCATACCAGACTTTCCCCAGGAATGACCTTAACAACTTACAGCACACTTATTTTCCCAGATATCTGCTCATTAGCCCAAGCCAAGAGATATAAACAATTCTTGGTGTTGTATAATCCATCATCCAGTATGGTACAGCATAAGCATGAACATGTTTAATCAGCATGGCATGGCTTACCATCCTGACACCCACTAGGAGACCTTGGGCAAGTCACACACTCTCAGTCTCAGTGGAAGGCAATGGCAACCCTCCTCTGAATAAATCTTGCCAACTAAACTCTAGGGGGTTGTTTAGATAATGAAAAAAAAAATCCTCAAGGAATGCAGGCAGAATACCTTTTGTCCAGATGAGCTCCTGCTGGGAGTTGCCATATTGGGAAGGAGGGAGGCTGAAAACTCCAAGTAGTTTGTGATTACAGCTTTCATTGTTTCTCACAATCTTTTTTTTAAAAATGTGAAAATGTGCATAAAAGCCTGTTTGAACAACCAACTCAAATTGGGGCACATCCAGGATGTAAAAACATGATTGGTAGGATGTTCACGGGGGTGGGCTTGCCAGTGAAGAAGCAGCCAAGGCTGCCATTGTTGTTTTTCATGGACATGACCAAGTGCTATTTTCGAGCAGCAAAACAAAAACAAAACAACAACAACAACAAACAACAAACAAAAAAACATTTTAAGCAGAAGATCACTCTTCTGCATCTCTGATATAACACGGCAAAAAAGTGGGGGGGAATGGAGGGAGCTTTGGAGGAAAAATAAGGCAGGTAATTCACTTGCAGCTACCATCTTTTCTCTTGGGCATGCTCTCTATGAACGTCAAACTTGGATAGCTTTCCATGCCAGTGATCTTGCGAATGAATCATGGGGACAAATGAACACTGCTGCGATAGTGAGGTAATGTGCTATTTCCCGCAATTAATTCTCCTGTCTGACTGAGCCCTAGGATAGGGTCACCATAAGCTGAAGTGGACTTGAAGCCACATAACAGCAGCAGCAGCAGCAGCAGCGAATGCCTATTAATTAACTAATTGATTAATTAATATGCAGGTTCATGCTAAGCATACACACACATGAAATCACAAGTAATGTATTGTATTTGAGCATTTTCTTAGTGAAGTATATATTTTAGAAAATCACCCACATTGTAGATAGCTTGTGTAGAACTTTTCAGAGAAAAACATCAACCAATTTCCATAAGAATAAGATACTAAAATGGGATTCATGAGTTTGTTTGTATTATTTTTGTAGCTCATTATTATGATGCAACCAACCAAGGAGGAGAGTAATTAGCACAATTTCCCAATTCAAACAAAGAGAGAGAGGTAATAGATTATTTCCTAACTCAGCCCCAATGTGACAATGGCATCTGGTGTTCACATTTCAGTAATATGATGGCATCCCATCATTCTGAGAGAATCCAAATGTATATTTTAAATATTGATAATATGTGCAGAAGATCAACAAAGATAAATAGTGCAAGACTCTGTTGTATTGTGAAAAGGAAGTCTGCCAGTTTGTGATTGCTGGGTTAGCAATAGAATTTCCTGGGATGTTGGCCCATTTTAGTGATGGAAGGAAGATGTAGCAGAGTTTACCCAGAGAAGTACACTGAATCTCTACCATGTCCTACTAAGACTAATCTTTTTGAAAAATGAATGGTGAGCAAGCAGTATTTAAGCCAGTGATGGCGAACCTATGACACGTGTGTCAGCACTGACACGCATAGCCATTTTGGGTGACACGCAGCTCTAGGCCTTCCCGCCCCCAACCACAACCTCACCACCCTCCCTAAAGTGGCAACCAGGGCTTTGAGGCCACTTTTGGGAGGCTGGGGGAGGTGGGGGAGGGAAAGTGGCGACGGGGCCTCCAGAGGCCCCGTCGCCACTTTCAGGAAGCCAGGGAAGGTTTAATTAATTAATTGTTTAATTAATTATTAATTAAACAATTAATAATATTGTTTAATAATATTGTTTATTAAACAATAAATATCACGAATAATGTTTTTTCCTCAAAGTGACACACCACCTGAGTTATGCTCAGTTTTTTTGCGAAGTCTGACACACCAAGCTCAAAAGGTTGCCCATCACTGATTTAAGCGATTTGCTTGAAAAGTTCATTTGTATCATACACATACATTCTAAATATGCATTTAACTAACACTTAACTCCTAACTGACTAGTTAACTCCTAACTAGAAGAAAATTTCAGGCATAAGAACTGTATAGGACTGTGACTCACCACCATCTGGGTCAGGCGCAAGAGAAGGAGGAAGTGAGAGGGAGGGGTCTGTGTGGCCACAGACACCTGGAAGTTGCTGGTTGATGGATTATACTGATCATCAATGCACATCGATGCACCTCTATAGGTGAGCAAAGGGAGTGCTTGAGAGACAACATGAAATACAGTTAGGGGCTTGCAGGAAATCCTACACTGTCAAAATCACTCCCATTGCTCTAATAGGAAAAGGAGGTATGGGCATAATGAGAATGAGTGATTGGAACTGCGTTTCCCATAGTGATAAAATAGCTCAGTGGTGGCAAGTGGCATCTATGCCAGGACACAGTGAATCTGCTCTGGATGTTATTGCAGGAGCTATCCAAGAGAAGAACTTCCTGTGCTTTGGGAATAGGTTTCAGTACCATGGATAGCTCCTGTCATGTCTAGAGTAAAACCTAGAGAAGATCTACCACAGCCCTGCCATGGAAGCCACCAGCTGTCGCTGCAAGGATATTTTGCAAGGAGTACTCTCTGATAGAATAACGCACATTTCCTCTGGTTTGAATAACATGATATTCAATTCCAGTATTTGTGAAGGCATGCCTGGTTCTTTTCATCAGTGGTTTGTGCATTCCTGGTAATGATGGGTGCAGATTTGCAGCCTCATGAGTCACGTCAGAAGACCCAAGAGTGAAATATACTCTGCTGCTGTCTAATTTCAAGGACAGAAATACTGTAGCTCAATATTTTCATTTGCTTACCTACTACTATTTTAGTTAGCTGTATTGGCCTTGGAATTTAAGAAGAATTTGGAAACTTTACTTTTTTTTGGAGTACACCTCCCAGACTTTCACATGCTGTGTGGCCACTGGCTATGTTAGGTAGATAATTCCAAGAGCTGTAATAATAGTAACAATAACAAAACAACCACCACCACCCTTTTCTGTGTTCTGGATTTAATGGCGTGTTAGGAATACTGTGATAGCTGTGTTGTTAGGTTTTCAATGCAAATAGTACACATTAGTATTTGTGGACATTTATCCTAGATATGTCATTGAACTGGAGGTATTATCTGCATTTTTAGTGTGTGTGTGGTAGGGGGTTGTTCTATGCTTCTCCTGTCCCCTTTACACTAGTTTCACATCCTAAAATGCATTCTCTCCCACAGTTGTACACTGCTTAGGGGTTTGCTTTAAATGTTGACTATGATGCAACTTGCATAGAATCTTAAAGTTTAAAGGGTCTTCAGGGACTATTTTGTCTCAATTCCATGCCATGTAATGATGAATTAGTAGAAATACACCACTAAAGCACCCATAGAGCTGAGCATTCAACCTCTGTTTGAAAAGTGTCAATGGAGAGGAGTCCACCACCTTTTAAGGCAGGTTTTTCAAACAGCTTTTACCAACAGGAAATTCTTAAAGTTCATCAGAATCTCCATTCTTGTCATTTGAATCCAGTTGTTCTGGCTCTACCAGCGGGAAAACTAGTTTGCTTCATCATGTACATGAGTGGTTCTCTATCCCTGACCATTGGCCAAGATGGTTGTGTCTTCTGGGAGATGAAATTGAAAACACTGGAAGACCAAAGGGAGAGAATCACTGAACTACATGATGGCCCTTCAAGTATTAAAGGTGGCTATCACCAGGATTGGTTTCAGGAATTTGTGGCCCCCCTGCAACACTTTGTTTTGGGAGCCCCCATATGTTTATCTCAGAACCTAACCTAACCTAACCCATTCACAGTACAGGATATTGAGATTATTACTAATAATGTTTTTGCAGGAGGAGGGTTACTACACCTGCCCCCACAATGACAGGCCCCCTGCGGCTGCAGGTGTTGCAGGGCCCTTAAACCTGCTCTGGCTATCATATCACCTGTCATTTTTCTCTTCTCCATGTTAAACAAACAAAATCCCTCTACCATTCCCTCATGACAAATTGGTTTTCAGACCCTTTGCCATCTTAGTTGTGCTCCTTTGGACACATTCCAGCTTCTCAATATCTTTTTACCTGTAGTGTCCAGAAGTGGACACAATATTCCAGAAGAGCTGACTGAAACAGAATAGAGTGGTGCTGCTACATCCCTTGATCTGGACATTGCAGTTTTGTTGATGCAATCTAGAAGTGTCTTGGCTGTTTTGCTGGCATATCACATGGTCATTGGTCTACTATGACCATGACGACCTTTTCACATGTTTAGCTACTTATGACTGGGATCCCTAGCTAGAACTGTGTAGTGTGGAAGGGTCTCCAAAAGAGGGATTATTTATTTATTTATTTTAATAGTTATATCCCACCCTATATCTGAAGATCTCAGGGTGGCTTACAATCAAATCAATTTAAAACAATAAATAATTACAATAGTTTAAAAAGATTAAAATATATATTAAATATATTAAATCATTTCTCAGTTAAAATTCAAAAATGGTTAAAACAATTTTAAATACTGTATCTATAAAACATTAGCACGTTGGAGATTATCAGATGTGGGAGAATGCACAAAAAATCATGTTCCCAACCGTGTCTGAAGATCTTGACAAGAACAGAAAGGGAGACCTTACCATATGCTGCATCCTTCAGCCATTCTGGGGGCATAGCGCCAGCATCAGTAAGGCATTCCTTTTATATTGAGGGGGAGAAGCCACTAATCCAAAGGGACGCCTTACTGATCTCTATGCTACGCCCCCGGAATGCTGGAAGAAGATGTTGTCTGGTAAAGTCGCCTGTTTTTGTTCTTATTCTGATCTTTTAATTCAGTTTTTGCCATGTCTGAGAATCTCCATAGTATCTAGTGAGGCTTTTAAAGAGGGCATCCTACAGCCAGCATACCACTGCTAAGCAATACTAATCTTTCAAGCTTATTCTTATGATTAGTATTATTATATATTTATATCCCCCCTTCTCCCAAAATTGAGGACTTAAGGCAGAGTACATTTTTTATTTAAAAAAATGCACAGATGTACAGTGTGTGTGTGGAAGGGTATGTAGGTATATCTGAAACCAGTAAATGCAAAAATGAAAATATTTGCAGAAAGGAAGAGCTTTGGCATTACAATAGTAACACCTTTGTGTTTTTCTACTTCAGGAAACTAGTCGCGCAAGGACTACCTGTGATTTTTCCTCTCTTTTTTTGGCAGGCTCAGGTGATATGTAATTCTGCAAAGTGTTTAACACTTCCAAAATGTGCTGATTGTCTTTTACTGCTGTTCTCTTCCCTGGAGGAGGGGATGTCTTGCAATCTAATTGGGATCCATGTGAGGCTGTTAATGTAGACAACTTTACCATTGATACCTCTGAATACACAGAAGCAGCAACACATTTTAATTTGGGCCAGTGTTTGCCAGTTAATGAATACAAGAGTTATTTGTTTCAAGGGCACATGTTCCATTCTGCTGTGCTTTGATTCTAAGTGTAAAATAATCTCCTGGATGGAATTTAAAAGTTGCCAGGATTTCTGGAACTCAATACGGCCCGCGTCAGGCAGGCCTATACAAGATCACCTCAGGTCTCATATGAGGAGGGCCTCCCATGAGATATCAGGGCTTCGATAAGAAATTTCATCAGTATCCAAAAAGCCCATGCAATTCTTTTGATAGGAGGCCAGCCGTGGTGAAATGAAAACTGTACTGTGCTGCTCAGCATCAGCACAGCTGGACGTAAAGGAGGAAGAATGATACTATGTCAGCTGTAATCCCAGGAAATGGACCTCTAGCATTTGGTATGTAAGTCTTGATTACTGTATATATATGAAATGCTTGGGGGCCAATCTGGTAGCTGCATAACTGGCACCCTCTCACAAATACAGGATGTGGGTGTTCTGTGTCACCTCAATATGGAATTAGACCTCAGGACCCTAAATATGGCATGTCCCATAGAAAATGAGACACCTTGGAACCTGAATGGAATGAGATGTCACAGAAGAGGAGATGCGTGGTGGCGGCAGCTGAAAACTACAGTCCCTTGTCTAGTAGTTCCCCTCTTTCCTTCACCTGTAGCAAAACAGAACACATACAGGAGGGTGGAGCAAGTTCAGCACCACACCCTCCCACATTTCACAGCTGAAAACAAGGACACATAAGGCCAAGCAACTGCAGAATGTGGTCAAGATGGCAAACTATTAATGAGGAAGAACATACAGGCTAGGGGAGACTTCAACATTTGGCCAAGAAGAGCAGGATTCTGCCCCCTCCTCTTCTCTTCTCTCCCCACTTCCCCAAGTTAATTGAGTGGCATTTTGCACTCAGTTTACAACAACTTAAGCAAGTTGAGGACAACAGAAGCAAATGGAAGGAGAGAGAAACTGGGACATTTTGAAAGCAACTGAAAAAATGGGATGACAGAGGATTCATTGGGACTGTCTCTGCGAGGGAGGAAAAGGCTCTCCAGTGTGTCCAGATGCTGCTACTACTTCTGCTACTGCAGAGATTTAGCCCTCCTGTGGGCTACTGACTGGCTTCCAACTGCCTCTTGGCAGACTCCGGCTCAGGTACTACTCTCCCACGCCCATCTGTGTCATCTCTGGGTGCTGGGGGATTGCTAAAATTCTCAGCAAGCGTACAGAACTGTCCCAGCACCTTCTCCAAGGAAAATCCAGGCAGTGCTATTTGCCAACCAATTGAGGACTTTATCACATGAGGCTGGTATTTTGTGATTACAGCAAAGATACTACAGTACTGTATTTGTCTTGTATTTATTACACAATGTGTCTATCCTGTTTCTGCTTTGTTTCTGTAATGCACCTTTTCATTGTTGGGGAAAAGCCATCAATGTGCCAAATATCGCTGGTATTCCATTAGTCGCCTGGTGTGATATGTCCTTTCTGCTTAAGTAACAGTATGATGGCAATCACATGGCATGAGGGAGTATGATTCTCCTCCTCTCCCTCTTTTTCCCCCTCCACCTCACTGTTACCAAGCAGGTGGAGGTTGTTTTTACTCCATGCCTTTCATTTTTTTTAATTTTTATTTTTTGCTGTGATTGCATAATTACAGCAAAATGATAAAATAAAAATCATTTTTTATCATTTCTCCATAATTATGGAATCATGGAAAAAAATTTAAAAATCAAAATCAAATGACAGTATGCACTGAATGGGGTACACAGTGGGGTTATGGAGTAGGTGTGGAAGGTACCATGGATTGTCAAAGCAGCACACTCCCAGAACACCAATGCAATTGTAGAGAAATGTGATAATGAACATTTTCAAAACAGTATGTTCACATTTGCTCCACTAACACAATTGCTGCAAGAAAACCCAGCTGGTGTGATAAAGTCCTGGGAATCCTGGTTTCATTACTAGTGATGTCAGTGTTCCATACTTTTCTTTGTAACTTATCTGTTTTCTTTTTGGGGTTATTTTTATCCTTTCATTGGTGACTCTTTTTAAAATGTTCTTTTTTCTTTGTTATGGCTTGTGTTTCTTCCGTTTCTTCCAATCTGATACCTATTTGCTGCCTTTCTTCTTTTCAATTTACCTTTTCTTGCTGCTTACAGAACTGTTGCTCAATTGCTTCTAAAGTTGCTATTGTTCCTGATTTATTTCTCTCCAGATCTTTTCACCTTCTTGTTCTCACTGAAACATGACTCCCTGCCCATGATGCTGCTATATCTGCTGCCCTCTCATTTGGAGGACTCTCCTTTTCTCATACAAGTTGCCATGAGGGTAGGGGTTGGGGTGGGATGGTTCTTCTATTATCTAGCTCATGCCAGTTTCAGCTTTTTTCCTTTCCACTAACTTACTGTTTCTCTTCTTTAGAGTCCCATGCTGTGAGACTCTCTTTGCCTCTACTGTCTGTTGGAAATCCCCCTGTCCCTGGGTGGGTAGATCCACAAACACCTGGACAACTTCAACAGGAAAGAAGAAACCCTAAAAGTAAACAAAATCTGGCTGCCAGTCCTGAAAAACACTAAAATCAAAACTCAACACATGCAAATGAACTCCATCCAGGGACAGGGGGATTTCCAACAGAAAACGGACCATTAGCCAACCATTAGCCAAACAGACACTAATCCTCCTTGCATATCTCCATCCAGAAACAAGCCATTCAAATACACAAATTTACATATCCTCTCCAACAGGGGCTCACAGTATATAAACCCCACACACATTCCTATCCAACCATTCTCTGAAGATGCCAGCCACAGATGCAGGCGAAACATCAGAAATAAACTCTTCGAGAACACGGCCTCACAGTCCAGGGGGGAAAAAAACCAAAAACAAGGAAAACCTACTGTCTTGGAAATATTTTAGCAAACACACCCAAGCTAGGATTAAGCAGAGCCTCTAGTAAATAACACCATTATGGAGGTATGTGCTAATCCCTTCTTGGGCACCCCTGGCAATGAATCACACATCCTAAACAATCAAATGACCTACACATCCCAAATCTCCAGGAACCCCTTGGTAACCCACTCCTGTCCTACAATGTGAGATTGTCATAAACCCATCAATTCCTATCTTCCTGCCATTAACAGCAATTAGTTGAGTTTTGGTTTCCTTTGTTTAAATGGTGGCAAACCCATCTAAGTTTTGTTCTAAGCCCAAGTATTCCCAGGACACAAACTATAGTATAAATATTATCCCCAAACAATAGCAATGTGTAGCCATTGTGTTCAACACCTGGTTAATCTCTCTGTCAGAGCACCCCTGGATCAGACTTCCAGTGCTACCCTCAGACTTCTGTCTCAGTACTTCCCTACTGTTCAGACTGGTAACTATCACCCTATTTCCCAAATCTATTCCTCTATCCAACCTTTATGCCTTAAACTCTTCATTAGCCTTGCGTGATTCTTGTGATCATGTATTTCATGTGTGATTGCTTTCTGTCTTATTGTCCAATAAAAACAATTCACTTCACTTTAAACTAGAGTTCTCTGCAGTTAGTACTGGTATACATAGGTGAAAAGGTCCCGAAGTTACCCACCTCTCACAGCATTCCTTTTGAGGTAATCATCATTCCCCAAAATATTAATATAATTTTGATATTACAAGTGGGGTCCTAAAGCACCCCATCTATTTGGGTAACAGTTTGATCATTATTTTCTTTCTTTTGCACTTGTTCATAATCCACCTCCTTGGTATTCTGTTGTTCACTTCTTTTGACACCTTCATTTTGTTAATTCTGAGGGCTTTTCACAAGCCTTGGTCTCTTCTCTGTCTTCCTTTAATTCTGGTGATTCCTTGGTTTCAGCTATTTCTTTACTCAACTCAACTTTATCTTCAACTCTTAATAGTTTTTCCCCTTTGTCAACACATATGGTCTCTTCTACCAAACCTCAGCCTTGGCTTACTCCTTTTATTTGGTATCTTTGCTTCTGCTCTCATGCAGCTGAATGTTTGTGGAGGAAGACAAGAGCCTGGGACAGACTACATTCATTATAAATTCATTCTTTATTCTTTCTATTGTGTTATCTTTTTGGCCAAACAAAAATATTCATTTATTTATGCTAATTCATGGTGCCTACTGCATTGCTTTTCTACCTTTCATTCCTTTTTAAAGCCCTCCCCTCCACCTCTCTCTCCATCATTTTCTGCTGATGATTTTGCAACTTCCTTTAATATTAAAATTAAAATTATCTATTCTGATCTTAATGCTCTTGAGCCTTCCTCATTATCAATATATCAAATGTCTGTTTCTTCTACGTTTTCTACTCCCCTGTCTTGTTAGATAAACTATCCAAAATCTTGAAGTCTTCAAATCCTTCTACTTGCTCTCTTGATCCTGTTCCTTCTCACTTAATTACTATTGCACCTGCAATTCTTTCTTCTCTTCTCCATATTATTAATCTGTCCATTTCTACTGGTTCATATCCTTCTGAGTTTAAACATGCTACTGTTTATCCAATTCTTAAGAAGCCTTCACTTGATCCATCTTCTCTTTCTAATTATCGCTCTGTTTCACTGTTGCCTTTCCTATCACGTTTTGGAATGTGTTGTTTATGTACGTTGCCTCAAATTTCTTTCTTGTATTTCTGCACCCTTTGCACTTTACAGACACAGCTCTTATAAAAATCACAGATGATCTCCTTCAGGTCAAGTCAAAAGTCTATATACAATCCTTATTCTCTTTGCTCTCTCTGCAGCCTTTGATACAATTGATCATGTCCTTTTGTTAGAATCACTTGATGACCTAGGGTTTACTGATTCAGACCTGAGGTGGTTTACATCTTATCACTCAGGCTGATTATTTAATGTGGTAGCTGAAGGTCATGTATCTTCTTCTTTTCCTTCTTTTGGTTGGGGTTCCAAAGGGCCCTGTTCTGGGCTTTTTGTTGTTTTCTGTTTATACACTATCTTTAGGTAGTCTTGCCAGTTCACATGGCTTTCAATATCATCTTTATGCTGATGATATTAAGCTGTATTTCTCTACTCCAGAACTTTCTTCTGACATTGAACATCATATTACAGCACATCTTTCAGGTATTTCAGCATGGATGCTTCATCATTGTCTAAAACAACATGGCAAAGACAGAACGACTAATCTTTCCTCCAAAACCTTCTTTATACCTTACATTCCCCATCACTGTTAATAATGTTTCCATTTAACCTATGATTATAAAGGAAACACATAATTGATTTTAATAAATTTTAATAAGCCATAATAACTTTAATAAATGATAACTAAACAAACACACTGTGATTCTACAGTTGCTAAAACATTGGTTGCTCTGATGCTGACCCCAAAGTCTTCTGCAATATTTGGGTAAATCCTCAGTTGGAATTTGGAAATAATAGATCTAAAGGGCTTAGAGATTCTCCTATTTTAGTCTCAGCACAAGACCAGACCCCCAGGAAGGAATGCAGGGGGTTACAGAGCCAAGAGAATCACAGGGAACAACGTGGCAAGGAAGTTAAAGCAATGGAAGTTAAAGCAATGAAGTTAAAGCAATGAAGTCAGTTCAGTCCAATTTGTACACAGTCTAGAAATAAATCCAGGCAACAGTCCAAAGGGATATCCAAAAGCATCACTGGGGAACAGAGCACAGTCTAAGGCTATCAGGCAGCAGAACAGGAACACAAGGCACAAATGTTGCTTCCATCAAGAAGGTTGGTTGTTGAGCAACAACCTCCTGAAGGTTGATTGTTCAGCAATAACTTCCTGCCCAACTATTTATGGTTTGTCTGCCTTCTGCACCTGCTGTTTGATTGCTTTGCATTTTAGATATAAATACTGAAAGCATCTCCATGCCTCCATTTCTCAACAGTGGTCTACTGGGGTAGGTACTGCTAGGTCTGTGTCTCCATCTGTGTCTGTATCCATAACAGAGGGCTGTGGCTGCTTGGGGGTCTCACCCTCTGTCACGGGCCCTGGCATGTCTTTCTGATGGTCTGCCTCCCTGTATGAACACCCACTGTCTGTGTCAGAGTCTGCACCTGGATCCTGGAGGCAAGGCAGGAAAGAAATGCCTGAAATAGTTGATATCAGAAGGCAGTTTCTTACCCCACTGATTTAACAGCATACCTGGAAGAATGAAGCCATACTCAAAGTTATGAAACTTTCTCCTAGCCAGAACTGGGGGTTGGGGAGAGGAGAAGAGAAAGGGGAAAGAATTAAGCCTCATTAGTAAAACTAAATTCCTCTGCTGCTCTTTTTTTAATGGAGACAATAAATGCTCAGTGCTGTCACATTACTATCTTAAAGGGCAATTATTGTGTGATTGCATGTTTTAAAAAATCATATTTTTAAACATCAAGACAGAATGCTGAAACTTTCCATTTGACAGCAGGATGTTCGTTTCAATAAAAATCATTTGCTACTTCCATTCCAAAGTTTCCTGTTTTCTTCCTGAGATGACATCTTTTAAAAAGATGCACAATGTCAGGAGAAGAGTTGACACTCCTCCTGCTGTTCCTTGTGTCAGCTCCCTCCTGTAAAATGTGTGTGACTTTTTCTCCTTCTAGGCCCAATTGAACTCAGTACATCTCAGCTGAGATTCCTTCCCTTATCTTTCTACCTCCATCATGACACAAAGGAATATAGGAAGGATCTGCTTTCCATTGAATAAGGTCACTGGCCCTTGTTTAGTACTGTCTCTAAACAAGAGTAGACAAAGTCCATCTCCCAATGCAGTTTTTGTGCCCCATGCCAATGGCAGTGGGAGGTTCTTATTTCAGTGTAGTGGTGAATATGCTCTGAAATGTAAAGGTAGTATCCAAGGTGATGAGTCCAATCTCTAAAATATGTACAGCACCTTGAAGACCTCTCTTAAAGTTCTGGCTAAAACCCAAAGCAGAGTCACCTCCTGTGACATAGGAGCCACCAGCCATTACTTGCCTCTACCACCCATGACCCTCAGCCCACTGGAGTTGCCCACTCCCACTCTAAACAGACTGGCAGTGTTTCTCCAGAGGGGGCAACTGTATCAGGAGTGGATGAGGAGACTGTCAGATTAACAATTTGTAAACTATTCTGGGAGCACTTTTTGGCTGAAGTACAGGGTAGAAGTATTCTAAATAAATTAATTAATTAACAACAAACAGCAAATCCCAAGGAGCTACTATTGTGAGAGTTCATGTTGTTTTTAGACCAATCTAGAAGTGCTCCAAGGTTTCAGTCAGGATTTCCACCCAGGTTTGGAGGGACTGACTCTCCAAGCTTTGGCAGGCTCAACAGCCTATTCCCACGCAGGGTTCTGTGGTCCTGTTGGGTACAGAAAAGCCAGGAGAGAATCCACCATCACTAGAAGAGAAGCTCTACTATTAATGGTGTAACTTCTGGGGCAGGTGCGAAATCAAAGCATTGCCCCTCAGTAAGAATTCTGCCCCCTCAACGGAAGTTTCCTTTAGTCCCCAAATGTCTGGCATTACTTAAAACTTCCATTGAGCATTTAGAAATGAGAGTTTACAGTTTCCTAAGAAAAATGAGAGCTACCATGAGAATGCAAGCACAACAAATATAAGCTCTCTAGTTGTGGATGATTTTCAATGTCTTACTCTGCACAATATTAGAAATTTGAGGACTGAAGGAAAATTTGATAAAGGGGGAAGAATTCTTATTTGGAGGGGCAAAGTCCTCAATTCTACCCTAGCTATAGCTACACGTCTGTTTACTGTCCATGTAGGCCAGAGATGTTCCAAACCTGAGACGGCAACTGGCACTGTTATGCTGAATCTCTTTTCTAAATTACTTATTCTTTCTTCTTCCTCTTCCTCTGCTGCTGCTAACTAGCAAAGCTGAAAAGATGTTTCAGTTTATTTTCACTGGTAATGAAATGATTAATTGTTCTGTTATTCATGCCTTATTTACTTGCTATGAAATTGCTTGTTGTTTCTTCAAGAGGAATGTAGTATACTATATGTCAACAGGGAATACGTTCCTGGATTTAGCATGGATAATAGTGAATCCTATTCAAATGAATGACTTCTAGCCCAAGCATATCATAGAGTCATGCTGGAGGACCTACAAGATACTAGAGACAACACCTCTCTAGGCATCTTCTCAGTCCTCCAGAAAAACTCTATGGTCAGCTTCTGGTGGAAGCATACCATAGACTCATGCTCGAAGATGTAGAAAATGCCTAGAGAGACCATATTTATTTTGGATGTGGTTAAGTTAATTTGTGGATATGGGTCCAGCAGATATGGGGGTAGTACTGTAATGTTATTTTTCTGTCTTTTGTTGTGAACCCATCTGAGTTTACTGCTTTTGGGGAAGGTGGGACACAAATACAGTGACAGACAAATAATTTTCACAAGCAGCTGTGGGACAAGAATGGTACTCTTGTGGATCTAGTCAGTATAGAAATAATGCAAGATTACATTCAGCCATAATATACTGTCATTTTCATGATCACTGTAAACCCCCTTCAGTGAATCCTCCCTCCCATTCATGCAGTTCAAATCATAAGTGGGGAGGGGATGAACACATTGGCTCCACCTCTTACTACTACTACCACTACTACTAAAAATAATAATTTTTTATTTCTTGCTTGCTTCTCCCCAAGGGGTACAATATGAATTAAAATAGAAGAAATAACATAAAACCAGTAAAACACACAGGTAAAAACACATAAGATTAAAATAAACATTACATTAAAATCATCCATACAGATTTAAAATTCATAGACTAAAACCAAATGGTTAGGGCTGCTGTACAAGCCTTCCCAACTGTCTTGATTTGGTATGGACAGTCTGAATCAGTCCTTTGTCATTCCACCTTTTCAGCTTGTTTTAAAATATCCCAGTTTCTCTCTCCTCCTAGTGCTATAACTACGTAATGTCTATTGATGTAAGATACTTACACAGTTTAGAACCCTGGAAGAAAACCATATCATTACTAAAGAGCACTAAATGAAAGAATTCTCATTGCTGTGTGCCTTCAAGTTGTCTCCAACGTATGCTCTGCTGCTACTTGCCTTTTGACAGAACTTATACAGGTAGCCATTGGTAGCTTTATGGTTAAGAGATGAATGGTTCCCAATGGCTGCTAGTGTACATTCTCTCTATGGCAAATAGAAGCTGGACTAGGATGTTACATGGGGCAGTCAAGGGAGTCAATGAGGGGAAATGGTGTAGTCAAGAGTTCAAAGAATAGATACTTTTTCTGCAGTTCAGTGCTTCTTATCTGAATCCCTTCCTGCCTTGCCTATTATTAAACACTTTGGAGAGATCCAAACCTGTTTATATTTGCCTGGGAGTAAGCATCATTGAAAACAGTGGACCTTACTTCTGAATAAACATGCATAGAATTGTGCTACATCCATGCTTAATAATAATATAATAATAATAAAATTTATTTATACCCCACCCCTCTGTTAAAAACAATTGGGGCAGCTTACAAAAATACAAATACTTCTTTCTTCAGCTCCTGCACCTATTATTCCTAAGTACAGAGATAGAAGAGGAGAGCATCAGACACTGTGCTGACAAGTAAGTGATAGGTAATGATAGCAATCTTGGTGATAATGCTCTGACATCCATTTAATGCCTCCTGTTCTCAAAGAGCTGCTGCTGTTGCATCACAACACCTTCATCCCTAGCAGAACCAGCATCCTTCTGTAACATACTCCAGAGTGGACAGAAACCAGACAATGGAGTGAGAGTGGTGGTGGTTTAGGGTTGCACCCTAATTAAAAGCATCTTTTTAATTTATTATTTAATTTGAATATTTCTAGGCTGCCTTTTGGGGCAAAAAGCCCTCCCAGGAAGGCTTAAATTATATAAGAAGCCTTATACCATACACATACGCGTGCCAACCATACCAGGTTTCAAAGAAAGATCGTAGTTTTAAGATACTAATTTAGAAGTTCTCAAATGCACAATCAAGACATCCATAGAAATTAACTAAACCTTTAAGAAATGAAAGTTTTAAAACAGCAGTAATAGCCAATAGCAATCCAAGACAGGCCAGTTTCTTGACTAAATACAACTTGAAAGAAAGGTTTTTTCAAAGTCTGTTTAAAAGCCAGACATGATATGATCCAACATGTATCTCTTGCAAATCGTGGGAGGCACTGTTTAGAAAGCTGCAACTTGGTTGATGGTTTTATTCATTGGATGGATGGATGCATACTAACTGTCCCAGTCTGGCAGGGATAATTCCAATTAATCCTCTGTCATCCCACTTTTTCAGCTGCTTTTAAAATGACTCAGTTTCTCTTTTCTCTTCCCACTTCCCTCTTTGTCCTGAGCTTACTTCCATTGGTGGAAACTGAGTTAAAAGTATAAAAGTGCTTTGAACTCAATTAAATTAGCAGCGGGGACAAGAGGAGGTGGAATCATGCCTTTCCCTTAGACGTGGGCAAAAACAAGCTGTGGCATCTCCTAGCTTGTGTGTTCTTCCTCATTAATAACTTTTACCATCTTGACTACACTCAGATGTGGCTTCGTCACATGTATCCCAGTGTCCATCTGTGAAGTATTGGAGGATATGTGGATAGATGCTTGTTGGTTATGTATGGGAAACATTGATAGTGTATCTCACTTAACATGGCTTAGTAGAAAGTAGAGGGTGGAGGGAGGGAAGACAGAGTACTGTATAAAAAAATGTTGCAACTAGGGATCTTCCAGTTGTTCAAAGGTCCAGCCAGCCAGGTTGTCCTGTTCTGAAATATCCAATTCTGTTCCCTTTCAGCTCCCAGTTTTCCATTTATCCTCATTCTTCTGTCAAAAGTCAGCCAGCCTTCCTACTGCTCATTATTACTCCTCATTATGGTAGATTCCCTGCTTTTTAGGTTTCTCCCTCCCAATCTGGTGGGCAGAGTAGTATTTCAAATGATGGGGTTCCCTTGTACCTGTGTCCACAGAAGGGCGACCAAAATGGTGAACGGTCTGGAAGCCATGCCCTATGAGGAATGGCTGAGGGTGTTGTGTAGGTTTAGCCTGGAGAAGAGAAAGTTCAGAGATGACATGATAACCATGTTTAAATAGTTGAAGGGATGTCATTTAAATATATTTAAAGAGTGCAATCATGTTACCTCTCAGTCTTCTCAGGTTGAACATTCCCAACTCCCTCAACCTTTCCTCATAGGTTTTGTTCTCCATACCTCCTATCATCCTTGTTGCCCTTCTCTGAACCTGCCCTGTTTTGTCTATATCGTCCTTAAAGTGAGGTGCCCAAAACAAAATGCGTACTCCAGATGAGGGCTGACTAATGCAGAATACACTGGGAATACACTTCCCTACAGAGCCAGTGTGGCGTAGTGATTTGAGTGTTGGACTATGACTCTGGAGACCAGGTTTCAAATTCCTGCTCAGCCATGAAAACCCACTGGGTGACCTTGGGCAAATCACACACTCTCAGCCTCAGAAAACCCCATGATAGGTTTGCCTTAGGATTGCTGTAAGTTGGAAATTATTGAAGGTACACAACAATAAATGGCTTCCCTTGTTTTGGAAACTATTGTTCTATTAACGCAGGCGGAAATATCATTTGCCTTCCTTTGTACAGTATCATATTGCTGGGTCATGTTTAATTTAGGACATTCATTTGGTTTTTGTGGCCTAAATGTAGAATTTCTGAATTTGTCATACCTCAGAACTGTCTCCACCAAGGTAGGTCCTAGAAAAGACTAAGATGAATTTTAAAAGGTTCAGAAGAAAACAGGAGAAACTAAAAGCAGGTGATCCTCTAAAATACATCCAAACAACTATAAAATTCTGGCACATGGTAATTCAAGTTCAGCACCAAGATAGTATAATTTTGCAACATGCACAAACTAGGCAAAGTGTGTTTTCCAAACATTTCTGCAATTTAAATAATTTAGTCTGCTTCTGCTAGTTATGGAGAAGAAACAAAGCTGTGCTTAGCTCTGATACCCTGTCCACACTTCATCCCAAGCTTGTTTCTTTGTTATCATGTATGTGTGGGACTAGAAATTGTCTTTTAAAAAAAAAAAAAACTTTCTTGTTGTGCAAGGGTTGTATGTGAAAATAATTGGGTCTGGCTAAGACAAGTGTGCTAGCTTTTAGCATACAAGGATGCATACCCTTTAATCACAAGGAGAGCATTCAAATATGCAAAGCCTCACATACAATGTGAAATGTAGAAAGTTACCTTTGAAAGGCAGTCAGTTACAGTTATAGCTCCAAGGGCTAAAACATTCGTTAATAACTACGATAGTGACAATTTTTTAAAAATACAACTCCTTACATTCCTGTTTATCAAAAGCAATTCATCCAAACAATTACAGTACTTTAAAGCTACTAAAAATACCATATGAAAGCTACAACCCCCAGGCTTGTAGCTCATAATACATTCTTCTGTCCACCTCACTGTCTCCTTAAGGACCCGCAACAGAGCACGAGGTGCAGCATGAGCCAGTTCTTGAACCATCTAGTATTCCTCCAGCACCAGTTAGTGAGGCTATACCTCTTTAAATCAGAAGAGTAACTTTCAAAGTCCCAGCTACATCACAGGAGTAGGCTCAAGCAAAAGTAAACATATACATTTAAAATTAAAGTCCCAATGAGTTCAGTGGGGGCTTCTTACTCCCAGGTGAATGTGTTTACACTGTTTCACATAAGGCAACCAGCTACAGTGCTACATTTTTTTGCACAGAAGCACTGGAAGTCAAAGACCCTTGTAACTGAATGTTAACAAAACTGGTACAATGCAGCAAAAACTTTCACACTGAGACCCAACATCTAAAAATAAACTTAGATTGCTGAAAAAGCATGACCAGATGACTTAGATATTGCCGAGTCTGAATTTCCCAACCAGAAACTTTGACCCTGTGGCTATTTATTCTGACAACTCAGCTCCACTTCTTGTAGAACAAAGATAATGCTGTTGCAAGACAGGTTCAGAGAGCGCAAGACTGCAAAAACTGTTATTACCATTGCCCCATGGCTACAGCATCATATTCTTCAACATTTCACAGGTGAAAACTGTGTCGCACATAGTCAAGATGGCAAACGTTATTACTGTGGAAGAACACACATGCCAGGTGAGGTTGCAGCAGTTTGCTTTTGCCTGAGTCTGCAGGGAAGGATAAGATTCCACACCCTCCTTTCCTCTTCCCAATGTTTGAGTTGAGTGAAAAATGCTCTTGCGCTTTTAACTTAATTTGCAACAACTGAAATAAAGGGTGAAAGTGGGAGGAAGAGAGAGCAACTGGGACATTGTAAAAGAAGCTGAAAAAGTGGGGCAAAAGAGAATTAATCAGGATTGTCCCTGCAAAATTGGGATACTGGGAGGGTATGGATTTTGTTGGATTGCAAATTCCAGCACCCCTAGCCAGTATATCTGATGGCATGGGATGTTGAGAGTTGTAGTCTAAGAACATCTGGAGAGATGCACGATTTCCACCCTTGGTCGATGGGAACATTATGAGAAATTCAAATGGCAGCTGCATTGATTCAGCCATCTGGAAGCACCTATTACTGTCTTGTAAACCACCAGGACCACTAAGAGGGGGAATGGCTGAATATGGATTTCTTTGCCACCGCCTGCTCCACCATCCCTGCTTTGAACCACTGCAAAACAGCCAGTCACAGCCTAATGAATTTTAAAAGTGATGTGAGAGTGTCAGATTTGAAATCAAACTTGCTTGCACAATATTTAAAAAACAAGGCCAAGTGTTTGTCTGACATGCCAGTGTCTTTGCCTTCATTTACAAAAAATACTAGAATTTGAGAAAGTTCAAGGAAAGGACTAGAACATCTCATAGAATCATAGAGTTGGAAGAGACCACAACAGCCATCTAGTCCAACCCCCTGCCTTGCAGGAATACACAATCAAATCATTCCCGACAGATAGCCATCCAGCCTCTGTTTAAAAAGCTCCAAAGAAGGAGACTCCACCACACCCCGAGGCAGTGTATTCCACTTCTGAACAGCTCTTACTGTCAGGAAGTTCTTCCTAATGTTTAAGTAGAATATCTTTTCCTGTAGTTTGTAGCTGGATCTCTGTGGGATCCAAGCCTTCCTAGTAGCAGCACCCCCCAAGTACACAACTGAGGTACTGGCAACTCAATAATTTATTTTTCCACATTTTATCAGCTTGTTTCCCAGGAAAAGAAAATCCTTCATGCGTATACTACATCTCAGGGGCTGTGATCCATCATATACATATGCTTCTGAACACAATGGGACTTATTTTCTGACTAGATATGAATACAATTGCTCTGTTAGAGTTGAATAGCAGTATATAAAAAAATGCTACAGCTAACTAATGTGAAAAAAATAATAACAAGCTTAATCCAAAGCAAGTTTTATAGGAAGGTCTGTGGAGAATGAATGGTTTATCTTATGATCTTCTTTCCTTTCCTGGAGTCCATTCAGACTAATGCTGAAAAAGTGTTTCCATAATTATTTGCAAGGAAAGTATACATTTACTAGCTGGACCTGGCATACCACATGCCCTTAAAAAACTCCCCCCAAAATGTCCAGTAGACCTCACGCCTGGTTGCTTGGATACTGTTGCAGCAGCAGCAGCGTCTTCCCACCGTCACTCTCAGTCCACTGCCTGGGTCCCACGGCAGTGGAAACAGAAATGATATTACTGTGTGGACTTAAATCATAAGTGGGAATCGTGCAGCCCTGAGACACTTGTGAAGTAGAAAGGCCTGCAGCCTTAGTAACTATAGCCAACACTGTAGCACATTGTCTGGTCACTCCCAGTATGCAGATTGGCCATGAGTGGCAGGAGTGGATTGTGAGGTGGAGAGGGAATTTGCATGTGGGTGGTGATTTGCATGTGGGTGGTGATGGGCTGAGGCAGTGACAGGAGCAGCTAATCAGCACACTGAAAGAGGCAACATACCCAAATCCATTGTACATACCCAAGAAGCAACATACCTACATACCTAAGGCCATTGTGCATACTCAAGAGTTTTATATATATAGATTTTAGTAAAGGCTTTAATAGTTCTGAACATGTTTAAATGAACTGCAGTGTGGAGAAGTTGTTGGACTTCCAACATGGTTCAAAATCAGACTGTATCAGTGTGGATGCTTTTTGTTTCACTGTCCATTAAATTTAAAATGGCCTTTGGTTAAATGCAACAAAGATTGAAACCGTTCATCTGATGTGATACTAATGAAACGAATAGGTACCTTTGGCAAATAGTTTGATACAGGCACATCTATTTCTCCTGCTGACTGGAAAACAAACAAACAAGATTGTTCTTCTTTTCCTTCTTTTTAATGACAACATTTACCTCAGAACTGGCACTTATGGGTGCTGAATATTTAAGGTAGACATTTTCCTTCTTGAGTTCATAGAGATTGCATGAGTGTTACTGGGTCCATTCTAGTATATTCTCTTGTACAAGCTTAATAGGCTGTCAAGTGAATAGAAAAACTTGTTCAGAAAGTGGTATTAGCATTCCACCATCTGGGGATGACTCTTTCCTCAGAGGCTTTAGACAGTCAATAGCCCTAATAACCCCGGGCTCCACAATGTTCCTGTTTTCAGAACACATCTGTGGGAGCAAAAGAAAAACTATTCTTTCTATCTTACTAGTTTTAAGAGTTTTGGCTGTTAATGCCAACATTTTTTTCGAAGACAAACGGATATAATGGCATGGTGAGACCATCCACAACTTATTAGTGGAAGTATAATGCTGTGCATCCCAACTCTGCCCAGTTGTGGATGGTTTTGACATGTTAGTGGCTTGAACCTTATTGGTTAATCCCAACTAGAGTAGACCCACTAAATCAATTGTTGAATTGTGAATCAACATACAGGTAAATACCATGGATGCAATGGTGGGGGCTAACAGTATAGATAAGGCTATTATATTCATTTTAGTTAAAAGGGATGGGATGGAAAGAATAATTTTTTTTAAAATTAAAACCCTGCCAAGAAAAATCATAGACTGATGAGCATCTTCACAGTTTGGGACATATTCTGCACAAAATTTGCACGTGTTTGCTTTCTGCAAGAAACTACAATTTATGGGCAGGAAACAGCATTTTCTGCACAGAAAATAGGAGAAATATTCTTTTCTGTGCTGAAAATGCTGTTTCCTGCTCAAAAAGCTAACTTATTCTTTGAAAAAATTGCACAGGAAGAGTAGAATATTTAAACTAAAAGAGAACAAATGTTGGAGGTGCAAAGAAGAGATGGGGTCGACATACCACATGTGGTAGAACTGTGAGATAATTAAAAAGTTTTGAATTAAAGTGCATAAAGTAATGAAGAAAATATTCGATATTGAATACTCATTGGACCCTAAGTTGTATCTATTAAATATGATGACAATATTAAAAAAGAAACATGAAAAGAAATATTGGCGGATAATATTATATGCAGTTACTTCAGCAAGGATCAAAGTTGCAGTGAAATGGAAAGTTGCAGAAGCACTATTAATTGAGGACTGGTTAAACAAACTGATGGAAATGTTGGATAATGATAAACTGACACATGTGATAAACATGAGGAATGTAGAACGTGTGGAAGATGATTGGTCACCAGTAATTAATTACTGGAAAAATAGATAAGAAAGAATAAGATGGAAAGGATCAATAGACAAAGAGAATAACTAGAATAGCACAAAGGAGAGGTATTGGAAGGAGACAACTGAAAGCTGAAGAAAAACGATTAGAAAGAATCTCTGGCTTTTTTTCGCAAAGAAAGATTCAGGAAGGACTCATTCTGTGCTTTCTGCAAGCACGCTGATGACTGAAAAGGCCAATCCAAGATAAATAAGTCTGGTTGCAGAAAACACAGCAGAAGGTCTCCTTGGGTGATGTTTCCAGGTTGTGATTCTTTCTGCATTGTCATTTCTCTTCAAGACTTGTTCGGCGTGAGTTCTCAAATAAGGCTGTGGCATTGTGGATAGTGTGTCTCCATGCCTCCCCATGTGAGGCCAGGGTGGACCATTGTTGGTGATCAATTTGGCCGAGCCTGAGATGTTGTTTCAGGGAGTCCTTGTATCATTTTTTTTGGAGCACCCCTCTTACGCTGACTGTGTGAGTTCACCGTAGAGTACTATTTTTGGGAGGCGATGGTCCTCCATCCTAGAAACGTGCCCTGCCCGGCGCAGCTGTGTTCTCAGTATCATGGCCTCAATGCTGGTGATCCCTGCTTGCTCAAGGACAGCAACATTCGTTGTCACATAGTCCAGTGTATATTTAGGAGTGTGCGTATACAACGCTGATGAAAGTGTTCGAGGAGTCGTAAGTGTTGGAGATAGGTGACCCACGTTTCAGACCCGTAAAGGAGAATAGACAGTACAATGGCTCTATACACACTGATTTTTGTGCTTCACCTCAGGTGTTTATTACTCCAGACTCTTTTGTAAAGTCTTCCAAATGTGCTATATGCCTTTGCTAATCTGTGATCGATCTCTTTGTCAATCTTGGCATCTGAGGAGATGATGCTTCCCAGGTAGGTGAACTGCTGAATGGATTTAAACACAGAGTTGTCGATGGCAATGTGGGGATGGTGGTGTTTGTCCTGTGGTGCAGGCTGGTAAAGAACTTCTGCTGTTGACTTCCAGCTGAAACAGCTCTGCAGCTGTTGCGAAGCAGGATGTTAGGCGCTGCAGAGTTGCTTCTTTGTGGGCAACAAGGGCAGCATCATCAGCAAAGAGCAGCTCATGGACTAGATAGTTTGAAAACGATTAGAAAGAATAGAAGGATATAGATTATACCAAGAATGTGATATGGGATATGTAGAAGCAAAAATCGAATATGTAACAGTTGAAAACCTTAGAGATTTTTGTTTTACCAGAGGAAGTCAAGATGGGGGAAGGGATGGGATGGGGTGGAAATAGACATAGCATAAATCTTATACAGGCACATGGAGGTACAGACAAACAGAAATGTAATGTAGGTTAATAATGTGAGTATCATTATGTGAATGTTCTTGTTACTAATGAGTACTGATGATTATAACTACTGGAAAATGAATAAAATATATATTGGGGGGGGGAAGTAAAATTTGCACATGGTTGATTTGCATAGAAAACAGCTTTGTCTGCAAATGAAATAGCCTTTTCTACAGAGAACATAATGTTTCTATATTATTTGCTGTGCAGAAAAAGCTGTTTTCTGTGCCAAATAACTATGTGCAAAGTTTGCACAGAATAAGTCCCAGATTTCAAATAGGCTTTAAAAACTGTGTGGTTTTCAAAGGCTTTCTCACACCAGGGAGAAAACTGTTAAAATTATGTGTTGCTTCCTTCAAGAAGAAACATGGTGACAAATGGCATCTTTACTCTTGACTCAACTTGCCTGATGACTCAACTAGACCTAAATTGCTGGGTGACTTGGAGGCATTTGGCTCTTCTCTGAAAATAAACAAAGGTGATGCTACATAAGAATATCCTATATCAGGCACAGTCAACATCCTTTGAAGAAGTTTTCCCATCCAGATGTCCCAGTGTTGACTTCTATGCCACTGGGGTAGTGAACCTGAAGTTAGTATGAACTTCAGCAGGCTATCCAAGGTGTTGGACCTTCTCCTATAAATAGGTTCTGTTCCTTTGAAAGCTCCCTTAAAGTTTGATACCTCCCTTAAAGTTTAAATTAAAGCCCAGAGAAGATTCACCACCTCACCTGCCACCCCTGAGATATATTTTAAGACTCTTTGGTACAATGCTGCCATGATATTTGAAGGGATGTCATACTGAGAATGAAGCAAACTTGTTTTCTGCTGTTCCAGAGACTAGGACACGGAGCGATGGATTCAAAATACAAAATTTTGGGCACAGAAAAGGCTGATTCCTGGCCAGAAAATGCTGCAGCTGGGGACATTCATGCAAAATTGGCACGTGATTGATTTGCAATGAAAGCAACTTTTTCTGCTTTGCACAGAAAATAATATTTCAATGTGCAGAAAATACTGTTTTCAGTGAAAAAAAATGTGCAAATTTTGTGCAGAATAAGTCCCAAATTGTGCATAGGCTTTGAAAACTGTGTGGTTTTTGAAGTCTTGATTGTAGGAAGAAGAAAATTGCTAAAATTACTCATTGCTTCATTCGAGAAGAAAATTACTAATGATTTACATCCCTGGTCTAGTCTGTCATTAAAAACCTGTCAGGTTATTAGAGGCTTCTCCATTTAGAATTTCCTTTCAAGAGATAAAGATATGGCACCATTTGTGGGGTTTTTTAAACAGCAGGTTTTAAAAAACATATTCAGTATTCATTTTTAATCAAAATATTAATTAATTCAGTATTCATTTTTAATCAAAACATAGGCTTCTAATTTTGTTTTTAAATTAGTATATAAGTATATTATATTAATATATATTAGTATGTATATTAGTATATATTATTTCATTAAAAAATGTGTGTTGATGTCTTTATTTATATGGCCTTTATCCCAATATTGGGCCTTTCTTCCAATACTGGGATCCACATTTTTAAAAAACCACACAGATACAACTAATAACATAGGTCGGAATCCAGTTGGGGTGTTGCGTCTTTGTAACTGGACTTATGTCTGCAAGAATTAAAATTGTGCAGTGGCACAATGTCCATG
Organism: Gambelia wislizenii; assembly: GCA_030847615.1. Lineage (NCBI taxonomy): Eukaryota > Metazoa > Chordata > Lepidosauria > Squamata > Crotaphytidae > Gambelia > Gambelia wislizenii. The sequence continues at coordinate 249,262,976 of JAUMIR010000005.1, forward strand.
TCCAGTAGAGGGCTGCTATAATGTTACTACACAGCAGATCTGGATTAAAAAAAAAACATTAAACAGTAAAATATTAAAATACATTAAAAACTGTATAAAAGACCCATTCACTTCACCGGTCAGCCTTACAAACCCAGCCTTTGTCAATTCATAAAAACCTGGCAACATAAAAATGTTTTCACCTGCTGCTGGAAGGAAAGCAAGGATGGGGGCATCCAAGCCTCTCTAGGGAGGGAGTTCCAAAATCTGTGAGCAGCCACCAGGAAAGCCCTCTCCCTTGTTCCCACCCAACAAGCCTGAGAAGGTGGTGGAACAAAGAGAAGGGCTTCTCCAGTCAATCTTAAGGGACCATCTATATTGGGGGGGGGGGAACAGATTGCTCTGCAGTAGTAGCAAATCACAGTAGCTACAAACTGTCTTAATGGTTAAGGGCCCCCATAAACTTTGCATGCCCCCTAGCCAAGATGGTTGTCATGAGTGATTTACTTACACTTTTAAATCTGCCGCTGCTGACCTTTTAAAACAAAAACAAAAACATTTCCCATGGTTCACACAAGCGATATTTCACATTTACAAAAGAAACAAAGATAAAAGAGAGAGAGATATTGCAGTTTTAATTGCCCCCCTTCCGAATAAGATGCATTGATGTGAATGTCTGTTTAGACAAATTGATTTCTCAGTGAATTCTATGAGGATTATTTTGACCATTTAGACAACCCCTTAGTCTCTACTGGGCTCATACAGGGAGATGACGATCCTTCAAATAACCTGAACCCAAGCCATATAGGGCTTTATAGGTCAAAAACTTTGAATTGTCCTCAGAAATGAACTGGTAGCCAGTGTTGCAATAAAGGAGTTGTGAAGGGAGAAAACACCTCTGAATATGTGATAAACCACCTTGAGACTGATTGAAAAAGAGCTGTAAACAAATCTCTAAAATAAATAAATACAGACAAACCAGTGTGGTACAGCAGGAAGATTTGTTTCATGCATGTGTGGCTCTTGCTCAGCATTTGTGCACTGGTTCTGAAGAAGAAAGTGTCTTAGTGCACAATGCTTCCTTTGAAATAATTGTCCCAGGTGGCTATAAATGTCTAGCACAGTCCTATAAAATCATTAGGAACAATAGTGCACTGCAGCAGAAAATCCTTGCCGACGACCCTGCAGAGGGTTATTGCCTTCAGTAGAGGACAAGGGCTACTGCAAGCCAGCAGAATAGTTCAGGGTGATGAGCAATTGTTAGGGGGGCGGGTGAGGGGAAGAGGTAAAATCATGAACTTTTAAGCAGTCTCTGCCTTTGCTGGCGAAGCAGATTGTGCTTATTATGACGACTTTAAATTGGTTATGCAGATCCTTGGCCCTTGGAGGAAAAGGAGGAGGAGAACAGAACTACACAAGGGATAAATGAATTCCACATTAATAGCTACCTGGGATAAATCTTCCACCTTCTCGTCATATTCAGTTTCACCTCGTCTTTAAAACTACATTCACTCTTAGAATGTTACTTTTGGTTTGGTTTTAACTAATAGCGAGAATGTGGGTGAATGCCTTGCCTGGGTATTGGATATGTGTGGGGAAAAACAGCAGCTGAAATCTACTACTACTTATGAGACCATTGGGAGGCTAAACTGATTATCTGAAGGACCTTGGAGGAACAGTGGGAATACAAAGGTTAAACAATTCAGGACAAAGAACACCCAATTATCATTTTCATCATGAGTTATGGAATCACAAGCCACCCATTGAATTCAGAAGAATCCCAGCTTTTATTTGGCTTTAAAGTCTGTTTCTACTAGTATATCTGATGGATATACTTCACTCCACCATGGAGCTCAGATACTTTAAAGGGCAGGTATGCTGGGATTGAACCATCTCTTTTATACTGGGGGATTTACCAGATCCTGTCTGATTCAGGAAGCTAAACAGGGTCAGCTCTGGTTAGTACTTGCACGGAAAACTGCCAACGTATACCAGGTACTGTAGGCTATATTTCAGAGGAAGGAATTGTGTGAGTATTTCTTGTCTAAGAAAACCTTTTGAAATTCATGAGATTGCCATTAAGTCAACAGGCAACGTGAAGGTACATACACACAACACACATTCATTGTACACATAGAATGTTCCTGGACTCAAGAAAATGGGAGAGTCTTTGTGTACTTCAGAAAACATACTTTGTCCTAACATACATGTGAGTACATGCACATATGTACATGTGTGCATTAAATCAGTGTTTTTCAGCATTCTGATGTCAACACATAGAATACCTGACCATCAGCCATACTAACTGGAACATCAGAAAATTGAAGTTCAAACCAGCTCGAGGACCAAAAGTTAAGAAGTAGCACATTTAATCTTCTGAATTCTCCCTAAATTCCTGGTAAAGTTATCTTAAGTCTATAAAGCTTTTCAGAAGCAAATTAGAATGGTTAAATATTTGTAGGAGTTTTGAGGGAAGTTAAAGATTTCTGATAATAGGATTTCTTTATTTGGGCATTTATGTGCAATTTTTCTGTCAATCAAATGTCCCTCAAAGTGGCTTGCCATTGTTACTAAAAAGACCAGATGTAAAAGAAATATAAAAATCACTAAGCAATATAATCCAAGAACCAATGAAGACATATGGCCAGTTACAGAAGACAGGAAGAGCCTGACAGGTTGTCTAGATGGTGAAAATATCCCTCATAGAAATCATGGAGAATACCTTTTGTCCCAACGAGCTGTGCAGGAATTTCACCGTATTTGGAGGGAGGGGGGGAAACCTTCATATACTACATGTTAGGGGACTTTGTGGTTTTCCTTGATTTATTATTATTATTATTATTATTATTATTATGCACAGCACATTATCAGTCACCTGAATGACTGATTCGTAGCACTGCTCATTCTGGGCCAGAAAGAAATTGACATCTCATTGGCCTGTCGTCCAAGCAGGGGCAGGCTTTCCTGTAACCACTCCAGAAGCCCCATTTTGGCCTTCCAGAGGACCAAGTGTGTGCTGCTTGGCAGCGCAGAGGTGTGTGTTGGGGGGAAGGTTTTTTTACAAGTAGAAGATCTCCCTTCCACCTGTTTAAAAATGGCATTAAAAAAAATCTGCAGCAGTGATGAGAGTGTGGCAAATAATAGCGTCCCATACTCACACCCACCATTTTGATTTGAGAGATGACTCCCCATGAGAACGTGAATGCACATTGCTGCACAGACAACTTTAAAAATAATTGTGAAGACAAGTGGGAGCTGCTGCGAAAGTGAGCTAATGCACACCCCTCCACAGTTTTTGTTCCCATCTAGTCAAGCCCTGAGAGATCTTCCAAACTGGTCTAAAGAAGCATGAGTTCCTGCAATATAACTCGTTGGGTTTTACTGACTGTTGTCAGCTCTGCATTATTGTGTGTGTGTGTGTCTTTGTTCATATTGCTTGGCTCTGCACTAGAGCTTTTTCTACAGGTTTGTTTAAATTGCAGAATGCAGTTTGCTGAAGTGAGCCTATGGCTTGAAAAACAAAATTTCACTTTCTTTCTTTCTTTCTTTCTTTCTTTCTTTCTTTCCTTCTCTCTCTCTCTCTCTCTCTCTCTCTCTCTCTCTCTCTCTCTCTCTCTCTTTCTTTCTAGATTTGTAGAGTTATAGTGCAGAATACCATACCACTGTTTTCCTGCTGCACTACAGCTCTAAGAAAAAGAAAAGAAAAAAAATGGGGGGGGGAGAGAAGAGATGGAGACTTTTTTGTCCTGATAAGTCTTGGAATTAAGAAAACACTCACTCAGTGGTTGGAATGTTGCAGCTGGTGCCAGGAATTGCCAGAAAATAGTCTGGGACAACAGAGACATTGTCCTGATATATTTAAAAAAAACCCCAAGAACTCAACAACAAATACTGTAATCTCCCAACGCATATGCCTCATCCAGAGGAACTCCCCCCCCCTGCAATATTTTTATTGGCATGTTCTACTCTTTTCACACTTTCTCTTTTAAGATACAACTCATTCTATTTCTATTGCTTCTAATTATTGGAAAGTGCAGGAAAAGTTTTAAACAGACTTTTTCTTTGGAGAAGAACTAAGAACTTAAACTTTGATATATATGATATGTTTAATTATATAAATACAAGTGATGAACATGTAGCAACAAGCACACAGGACATGTTATCATTACCATCATATACACTTCCTTGCCTCATGCATGCAGTAGAGAGCTTTCCGAGTCCTATCCCATGCCTGTCTGGCTGCATCACAGGTGCTGATTCCACTAATCAGGGACAAAGTAATTCAAGCTACCAATTGCTGACATCTATCAAGGACCGACAGCTCACCCGGAGCTTCATAGAAAGACCTGGAAGAACAAAGAGCTGGGAGTGTTACTGTATAATGGTTTGACAGTTGGCTTTATGAGGACATCTAATTAAGATTGCACTTCTTTGTGATTACATAGCACAAAAACCACTTAATCACAGGCAAATAGCTGCAGATCCATTGCTCCGGTAAGCAGATGTACACAGATCTCAATACTGCTATCAGCACCAAACACCCTTTTGCAGTGCAGGGGACACAATGCCTATTAAAATCCAATTAGAAAGCCCCAGTCATAATCTGTGATAAATGATTTTGATTAGTTGCTCTGATTACTTGATTACTTAATTTATGAGTTTAGGTGGGGGCCTGGAGGGGGGCATGGGAACTTCTGGTAAATATGATAAGGGGAGAAGAGGACTCCTCAGAATTTTCATCTTTCAAGTAGACCTGCAGCCAGGTTTCATTTAGAATTCCCAAGGCAGAGCAGCAAATGACACTCATATCCCACCCATCAAGGCTGAGAGTACCCACAAACCAACTCATGAAATAGAAAAATCTCAGAAACCTCTTCCTCCATCCCTGACAGTAAAATCACAACAATAATAAAGCAGAAGGCAGTAGGAAAAGAAGACTGCATTACAGGTTGATTCAAGGAAGCCACACTTTTGAGTCTGTAAGACCTGAGCAGGGCTGTTAGTAACAGGGCATCTTAGAAGTCTCTCATTCAGAAGGTCATGATAATCAAAGCTGACTTCAAGGCAATAAAGAGCAACAAATAATTATTTACTACCCTTTCATGAGGGCTTAAATACCCTAAAGGTTTCAGATCCTGTTTGAATCCTGTTCCTGGTGAAAGCTTCCTGCTGACTTCGGTGCCTGGATTCCAGTTGACTTCTGTTACCTTGACTCGTGCTTAGACCTTAGACTGTCCCTGGCTACTCTGCTGCCTGCTCCTGTCAACCAATGCTGACTGACTGCCGTAAGCCTCTGACCTTTTGGACTGTGTTACTGGACTAAATATTTGACTGTGTTTGCATTCCTGTGAGCTAATTAACCATTGGCTACCTTCCCAAGCTAGTGCTATTTATACTTTGCTGGTAGCTGGTTGCTTTCAGGACACCCTCTGCTTAAAAAAGGTATTTGATTGCCTCAGAGAAGCAAAAATGTGCATGATTGGCAATGTGAAAATATGAAATGGCGCTTCCAGTTGCCTCCTTGCTGGCAAGCCTGGCCCCCGGGCACGTCTGACCAACCCAATGTCCTCTTCCACTCCTCTCCGAGAATGTGCAGTATTCCGAATCGATTGCCCAAACAAGCGGTAGTGTGCATTCCCACGCATTATTTTAAAAACTTAGGGGAAAGTTGCAAAGGCTTTTCCCGTGTAGTTTTTGGAATTTCCTCCCCATCCCTCGCTTCCAGATAAGGTGAATCACTGCAAGATCTCTTTGGGACAAAAGACAGTCTCCTCAAATTCTATGAGGATTATTCTCATCATCTAGACAGCTCCTGTATTTTGTACAACCCCTTCCCCCCCCATGTTTGAACTCATCTGACTAACCAAAAGCCCTGGGATTTGGTGGGCTATTTTATGGCTCAGTAGCTCAGTTTTAAACAGGTGTGCTCATCCTGCATGCCTGACACATACCAGGGCTTCATCCTCTTTTCCTTCCTTCCCCAGTCCTGCACTGAGGGAAGAAAGACTGGAGGAGAACCTCCATGCCAAAGGTCATGCCTCCATTCAAGAAATCATCATAGCAACTGCCCAGAAGTTCAGGCAGAAAGGGAGACAATGGACCAGATGGGAAACTTTATCCCTGGCTTAACTGGAATCTTCCTTGATTTAAATAAACAAGTAAACAAACAAAAAAGACCTCCTCCAGCCCTGCATCCAAATAGTCTTGGCTGCTGCTAGGAATTTGCTCCAATAGACTGGGACAGGAGGTACATTGTCTGGACTGTAAAATAAATCCAATCAGTACAGCAACAGCTCTTGTCAAATACCTGAGCTTCTGGTCAGTCCGGATGAGCCCTAAATTGTACAGAAAAAAACCTTAGCAAATTTTTTCACAAAGAAGTCCTGAAATGTGGTGGGGGGAAAATAACCAAAAAGGTACAAAAACTCTTATAATTTCTCCCACTGAAGTGAAGCCTTTTGAAATTTTCTTTTCTTGTATGCAGCAATAAAAACAAGCAAAAATGTATATCCCTCACTTGCATATCTGCTTGGGCAGCATCCAGACCTTGAAATGGGCTTATATCAACCCTTAGGGGAATGGCTGCTCTGCAGAATATAGTTTACCTCAATTCCATATCATTTTCTCTCTAGGGATAATAATGGCTTGTTAGAGATTCCTCTCTCATTAACACAGTAATATAGTAGGGTTTACACATGTTTTTTTGAGATATATGTTACCAGCTGTTGTTTTGAAATCACATACTGAACATGATGCCTATTGCTTTCTATTGAAGTCACTGGCACAATGTTAATAAACAAAAAGATGCTTCTCATGAGTAAGGCTTGGAGTGCTGACTCCTTTGAGATCTGTTCTTTTAACTATGGGACTGGATATAGCTGGAGAGCTACATTCTGAATCTCACATTGAAACAGCAACATAGTCAACCTATTCACAGCAGTCCAGGCTTCAAGAATGAGACCCATGAGAGCAACTAGCTTTCCCAATTGGTCGTTTATTTTCATTTATACCAGCACAGTTTCTAACTACTGTGTAGGTAGTGTGCATTTCTGTTTAACTTCTAAAAGAAACCATAGATGAAAGATCTTTCTTTTACTGCTTGTAGGAGAAGCCCAAGTAATATTGTGTAATCACCTGTATGCTGAGCTTTGAATGTGTAGAATCTATAGAATTTCTGAGACAGAAAAGAACGCTGGTGAAATACGTGTGTAATGCCAGATGATAACATACCTTCCAGCATTTCACAGATGAAAACTGAGAACATGGGAATTATAGGAATCATGCAGAAATCTGTATGCTGATGGACTATAACTCCCAGCATTTCTCACCTTTGAGTATGCTGGTGTGGGCTGCTGTGAATTGCAGTCCAAACACAGATAGAGGGTTTCAGAATTTGCACCTCTGATGTACACAACACTGAACTAGATGAACCAATGAATTACATACTGTTAGCATACTCTACTACCCCTCCCCACAAAATTTTGTAACTGCACACATTGGACACTTTCTGGGATCACATTGACCAGGGATGTTCAGGGTCAGGCTGACAAGAGGACAGTCGAGGTCATGATGACCTGAGATGTGTCCAGAATCATGATGAAGGGAAAACCCAGATAGGATTATGCGGAAAACCATTAATAGGTCTATGCTAATCTTTTCAAACATGCAATCAATGACCTTCCCTCAACCCATACTCTACGGAAATCTTTCCTATACACTCTACCTGTCCAAACATTAAGAGGTCATTGCAAATCCCATCAGTGTTTTGACACTCTGGAGCTAAGGCAATCAGCCTGTTATGGACCCTTTTGTCCGTTCCATGAGAAAGCCATTTAGGCTTTGTCATAACTAGAGCAGGGTACGAAATGGGGTATAAATATCCTAGCTCTGGCCCTAGCCAGGTGGGTCACAGCTGTGTGTGTCACAGACAGGGCATTTTACTATGCCAGTGTATATAATGGGACTTGAACATCCACAGATTTTGGTATCCATGGGGGTCCTGGAACTAAACCCCAGTGGATACCAATGGCCCACTGTAATTATCACTTCTCTCTATCCAACCCTTCCCACCTTACTCTTCAATAAGCCTTGTATGGATCTTAAGAGTGTATGTTTTTGTATGTTAGCTTATCCCCTGTGCTAATTCAAATAAAATACTGTACTTTGTTTAAATTTAACTGGAGTTTTCTCTACAATTAGTACTGGTATGCATAGGTGAAAAGATCCCTGAAGTTACCCTCCTCTCGCAGGCCTCCTTTTATAATTCCCCCAAATTTCAAGGAGATGTTGGCATTGCAGGCGGGACTCCAATGTTCCCCCCTCCTCTCAGGATAACAATACCCTACTACAGTTGGGAGGTATATGATAATTTAGTGCTACTTCTACAAAAACAGAAAGGAGCTTGGGGAAATCTCATGCACCCTCCCCTCCTCCTTCCAAGTGACAAGGAAAAGGAAAAAAAAACCCAGAATTTTACTTGAAGAAATTCCTGGCTTGTTATGACATGCAGACCAAAAATACTAGTTTAAAATAAACCGAGTTGTGTTAAGCCAAGCAATCAGATAACTCAGGATTTGTTTTGATTTGTTTAGCAATGGACTAGAGTTTCTTTTAAACTATAATTCATGGCTAGCAGGACTTGACAAGCCAGGAAGCTGCTACAGTGAAACTAAATTCTGGTTTATTTCATCTTTAAGTTGTGCCAGGAGAAAGTAAAGCAGGGGGAAGTGTGTGAGCCTTCCTTTATTATGGTATGGCTTCTTTCAGTCCATGTAGCATGGTTTACCTTTCCATATGAATTTTGAGAATCTTAACTTTCTATCTAGCATGTTTCTATACTTACAATATTATGTTTTAGGGCAAAACTAGAACTTGAATGCAATTGCCAGCCCCAACTAGAGTTGCCCCATTGAATCAACTGCTGAATGCTAAGTCAAAACATATGTAGATTTCCTTCCAACTGGACTTTAATCAGGGGATGAAATGTTGGCATGATGCTTTTGGGCCCCAAAGCATCAATGCAGTGTAGCAATGTAGTGCAGTAGACAGAGTAGGATTAGGCCAAGTGAGACCCTCTCAAAGTCATTGGACTGCATTTCTCATCATTGCTTATACTGGATTGAGCTACCAGGACTTGTAGTCCAACAACAGCTTCCACTGGATTGGACTGGATGGCCCTCGTGGTCTCTTCCAACTCTGCAATTCTATGATTCTATGAACATTGGGAGGACTGCATGGCTGCCAACCTTGATTTAGGCCTAGATATTATGCCAACTCTGCCCTGGAACAGGGACCTTCGTTCGAGGGAAAGCTTCATGACATCGTCTTGCCCAGGAATCAAACATGGAAGCTCCAAAGAATGTGCAGGAGGGATGTGGCAGCAGTGACAGCACTCCTTGAGGCTGATACAGAACACTTTGGGGTCTTCATGCACCACTCCACACACTATAATGGTGTCTCCTGGCCTGAGGGAATTAGGGAGCAGAGAGGAAAGTGGCTTGTCCAGATTAGTAACTTCTCATGAGTGGAAGGTGGGCTTGTCCAGATTAGTAACTGCTCATGAGTGGAAGGTGGGTGTTGGGACATCCTGCCTGGCTGGTATCAAAGGGATTGCTAGGCAGGAAGGCAATTGTTTCCACAACGACATCCCCAGAGACAGCCATCATGTTCATCTCAGCCAGGGGTAAGCAGAAAGGATACTGGAGGCTGTGCTGCCTGTTCATGCTCACCTTAACATGGTCTTCCTCAAAGACAAGCAGCAGTTGGAAACTATCCCCTCTTTACAAAGGCAGGTTGGGAAAATTCTTCTCCACCATCCAGCAGCCATTGATGAGAAAACTGCAGATGATGTGGGGGCATGGGCAGGATCAGGGATTAAAGTGTACCCTGATGTCAGCCTGGCGCAAAACACTGCAGCCCCTCTGGAAGTCAACCTGGAACCTCTCAGCTTCCACTGGGATCATGCCCTGCACACCCACCATCTTCTCAGGAGCCAGGCTGCCAACAACGGTGGTGATGTAACGAAGACTTGGGTAGAAGATGGGCATCTGCAGGACATAATCTGCCTAGCCGGGAGGTAAGAGTGCCATGAGCGCGGGAGGTGGGGCAGGCAGGCAGATAGGTCTCCTTGTGCACTCACCTTCTTCTCCCCACAGCTCTAGATATTATGCTAGATGCATCACTTGAACGCTATGTGTGTTTTTTATTTACAGTTAATAGCCACTGTTGGATTTTTGGGGAGGAGGGAACACCAATGGTAATCACAACCATGGTTAACAGGGAAGGTGAAAACTATCTCCTCAGAAGTCCTTGTTAGGCCAGGGGATAAGGGAGAGACTCTGTTGATATCATGCAGTGGAAACTGCTCCCACCCCTTGTAAAGACTGATAACTTAAAACACACACACACAATAAATGCATTCCAAATGGCTTGATACATGCCACATCTTGTTTGCTCTTCATAAATGTTTATGAAATTCTGAAGTCCTGGCACCTACTGATTTAAGACTAGCCCATGCTGCAATATATACTGTATTTCCTATCTGCTCAGTCTGTTGAATCTGTTAGAGTCAGCAAGGTGTTGTGGTTTGAATGTTGTGCGGGGATTCCAGGAGGCTAGGGTTTAAATCTCTACTTAGTCATGGAATTTCCACTTAGGTGACCTTGAGCAAGTCCCAATCGCTCACCTTTAGAGGAAGGCAATGGCAAACTTCCTTTGAACACATCTTGCCAAGAAGAACCTAGGACAGCATCTTCATAAGTTGGAGTCAACTTGAAGGCAGAGCACAACTTCAGTCGGTGTATTTGAATCATCATTTCAAAGTTCCAGAAACTGACTCTCCCTCACAGACACATCATTTTATATGTGATGCAATGACTTCATATGGATTCATGGATTTTTAAAAATTTAATTTAATTTAATTATCTAATTTAATTATTTAAATTTAATTAAACTTAATTTTCATCATGCTGGCCCCTCCAAGGCAATTAATAATTGAGTGTTAAAAACAGTATAAAATTTCATAGGAAAGAAACGCAAAGCAATACTGCCTAAAAAAAAATGAACCATGTAGGAAGATCTTGTAGCCTACTTTGCAGAAGGCAATCCTCTTTTTGAATGTCTCCTCTCTTTGAGGATCTGTTCTGGATTGGACTTGTGGGGCGCTTTCTCCTCCCCGCCAGGTTTCTGATCTGGATTGGATCCTCCTGTCTGTTTACTAATGAAAGAAAGTAAATGCAATTACTGTACTAATTGTGTTTTTTACTTGGTACTAATTGCATATAGTTCCACAATTACATACAGTAGGACCCCCATACCCACTGATTCGTTATCCACTGATTCAGTTATCCATGGGACACAAAACAGCATACCTACCATAGAGTCTTCCTAGAAAATGCCCAGAGAGGCATCCTCTCTATACATTTTCTAGGTCCTCCAAGGAAACTCTATGGTATTTTAAAATGGAAGCCCTATTATTTTCAATGGTGTTCACTGTTATCTGCGGTTTTCAGTATCCATGCCCCCCCCCCAGAACCAATTCCCCACAGATACGGAGATCCTACAATACCGTGGAAGTCTCTCCTACTGGAGGCTAGGTTGGCTCCCTCTTGATCTCTTCTCACCATATTGCAAAGGCCATTTTTTATTTAAACAGGCCTTCAATCTCTAACTGGGAATGGCAGGATGTGCTGTACTTTTATCTTTAATAGGATGTGCTGTACTTTTATCTTATGTTTTATATGCATTTTAAACAGTTTTAAATGTTTTGATGTGGTTGTCTGTTTAACAGTTGTTAACATTTGTACCACGTATGGTTTGTTTTAATTCTACGCTGTTAAGCCACCTTGGTTCCCATACTGGGAGAAAGCAGTAAAGAAATATAATTAATTAATTGTGTTAGTTTGCTGCTCCCCCCCAAACACCGCAGAATAGTGGTAGTCCTTAAATCAGGGGTTGTTTTCTCAACTCAAGGGCACACTTTAGCTCCTCTCTGAAGTTTATTTCTTTCCAGTTAGCTGCAAAGTGTCTGTTTCTCTTCTTCTTCCACTGGTGGGCAGTTGTGATCTGCAATCTCAACTCTTAAGAACACCATGTGACTGTCAGTGCTATACAAACACACACAATTGTTAGGAATCTGTTCAAAACAAGTTTTCCTTAGCTCACCATCAAATTGTCAGGTTGGAACCTTGCTAATGTTAATGCTCTCCCCTATCTGCAGAAATCCTGTGCTTTTAGGAGATGAGCCCCTGGCAGAAACTCAACAGTGTTGCTTTCTTGTTCCTTGGGATTTTTTAAAATTTTATTTTATTTATTTTAATTTTTTTTTTTTTTTTTTTTTGCTCAAGCTCATTTCCTCCTGCTGGATTTCCATCTATGCAAATACGGTATATTCAGGGCACAGATGACCTGCCATAAATCTTACTTTTCCAGCATTACACACCCAGCCTGATTGCCTGCTGAGTCACATAGGCTTTGTGAACTGAGAGAACTTCAGAACATGGCCTCACAGCCCGGAAAAAACCCAAGGAAAATCTATGGATGCAGGCTGTGAAAGCCTTCAACTTCACATTGAGAGAACTTTGCTCTTGATTATTGTGCCATTGCTCAACTCACTCTCAACGGCTTGGTGCCAACATAGAAAACAGGTGTGTTGACAAGAGCTGTGACTTGGATGCTTCTGGGAGGATGAAGTAATCTGTCAATCATGTTGTCATGTGCCAAACATGACACAGGGATGTGCACAATCCACACACTCTTAATTTCCCAGCTGCTTGTATGATTTAGCCTTGTGCAGGGTCACCAGCTGGCCATGCCAGAGATTTACTGACTTAGCCAATATGTTATCCTCCACGCAAAAGCCAAATGTGATTGTTATTCTCAGTATTGTTTATCTGCTTTCTGTAAGATAAAACTATATGCTTTCAAACGGGACATGCTGCACGTGTTAGAAGTGCTCTTTCCACATTCCTGTTCAATACTTGTCAGCAGAAAAGGCACTTTTCACATTCTCAGAGGTGCTTTTCAGATTCGTTGTTTAAAATGGTAGCTGGTTCCTTTCTCAAATGAAGTACGGATTACAGTACTTCATAGGTACAGAGGCCCATTACAAATACTGTATATGGAATTTATTATTACTATTGGCTGGAATCTGGTATGGCAGTTACGAATGTGTAACCTAGTTACAAACTCGTATTTGTGAAGTTGAAGGCTTTCACGGCCAGCATCCATAGATTTTCCTTGTTTTTTATTGTGTTTTATTAAGTGTTTTAATTGTTGTTTTAATTTGTAAATTTGTAAAATTTAATTTGTAATTTGTAAATTTGATTTAATAACTTTTTAAGTGGGGAGGGGAGTATACTGTTTTACTTTGTATGGTGTTTTAATGTTGTTAACCACCCTGATTGGGTTACCAAAGGGCGGTATATAAATAATTTTATTATTATTATTATTATTATTATTATTATTTTTTCCAGGCTGTGGGGCTGTGTTTTAGAAGAGTTTGCTTCTGACGTTTCGCCTGCATCTGTGGCTCATAATTGCTACGAATTCACTTTCCCTACATAGATGCTAATTTAGTCCCCCAATCCCCATTTACTGGGCAGCAGCTGTAGAAGGGCCTTTCTCATATAATGGTTTTTAAATTCAGGATGTGCCTTAACTTTACCATACTAAACATAACCATACCACCCAAATCATGTCCTTCAAGTTCCAAAAGTCTCTGGCCTCTAAGCAAAATCCATTCCTTCTTCCTTCAATTGTTAACTGTTCTTAAATAAAGTGCGGTACTCTTTTATTTTTTTAACAGCAATTTCTTTTTAATGCATGTTTTAAATTGTTTTTAAAACATGCATTATGGATTGTTTAATTACATTTTAATGATACTTGTTTTTTGCATGTTTTTGTCTGTATGATAGCTGTTTTAATTTGTAAGCCTCCCTGAGTCTTGGTTCTCCAGGAAAAAATGGAATAATAATAATAATAATAATAATAAATGGTAGTACTGTACAGTACTAGTAATCAAGGGTTTCTATATATGGATGTGAAAGCTGGACAGTGAAGACAGCTGACAAGGGGGAAAGCAGCTTTTGAAATGTGGCACTGGAGGAGAGTTCTGTGGATACTATGGATCACTATAATGACAAAGAATTGGGGTTCAGAGCAAATCAAGCCTGAACTCTCACTATAAGCTAAAATAATGAAATGGAGGCTATTGTTCTTTGGAGATATAACTCATTGTAAATGATAATAATGCCTGGTAAAATTGAAGACAGGGGAAGAAGGTGTTACAGGTGTATGGACTCAATCCAGATAGCCTCAGCCCTGAGTTTGCAAGACACAGTGCTGTTAATAAAGTCTCTTGGAGGTCTCTCTTCCACAGGGTGATCATAAGTCAAAGGCAACTTGGTGTCACGTTAACAACAAAAACAACATAGTAATGAGGAAGTATGGGAAGTGAAGCTGAAGCCAACTCGAGAGCACAAACAGCAAGAGCAACAAAGAAATAATAAATTATGGGAACTGAAATCGTTTTCAAGTTGGCAATGATTTATGGCAAACCTATGAATGAGAGCTTTCTAAGATTCCTTGGGTGCATCTACACTGTAGAAGTAATGCAGTTTGATACCGCTAATACACATTGGAAACTGCTTAATGCAGTGTAGATATGTAAATTTCTATTGCTTAAAAAATAAATTGTAAGCCGCTCTGATAACCTTTGTGGCTGAAGAGCGGGGTTTAAATACCTATATAAACGCTTTAACTGCCATGGCTCCATTCTATAGAATCCAGGGATCTGTAGTTTTATGAGGTACCAAGTGCTCTTTGGCAGAGAAGGCAAAAGATCTTGTAAAATGACTAAATCCCAGGATTCTGTAGGGTGGAGCTACAGCAATTAAAGTGGCATCAAACTGCATTATTTCTTCATTGTAGATGCCCCCACTCCTGTTATCAACAGCTCTGTTCAGGTCTTGCAAATGCAGGGCCTTGGCTCCCTAGGCTGAGTCTATCCACTTTAGCAACTTAGGACTGGAGAAATAATCATATGCAATCAGTGGAGAAAATGAACTGCTTGGGTTTCTATAACCCCCCTCACAAGTATAGCGAGTTGGGGCTGAAAGTACTGTACTTCGGACTAAAATAGTAATGAGCAGATTTGAATGGGGGATTTTTCTGGTACAGAAGGAGCCCTAGCCTGGAAATACCTGTATCTGAGCTGGCAGGTATAGACTCACTGAAACAAGTGCTAGCCCATAGAAATAAGTTAACAAATCCCCACACATGGAAAACCAGCTTTCTTCCCCTGACAGGCCAGTTTTCTACATGCAGGGATAGGGAGCGCTGGGTTTTGTAACCTGTCATGAAAGAAATCCCCGTTTACCTCCCTGAGTAAAACATTGGCCTATGATCCATCCTCAAGGAATCCCATGTGTTCATTGCACTGCAACTCCCCACAGCCCCAGCCAACACAGGCAGCGGTGAAGACTGCTGGGAGCTGCAGTCCAGCAAGACCTGGAGAGCCAGACAATTCGGCTTAGCTCTGAAGGAACCCTCTCTTTAACACAGCCTTTCTCAACCTTTTAAACCCGGAGGAACCCTTGAAATAATTTCCAGGTCTTGGAGAACCCCTGCATGAACATTATTCTATACAGTTGTCCCTCAGTATCCACGGATTTGGTATCCACGGATGGAAGTATTCAGGGCTTGAAACTAGTCTTTAAAAAAACCAAACCAAACCAAAAAGCAAGCCTTGATTTTGCCATCTTATATAAGGAACACCATCTTGCTATGCCATTGCATAGCAATGGGACTTGAGTATTCACGGATTTCGGTATCCACGGGTGTGTGTGTGTGGTCCTGGAGCCAAACCCCAGCGAATATGGACAACTGTAGAGTTATAAAGTAACTTTGTCCACTGTAATCAGGAGGGGGTGAGGCGGACTCCTCAGGCGGGAAGAAAGAAAGAAAGAAAGTGAGGGGAGGAAAGGGCGGGAAAGGAGAGCAAAGGCGAAGGGAGGCTGTTGCCAAAGGGCGGGACCGGGGCGCAGAAGCGGCCCCACAGCCAAAGAGGGAGGGAGGGAAGGAGGAAGGAGGCGGCGGCCTTGGAGGGAGGCCAGGGCTGGGAACCGCAGTCGGGGGCGGGCCACCCAGCAGGCGAAAAGGCCCCTCTCTGCTCAGCCAAGAGGCCCCTTTGCGCCGAGGAGGAGGAAGAGGAGGAGGAGGAAGGCAGGCAGGCAGGCAAGGGTTGCCCAGAGAAGAGTCTCCGGGGAAGGTTGGCCTCTTTTCGGGGGGCGCGAGGGAAGGAGCCAAGGGGCGCCTCAGGGGCCGGGCTGGGGTGTGTGTGTGGTTGCAGAACAGAGCCTTTCCTCCCGTGGAGATTCCTCGCGTGGAAGGCACGGAGAGCCCTCCTCCTCCTCGCGTGTAGTTCTATGCGTGGAGGTTCCTCGCGTGCAGCTATATGCGTGGACCTCCCTCCTGCTCGCGTGTTATATCCGTGGAGATCCCGCCTGCTCACGTGTAAATGTATGCGTGAAAATTCCTCGCGCGTAGTTCTATGCGTGGAGGTTCCTCGCGTGCAACTATATGCGTGGACCTCCCTCCTGCTCGCGTGTTATTGTATCCGTGGAGATCCCGCCTGCTCGCGTGTAACTATGCGTGAAGATTCCTCGCGTGTAGTTCTGTGCATGGCGGTTCCTCGCGTGCAACTATATGCGTGGACCTCCCTCCTGCTCGCGTGTTACTGTATCCGTGGAGAGCCCGCCTGCTCGCGTGTAACTATATGCGTGAAGATGCCTCGCGTGTAGTTATATGCGTGGGGATTCCCCGCGTGTAACTATGCATGGAGATCCCTCCTGCTTGCGTATTATATCCATGGAGATCCCTCTAGCTGGCGTGTAACTGTATGCGTGAAGATTCCTCACGTGTAGTTCTATGCATGGAGGTTCCTCGCGTGCAACTATATGCGTGGACATCCCTCCTGCTCACGTGTTATTATATTCGTGGAGATCCCGTCTGCTTGCATGTAACTATATGAGTGAAGATTCCTTGCATGTATTTATATGCGTGGGGATTCCTCGCCTGTATCTATGCATGGAGATCCCTCCTGCTCGCGTATTATATCTGTGGAGATCCCTCTAACTGGCATGTGACTGTATGTGTGAAGATTCCTCGTGTGTAAGTTATATGCGTGGGGATTCCTCCTCTTTGGGTGGAGAGTCCTTGTCCCTGAGTGTAGTTGCATGCGTGGAGATCCCTCCTCCTCCTTCTCCCATATAATTGCTTGGAGATCCCTCTTTTTCACATGTAACTTATATGCATGGTGATCCCTCCCGCTTGGCGTAATTATATCCGTGGAGTTCCGTCCTGCTCGTGGGTAACTATAGGCATGAAGATTCCTCGCGTGAAGTTATGTGTGTGGGGATTTCTCTTTGTGTGTAATTACATGTGTGGCAATCCTTTTCCCTCCTGTATAAACTACAGGATATGTGTGGCGATCCCTCCTCCTTGCATGTAATATTGTGTGTGTGTGTGTGTTTGCAAAAGTTTGCCCACTTTCCCTGGTGGGTCTTTTGCGTGTTGGTGCAATTTGCAGGTGAGCCTCTTCAAGATGTGCAGTGTCTTTTCCCCTCCGTGGATCTTCAGAGGGAGTCCTTCTGCCAGTATTATTCAGATTATTCCACATAATGGGGAATTCAGAATATACCTCATTCCTTCTCCTTTCAAGATTATTCAGGTTATTTGGTTTAGTGTCTCCTGTTAAGGAAAAGGTTCATTCAGAGCTTAAGCTGGTTTGGGAATGGCAGGTTCTCCAGATATTGTTGGACTGCAACTCCTAGCATTCCTCACCGCTGCCTGTGCTGGCAGGGGCTGCTGGGACTTGCAGTGCAATAAGTACGTGGAGGGCCACATGATGCCCTGACGATGTACCATAGGCCTAGATTTTGCTCTGGAGGTTAAACGGGTATCTCTGATGACAGGTTACAAGACTGAATGCTTGCTATCCCTACATGTAGAAAACTGGCCTGTCAGGGAAAGAATGCTGGCTTTCCATGTGCAGGGATTTGTTCACTTATTTCTATGGACCAGCATTTGCTTCACCTGCCAGCTCACATACAGGTTTTTCCAGTCTAGGGCTCCTTCTGAACCAGAAAAATCCCCCATTCAAATCCTGCCCTTTGCTATTTTAATTTTAATCTGAAGTACTTTCATCCCCAACTGGCTATACTTGGAGTTCATTTTCTCCAGTGATTGCATGTGATTATTTCTCCAGTCCTAAGTTGCTAAAGTACTGAATGTTTTCCTGCTCCTCGATTTATTTTTATTTTTTATTTTTTTATTTATTTAGTTATTTATACCCCACTCTTCAGCCACAAGGCTATCAGAGCAGCTTACAAATTGTTTTAAGCAATAGCAGTTTACACATCTACACTGCATTAAGCAGCTTCCAGTGTGTGTTAGCTAATTGCCTCCATAAGCCGGGTACTCATTTCACTGACCTACGAAAGGATGGAAGGCTGAGTGAACCTTGGACCTGCTGGAATTGAACTCGCAACGTGGTGACTTGCAGTGCTGGCATTTAACCACTGCGCCACCAGGGTTCTTCTCGATGAGAAAAATGTGCATGTTTTGACCCGAGAGCAGTGAGGTGCTTTACCAAACTTTATATTTTATTATCCCCCTTTTGGTGCTGATAAATATAAATGCAAAACTGAACCAGTTTTCCCACTGGAAAGTTTCATACACCATGTAGCTCTGTATTTATTTGAATCTGTCAGGTATCTATGTTGGGTTGATTACCATTAATAACATTAATACTTGTTTCTGCAAAGTAACAAATGATTGACTTCCAAAGTGCTGAAGATTCATTAATTTCCCTTTTAAATCAATTACATCGGAGCAGCAAATGCAGTTAATATTTTTTTTTTTTAAAAAAAAAATACATTTGTAGGAGGGGGGAGAAACATATTTCTACTTTGAGGTGAGTAGGATTGGGTGAATTGCATTTATTTTTATAAACACTTCAATCAAGTCTGACTAAATGTAAATTATTGGCCTCTCCTCCCCACATGCCTCAGTTCCTTCTGTAGTGGCTGTCCTCTGCAGTTGGGTGAGGAAACTGACAAAATAAAAAGTTTTACAAGGCTGTTGCTTCTGACTTTTAGCAAATGAAGTGGTGCATTTGCAAATAAGAACAGCAGCTTTGTGCATGGTACAATAGGAGTCACTGCAGAGTCATTTAGACAGGCAGTACATCTCCAAATGGGAATGTGCAGGGAGACTTATCAACCAATAGTAGTTGAGACAGAAACTTCAAACTGTGAGCCTCTCTACTGGTTAATAATAATGAACAACCTAAAATTTGATGATCTCTAATACTAACCCGAGATCTACTGTGTGATGCTTTTGCCCCACCGAATTAAAAAGGCTCTGTCAAAGAAATTCTAAAATGTAACTTTAGGACTATGGAGATTATTAGATGCTGCCAAAACCCCCCGGAAGAGCACACGAGGACAACGTTACTATACCATGTCTGAGTCCCGGTTTCAAACGTTGTCATCATCCTCGCGTGCTGAGTCTGTGCTGCAGCCGTGAATAAGGCGTCACTTTTTATCGACGGGAAGGTACAGTTCGCGGTACAGTAACGTTGTCCTCACATGCTCCTCTTGGGTTTCTTGCCATGTCTGATAATCTCCTACATCGATTTTCCTTGGGTTTTTTTCCGGGTTGTGAGACCACGTTCTGGAAGAGTTTACTTCTGATGTTTCGCCTCCATCTGTGGCTTGCATTTTCAGTCCAGAACACAGACTCACAGCCCGGAAAAAAACCAAGGAAACTCTATGGATGCTGGCTGTGAAAGCCTTTGACTTTACAATCTGCTACATCTCCCACAATCTCCAGCTAGCAGGGCCAGAATTTAGTGGGGAAGGGGCTCCGGGACTTTTAGCTTAAAAAGACACTTTTCAGTGACAGAATTCTGGGAGATGTAATGCAAACTAACTTTTGTAAGCTCTTCATTTTCTGAGTTTTTCGAATCAAGCTTGAGGATGCTCTTTGACTAGATGGATTTTCAAAAGTTTGTAGGTGATCAACTGCTGAGCTGCTACACCTGAAGAGTTCACTAGGTGAATAACAAGTGAACATGGATACAAAACCAAGCAGCCTGTGCTGTGAGGTTATTTTGTTTGAAGTGAGCACAGGAAAGGCCGTCATTAGATGGCTTGTAGAGAATACAGCCTTGGTTAGTGTGACTTGGGAAACTAGGTGAGAGGGCCCTTATATAGGCTTGGGGTACCTGTCTCCAAACTTCATTTATTTTTTCCCATTCATTGTTATCTTAGCTGCACACCTTTGACCCTGCAGCCCAGTGTTCCTCAGGGAAGTGTGACCTCTTGAAAACACCCCTGCAAATGCCTGCACAACAGAGATTTCTGCACCTCTCCTGGGGATTAGTTTGGTTGCCTCAAAGTTCAGTCTTGTTTCTCTCTCAAAACAGTGGTGCAACCTGTTTGGTGTGTGGACAAAAATCAGTTGGGTTTTGATTACAGAAGGGCCATGCCCTTCTACCTATGCTATAATGTATTTATTAATCTTCTTGATTCCAAAGTTCAGGAAGGTCTTAAGCCATTGCTGCAGTATCAGCCATATGTTTAAGCACTAAGTCACCATAGGTAATCTGGAATTCTATGCAGGTGAGAGATCAGACTGGGGTAGAGGTACAGCATGCTGCCTATCTAGGCCCAACATAAAAACCTAGCAAAGAAAGCAATCCCTCCTCTGTCACCTCTTGACAAGGTACTGTGTATTTTTGCAGGCTTAGTAACTTTTTGTGGGCTTCTTCACAAGGTTGTAGAATAATTTTAAAATTAATTTCATTGATTAAAAATAGTTTAGGCCATGTTACAAGTGCTGAACCCTCCTAAACAAGTCATACTTTCTCAGTCTCAGAGGAAGGTAAATTCCCCTCTGAACAAATCATAAGTTGGAAATGATTTGAAGGCAACAATGGCATAATAAACAGTGGGCCCTTGTTATCTACTGGGGTTTGATTTGAGGACCTCCCACAGATATCAAAAACCGTGGCTGCTCAAGCCCCATTATAAACAATGGCATAGTAAAATGGTGTCCCTTATATAAAATGGCAAAATCAAGTTTTGCTTCTTGGAATTTTTTTTAATACTTTCAAGCCATGGATGGTGGAATCTGTGGATACCAAATCTGTGGATACGGACGGCCAACTGTAGTTAAAGTAATGATGATAAAAATCAGTAAATCCCATTCTCATTTTTCAGCTAAAATGGGTCTTAGATAAAGCTTACAAAAATAATTGTCATGGCAGTCTCTGACCCCAGTCTTTAAAGTCTAAATATAAGAAACAACACTCTGGGAATAAGGATGGGGAGGGAGGAGGGAGAAGTGCTCGAGTTAAAATTCTTATAATGACCAGGTAGAATATGGGTTTGTAAAGTATGGCCCCGGGTTGCAAGGTGGCCCTCCCCAAGGTAATTTTTGCAGCCCCAATGCCACCTTACTTCCTTAACTGCCCTTTTTCTGGCAAAAAAAAGGGGCTGGATTACCTCTTTGGAATCTTCCAGGAGAATCAGTTCACCTTAACATCAAGAAATAGTTATTTTTTAGAACTAGAAGTGTACATTTTGTATATTCTTCTTGAATCAGCTACTCTTCTTGAATTAATTACACCATTATCCAGTTTGCTTCTGGGCCCGGTTCAAGATGCTGTCTTTAATCTTTAAAGAGTTATGATTCTGCTTTAACTGCCATGACAACATCCTAGGGAATCCTGGGATTTACAGTTTTATTGTTGTTGCTGTGTTCCTTCAAGTCGTTTCTGACTTATGGAGACCCTAAGGCAAACCTATCACAGGGTTTTCTTGGCAGGCGTTGTTCAGAGGAGGTTTGCCACTGCCTTCCTCTGAGGCTGAGAGAATGTGACTTGTCCCAGGTCACCCAGTGAGTTTCATGGCTGAGCAGGGATTTGAAGCCTGGTCTCCAGAGTCGTAGTCCAACACTGAAACCACTGTGGCATGCTGGCTCTCATTTACAGTTTAGGAAGGGTAATTTAGGATTCTCAGACAGAGAGCTGTAGTGCCTCACCAAACTACAAATCCCAGGAATCCATAGGATGCTGCCGTGGCAGTTAAAATGGAATCATAGTGCTATAATTGTGTAATATGAAAAGGGCCCCTGGGTGTTTTGTTGATTGGCTCTGGCAATTGCACTTCTTTTCTTTTCTTTTCTTTTCTTTTCTTTTCTTGACACTTGAAATGACAGCACTCATTGATTCTGTTGCTCCCAGCCTGTCCTATCACAATATGGGTGGGTGGTCAAAGCTGACAAAGGCCAGGTCTATTGGAGGCTGCTGTTTCAAGGCAACCAGAACATGTGAAAGTGGTAAGTCTTGGGCAGGTGTGTTTAAATCTTGCAGCCCAATGGTGATAAATTTGGACCTGTCTTCATTGTATCTGAACATAGATCCTGAGCATTACCTATTGTGTAACTCTGCTAGAGGATGAGAGTTGGGATTTTTCTACTGCTCACCTGAGTTAGACAGAGGTCCCATTCTTTCTACCTGACAATGTGTGAATGAGAGGGCAGAAGATGGAGAGTGTCCAGTAATATTAATCCTCATTGCCAACAACAGTAACAACATCAGAATTGAAGACAAAAGATGGGAAAGATGCGGAAATACTGAGATCTACAAATTGAGATTCAGCATCTCTGAGAAAAGAGAGCAACTGTTGTTCCAGTGGTGATAGGTGCTCTGGGAGCAATTCCAAACAGACTGAACAAAACAACAGTATGAAATCAATATGGATAGGATCACAATAGCACAATTACAAAAAATGACGCTACAGGTTGAGTAACCTATCTGAAATGCTAGGGACCAGAAGTGTTAGTATTTTGGATTTTTTTCTAGGTTTTGGAATAATCGCATATACATAATGAGATATCTTGAGCTGAGAAGGGACCCAAGTTTAAATGTGAAATTCTTTATGTTTCATATACACCTTATACACATAGCCTGACAGTTATTTTGTACACAATATTTTTAATAATGTTATGCATGAAACAAAATTTGTATACATTGAACCAATAGAAACCAAAGGTGTCACTATCTCAGCCACCCATTTGGACAATTTTGGATTTTGGAGTATTTCAGATTTCAGAATTCTGGATAAAGGATACTCAGCCTGTACTTGGAACATGCTGCATTTTCTCACAGTGCCTCACTGATTACTGGATAGAATTCGAATTATGGATGGTCCCAAATTCCAGTTAGTAACAGCTGATAAACAGTGAAACCTGATTGTACTTAGGAGTGTTCTCATGTGACAGATGGGCCAGTGTTAGTGTTTTATAACATTCTTGCTCTCCTTGTCTGTCTCAGGTTTCCAGCCAAAATGTTGGATCTTACCGAATTAGTGGATATTGAAGTGACTGTGGCATATATCTGGTATGCAGTCCTTCTCATTGTAAAAATGATGCTGCTGAGCTCCTTAACTGGATTCTTCCGAGTAAAGAAAAAGGTGAGATGTTACAAAAGAGTCTGGACATGGAACCCCCAGTTGTGGTTTCAAAGACCTGAGCTAGAAAATTGCCTATCATTGTGACAAGACAGGGAAAAGGAGTTGGTGAAACCAGAACTTGGAAAAGTTTGCTTTTTTTGCACTACTTTTCCCAGACTACCCTATTGGCCATGCTGTCTGGGGGATTCTGGGAGCTATAGTCCAAAAATAAACTTTTATAAGCTCTGCGTGAAATTCTTGCTTTCCAGGGTGGAGCGGACATAGTAGTGGCTCTTGGTAACCCAATGGCATGTTCCTGAGAGGTGCTTGCAATGGTTTGTGGCAAGCCTATTCTGTCCTGAACATGATAGAGATAGGACCTGTCTGACTCTCTTCTGATTCTCTGGCTGCCAACTAACTCTGGTTGCCAGTTTCTGCTTAGCAGCAAAATGACACTAAGGTTACTGACCCTTCCCCAAGGATAAGCCTCATTGAAATAGGTGGGGTTTAAATCTGAGGAGACATGCACAGCACTGCACTGTTAAGTTCTAGCAGGGAGCTGCTTGATATTGGTTTATTATACATTAAAATTATTTATTGAAACTCTTTCATCATGAAAGATAACCAGGTGGTTTACAGCAAAATATGTAGAATTCAATAACCCCAATACTTAATTTCATGCATGAACACTGGCCTGAAAGTTTTGGCCATGTCATAACCTAGAATTGGAGTGCATAGCCATTGGTAAGGAATGCTGGGAGTTGAAGTCCTGCAACATCTGGAGGGCCACATTTTGCCCACCACTGGCAAAGAGCTCTCAAACACTTCATTTTAAGGATGGTTTGAATATTGCATTCACGTACATAACTGCTCACCCTGTACTTCTACCTTGCTGAGCTCTCATTAGTGTGCATCAATTGTGAGGTACTTCTGGTTGGCCATTTTGAGAAACAGTAGTCGGGCTACATGTGTCTTTGGTCTCTTCTTAAAGCTCTTTTCCCCAATTTGGTATGCCCTTCCCCCTCCTGATGTTGGTGGACTAGAGCTCCCAGTAGTTCATGGGAAGACATCATGGGAAGACAGGAGTGTCTCAAGGTTTGTCAGTCAGAGTACCTGGAACCCTAGGATTCCCCAAGAGGTTAGGGGTTAAACACTTTTTGAGCTGTAGATATACAGTAATAATTTTTATCCTGGGGTTCTCTGAGATCTGAAAATTATTTCATGGGTTCCTCCAGGATAAAAAGGCTTGAGAAAGGCAGATCTAGAGGGTGACAAAATTGGAAATGGTTGACACCGTTACTCCTGTCCTTTGCTCAGTTGAATCTGGAATGTTTGACCTTCCTTGAGATGTTCAGAAAGTTCAGCCAAGTGACGCTTTATTTTGGACCTTGTTATATACAACCTATTCAGCATAGTACCATTACATGAGGTGCTATTGTAATCTATCACAACTGCTGCTCTTCAAATATATCTTGGTGTCCTGACTGGTACTGCACATATGAAGGTAATTCTTTATAGAAGATGAGTGCTATGTTGACAAAGTTTTTGGGATGCTTGATTTTGGGTCCTGGTTTTAATCTGAGGATCATATCTTTTCATGACTTTTGTTCTGTACACCCATATCTTGAATAGGCATTTGCTAACCCCGAAGATACAGCTGGATTTGGTAATGGGGAGAATGCAAAAAAATACTTGAGGATTGATCCAGATGTGGAGCGTGTGCGCAGGTAATTGAAGGCATTTTCAGGGTAATTAGATTAGCTTTAACCCTCATGCACCAGGACAGGACATTTTAATTCCACCAACTCATGTTTGTTGCTGAATCCACATAGAACTAGATCTATGATATAGGCATTCTGTAAACAATGCCTATACCATACATGGCCAGAATCCTATAGCGGCAAATTGCTCATGCAGTGGACCATAATGTGAGTAGGTTGACATACTCCATGGTCATACAGGAAGGAGTAGCAGTAATGGGAGAAGGAAGTGGCTGGCTTTGAGGGGCTTCTCAGAGATGAGACTGTCCAAGGGATGACTTGGAAAATCAACTGTGTAGTGGCAGGTCTGGCACAGTTAAGCCCTCCCATAGTGCCTTGGCTCTGGTATAGTGTTACCAGGTTTTCAAAATAGGAATAAGGGACAGTTGAAATTCATGACATGCAGGGTTGACAATCAGGAATTAGGTGTTAACAAGTTTGTGTGCTACCTAAATACCAAATGAAAGTTGATTTCAGTTAACCTAGTAATATATTTCTCTGCAAAATTAACATAAAGTGTGTCCCAGCAAATCTATTGCTTTTGGCTATTGCAACACATGTTTGTTCCAGCCAATGTAATTGTCATGAAAGTGGTGTTGGCGGTGGCAGCAGCCATTGTCTCAGGTCTACCTTCTGCACTCATCTTCTAGCAGCTTATTGCCTAAACAAGTCCACAAATGGTAGTTTGTCACAAAACCAAGTGTTCATGCCATCTGGGCCAAGGGAAACCCAGCCCTACTATGGGCTCTTCCAAAGATTTTGAATATCCAAGACCAAGCTGCATCCACTGAATCTATAGACTTAGGCCTTGTCTACATGGGCCATTTACCCTGGCTTGCCCCTGTCTGAGAGCCCTGATGATGCTGGGTGTTTCTCCCATTCTGCCCCCGGGCAGTTCTTACAACACCCCGGGGCAGAAATGGGGCTCAGACGAGGGCAAGCTGGGGTAGGGCCCAATACACCATTCTAAAATAATACCTGCTTTACTCTGCTGCTGTTGGGTAAAAGCGGAGCAGGCCCTACATGTCTGCAGGAGCCTGTCCTAGCATGCCAGGCTGTTGCTCCAGCTGCCGGTTGCCCTTACCCTTCTGGATCCAGGAAGGAGTCCAACAGCACGTGAACAAGACTGGTCACATGCAGAGGACCTTGGTCACATTTGCGGGCCACCTTCTGAGACAGAAAGGAAAATGGTTGCAACAACTGGCGGGTGTGTCTGTCAAGACTTTCTCCCATTTCGTCAAAGTAACGGAATTACGGACCTGATCCACAGCCAGGATACACCAGCAGGGAGTCAGCGTCTCCTGGCTCATGTAGATGAGCTTTTAGGTTGCATCTGCACTGCAGAAATAATCCAGTTTGACACCACTTTAACTGCCATGGGTCAGTGCTATGGAATTCAGGGATTTGTAGTTTTTTTTGGAGATATTTAGCTATCTCTGTCAGCTCTGGTGCCACAACAAATTTTAAATCCCAGGATTCCATAGCATTGAGCCATGGCAGTTAAAGTGCTGTCAAACTGATTATTTCTGCAGTACAGATGCAGCATTAGAGACAATACTAGAACAGTCGCAGATGACCACACAACCAAGAGTTGATTTAGTACCTTAGCAAGACCTGAATAAATGAGCCTAACAATAGATTAACGTAGATGTGCTTATTTATACAGAGAGGAAAAGTGGGTAGCTATTTGCAGAAGATATTACATATATGTAGAAAAACTATATTAAAAAGAAGCAAAACAGAATAAGAAAATATCCATCCATAGCTGTACATGCCATGAAATAGGTCAAACCACAAAAAACAAGCGCAAGGCCTTTATACAAAGCCAAAACTTCTAGAAATGTATTTTGGGGGCCATATGATCAGCTTATATTAATGTACATGCCAAGACCATGTTTATGTCCTATATATTTCCCCCATTTTCCCTTGGACTTTATCGGACGAGGCACATACTTCAAAAATCCCGCGTCATTTAGGATGTGATGATAACACAAAGGGCAAAATTATCAGATATCCTCGTCATTTAGCCGCTCCCACTGTTTAGTGCTGGCATGGATGAGGCATCACTTTTTTATTGACGAGCAAAGCCGTCAGTAAAAAGTGACACCTCATTCACGGCCGTGTGATACAGTGGGAACGGCTGAATTATGTCATCGTCTGATAATTTCAGCCTTTGTGTTATCATCGCATCCTTACAATGTGGTTTTTGCCACGTCTGATAAAGTCCTTTGTCTTTCCCCCTTCTTTGAATTATATTTTTAAAAAATCCAATTTTAAAAAAGTCCTAAGCCAAGTGCAGTGGATGGCTAACAGAAGACTGTCTCCCAGGAATAAAAAGCTATGAGTAGTGTGTCCCTTTAAGGCACTCTTCCTTTTTTATACCTATGGAGGAGGGGAACTGAACTGAATGTACACCAGAACATGCCCAACATGTTTCTAGGTCTGAGCATTACAGGGTTGGGGGTCAGGATTGATAATGGCAGACAGAACTTGGAAACATTGCTTTTGGGAGTTGTAGTCCAAAAAGTAACATTTCCAAGTTCTCCTCATATCTGGCAGCACAGCTGTTAGTCTGGCATGAATACAATCAGAATCAAATAGTGATAAAGATGAACCAATGATTTAGACAGGAAGGATTTGCATCATTCTAAACTTGGGAACGGGAATTGTGCAACCCTCCAGATGTTGCTGAACTGCAGCTTCCAGTATCCCTCATCTTTGTCTATGCTGGCCGGGGCTGGCGGGAGTTGCAGCTCAACATCCACTGGTGGGCCACCCAATTCTCACTCCTATCCTTAAGTTGTATTGGTATCTTTGTGCAGAGATGTCATGATTTCTCTATGGAATCGCTTTATATAGCAGTAGATAAATAATATCATGCTCTGACTCTTCTTTTCTTATTTCCCCAGAATCCATCTCAATGACCTTGAGAACATTGTTCCATTCCTTTTCATCGGACTCTTCTACTCTGTCAGTGGTGTTTCCCTTTCCACTGCCTTGCTGCATTACAGAATATTCTTTGGTTCTAGGATCTTCCACACTATCGCCTACCTTATACCTCTTCCCCAACCCTGCAGGGGCTTGTCTTGGTTGGTGGGGTACTTAGTTACCTTTTCAATGGTGTACAAGCTTGTGATGGTGGGTCTAAGCATGTCATAAAAAAAAGAAAACCTCCACTGATGGTCATATCACTGTGTTTTTCAAACTTTCTACCTTTGAGAAAACCTTTCCTACTGTATTGATTAATCTGCCAGATCTGCCCAAGACATGCTAAATGTTATGGAACATATTCTAGAGCTGTGGTCCTCAACCTTAGATTCCCCAGATCTTGTTGGGCTTCTGTTCCCAGAAACCCTCACCAGCATGGTCAAAGATGAGGGATTCTGCAACTTGAGCTCCAGCAACAACTGGGGACCCACAGTTTGAGAAACTACATTCATGGTTGTGACTTTTCAAATGGCTGCAGCATTTGAAACAAAATTGAGGACTAGATGGATTCTTCGTGTGATGCATCAGGTTTGTTCACATAGACTTCTCCTAGTGGTGGGTGGCTGCAGGATGGGGGGGGGAACCCCACTGGGAGCTGGTAGTTACATAACCAGTGTCAGCTCACCCAAATGCTAGAGTAGCCCAGAAAGCCCCAACAATTTAGGAGGGAAATCCTTCTCAATACCAGAGGCAGCCATGCAGCAAATAATGGTGGAATATGCATTTTCTCTATTATTTTTCTTCTTATTATTCTCTATTATTTTAGTATAGAGAAAGTGAAGTATCTCTATAACAAATCCACAGGTATGGGCTTAGATCCAATTGTTTTGCCCAGCTAGATTAGGTTCACTAAACCAGTCAACATTTATTTAGTTTCATGGACTCATTGGGTCTACTGTAGTTGGGATTGGCCGTTAGATTTAGGCCCTGATAACAAAGGTAGCAACAGATGAGAAACACATATGCAGTATACTGATAGTTTGGTGTAATTAGGCCCTTCTTGAGATCATTTTATTGTTGATGTTCAGGAGTGCATGCTGTTGGATGCATGCATGACATGCTCTTGATTCCAGACTTGTGTCCCTGTCTTCACCTCACACATTTACCACAGCCCTCTAACAAAGCTCAAAACCCATGCTTTTTGAGCATGAAATCACCAAGGGTGTTGAGCAGGTGCTATCAAACCCATTGTGTTAATTCAAACTTGTGGGTGGATGTGTACTTTGCGGTGATTGCAAAAAGCCACCCAGATTATAAACAAGAAAAGAGAGTTTTCAGAATAAAATGTAAAAAATGTTTTGAGATGTTCACTCTGTTTTACATTCCTTGAGTCCCATTTGACTTTCCAGGTATTTAGGATGAATTTAGGTTGGGTCTTATTCCAGTTTCTGGTAGCTAGTTTTGGGTACTGTGAACAGCATTTTATAATTCCTATTGAAGAAACAAAATGTTTTTCTTTTACCTTCACGTATTGCCTAACCTCAACGTGATTGGAATAACATATACAAGCTTTAAAGAATTTTAATGTGCAACAACTCAACAACTCTTTATTGATGGCATGTATGTATGGTGATTTTCTACAGATGCTATTTTGGGATATCTCTTTTTGAAGACATAATAAAGACAACAGCAAAAAGGGAAAAAATGTGTTTGAATTTTTGGGGCTCTTTTGCCTCCCCCTTCCCCTTTCTGTAACTGCAGTCAGCAAATAGGATGTCACAATGAATCAGAGATTCAAATCATGGAATTCTTTGAAGAATATTTACCTTAATAATAAGGTATCTCAGGCAACGCCAAGCCTTGTTGTAAAGGAGACTTTGATGCAAATAGCTGTTTGTAACCAAGTGCTGGAATAAACATAGGGAGCAAATTTTTTCTTAGTCTAATGTAGCCCTTTTTAAAAAATGAATGTTTTGTGTGTCTTTTACCACAGATTTAAAAGTTGGAGCAATATAGAATTTTTATCAAGTAGAATTGGCATTAGGCTCTTTGTTATCCAGATCTCATTGCTGTCCAGACTTGATATGTGTCCAAAACAGCTCTTCCAGAGGTTTTCACAGTTAACATGTACCTTAATGATATTCATTATTCATCTCCCAAATTGCTCAGAGTAGTATATACATGTTGCCCATTTAGATGTTCTGTTGGTTGTGGAACAACCAGTAAAGCATCCAGGGGTATGACTTCTGGACTGGACACAGTCCTTCAGGTGCAGTGTTACCCAACCTTAAATGAGTGGTACCATTCCAGCGAAGTGGGTTTTATATATTGGTTAACTTAAGCTTTATAATAATACAGGTATACCTCCGTTAATTAAATAAATGTGTCCCTAAGCATTATTTCTCTAACAAAACAGTTGGTACCAGAGGGAGAAAAAAAAACATAGAAAAAGTAGGACTGTGTTCCTACATTACAAAAAAGAAAGAAACCAATTTCAGCAAACTTTTTATTTAAAACTAACACAATGCACATGTGAAATGAAACAACCAGGCCAGGTAAACCTTGCATAAGTGAACAAAGATGTCTGGAAACTTCCAGAAAGTGCTTGAAGGCTTCCTCCAAAAAGCATCCAGGGATATTTTTTCCCTTTCTCCAGGATTCACTTTTCTTATGATTTCTGTTCTGTTGGCTAAATGTATAGTTTATGCTTTTTTTAAATATACTTGTTACTTGTCTTGACAGTCCCCAATCTTTTAATAACCCCAAATTGGTGATATTTCATAAATTGTCTTGCCGTGGCCTTCCACCTGGTTGGCAATAAACCGGGACTTCCCAATACCAAGGCTGGAGTCAAGCCTGAGGATGTGCACAACCTAAGGAAGAGCCTTCTAAATTCCTTAAGTTCCTTTCTGGGCACACAATTCAAGAAGGATATTAACAAGCTAGATTGTGTTCAGAGGAGGGCGACCAAAATGGTGGAAGGTCTGGAAGCCATGCCCTATGAGAAATGGCTTAGGGAGCTGGGTATGTTTAACCTGGGGAAAAGAAGGTTAAGAGGTGACATGATAGCCATGTTCAAATACTTGAAGGGATCTCATACTGAGCATCGAGCAAGCTTGTTTTCTGCTGCTTCAGAGACTAGGACATGGAGCAACAGACTCAAACGACAGGAAAAGAAATTTCACCTAAATATTAGAACTTCCTTGGAGTATGATGGAGTCTTCTTTGGAGGTTTTTAAACAGAGGCTGGATGGCTATCTGTCAGGAATGCTTTGATTGGGTATTGCTGCATGGCAGGTGGATAGACTAGATGGCCCTGGTGGTCTCCTATTGGAATCTACTAAGATTCTATGATTCTACCCGTGTGGTTCTGCTTTATATTATGGGAGTCATATTCCACTGTCCTCATTTGTAGATGCCCTTTTTGTCTTCAAATAGAAGTGTATTGGAGGCATTTCATTCCTGTTTATCAGATGGGCAACAGCTGGGAATCTCTCTTTCAATGTCAAGGTATTCCTAGGGATATGACAGGTCTGCTTATCTGAATTTCTAGCAATTCTAGCCTTTCTCAGTATTTTTACACTGGAGGGTCACTTGAGGTAATTTTCAGATCTTGGGGAACCCCTGAAAAATAATTATTTACAGCTTTTTAAAAATGTGTATCGCATCCCCCCCATCACGATCTCTTGAGGAACCCTAGGGTTCCAGAGAAACCTGATTGAAAAACACTGATCTGTTGATTACTTAGTAGTCTCCACACTGGGGACTAGCTTTTAACCCAACCTGCAGATTAGACTTTATTTTCATTTTTAAAAATCTGTATCTCAATTGCTCTCTTTCTTCCCATTACCTCCTCTCTCCCACCCAGCAATAACTGTGACTTTCCCTCTTTTTAAAAGTCCTTAATTAAAAATAAGGGTAATGGAATCATTGTGGTCTGTTTTAGGTTGGGGGTGGCCTGCTGTTGAAAATCAGTTTTTTAAATGCCTTTTGGTTGTCCTCAAGTTGTTCAAGTAGTTCTCTACTAGTTTCATTAGGAAGTGGGAGGGGGGAGAGATTTAATTTATGAGTGGTCAAGACTGGTAAAAGAAGCAGTCTTCAGGGCCTTTTTTTTCTTTTTTCTTTTTTCTTTTCTTTTTTTTTTTTTTTTTGAATTGTTCAGCCTGGACAAGTAAGAGGTAACTGTTCTGGCTAGTGTCTGTGATGTCATGAACACACTTTCCATCTACAGGGCAGAAAAGTTTGTAAAATTTTGGTAGTATTGAAAATGAATATATGCACAAACAAAATATAGAACTGTGGCTTTAAAGTCTTTTTTAAAAAAGGGTAGACCACCTGATGCATAAGAGAAAAGGCAAGACTGAATCATTCAAGTCTGCAGGCATAGGTACTGTGTTCATAGCAGGATTTGTAAAACTAGATTTCATAACATGCCTCAAGGCCCTGCTGGGGCAACTCTTAAAACCTTATGCATCTACCTTTAGTGTCAGGAAAAACAAGACTTGCAAGTAAAGAGAACAGAGTTATCATGCTGATTCATTAATTTTCTTAGTAAACAAGGTCACACTTCCTCCCAATGGAGTCATTAAGGATATGCGAAGCTCTGGTTGATAAGGAACCACAGTACACGAGCCTACCTCCATTCAAGGCTCTCTCTTAAAGCCTTGCCATATGGCCTTGTGGATGATGGAGTCCAGTTCCCATCAGTCCCAACTAGCATGATCAAAGGTGAAGGGAATTGTAATGGAGCAACATTTGGAGGTCTACACCTTTCTCACACCTGCTTTACTTTGTTGTAACCTTTATTAATTTATTATGTACTTGTAGTCCAACCTGCCCTTTGATGTGTTGGATTATTAACTCCCATCATCCTTGGCCTTTGGCCGTGGTAGCCTTGCTGTAAAGGATGTTGCTTCTGCAACCAAATTCTGGGGTCCATCTACATGAGGGGAAAAAAAGGAGTACTTCCTAGTAATGGCATTTCACAGCAGCAGCAACATGTCTTAACAGTGTTTTTGGCCTCAGAAGCCCCCATAAGCCTCACGTTCCAGATGGTGGCAGAGAGTGAGTTACTTGCATTATGTGTTTGCTGCTGCTGATTTTTTTTAAATGTCATCCAAGGTTTGATGGAGAGATATAGTGATTTTCCAGTTTAACAGGAAACCAAAACAAAAAATAACCACCCTGTTTTATCACCTTAGCGATCGCTAGGGCTGATCACACTAGCTAAGGCGAAAATCCAACATGGTGGCAGCCCCCGCTCTCACCCGGCCAATCAGTTTTGTGCTTCCATTTGAATCGCTGCTTGTTCAATTGTCCTAACGAGCAGGAATGTGCACTCACCTCACTTTTTTTTTTAACTACAGGAAAAGCTGCACAGGCTTTTCCTGCGTTGTTTTTGCCATTTTGGGATCCCCTCCTTCCAAATAGGGTCAATTGGTGCATGATCCCATTTAGAGAGGTAGGATTCCCAGCAAATTCCATGACGTTTTTTTTTTTAAAAACCATTTACACAACCCCTGGAGAAAAAAAAACCCAGAATGCTTGGATTTATGGGCATACTATGGTAGTTAATAGGCTACAATTAGATTTGTTCAGATTTTGGAGGATGCATCTATATTATTCTATCAATTGTATATTTCATCAGCGCTGTCTACGCACAATCCTAAATATACACTGGACTGACTATGTGACGAATGTTGCTGTCCTTGAGCAAGCAGGGATCACCAGCATTGAGGCCATGATATTGAGAACACAGCTGCGCTGGGCAGGGCACGTTTCTAGGATGGAGGACCATCGCCTCCCAAAAATACTACTCTATGGTGAACTCGCCACGGGTCAGCGTGGGAGGGGCGCTCCAAAAAAGCGATACAAGGACTCCCTGAAACAACATCTCAGGCTTGGCCAGATTGATCACCAACGGTGGTCCGCCCTGGCCTCACATCGGGAGGCATGGAGACACACTATCCACAATGCTGCAGCCTTATTTGAGAACTCACGACGAACAAGTCTTGAAGAGAAACGACAACGCAGAAAGAATCACAACCCAAAAACATCACCCAAGGAGACCTTCTGCTGCACTTTTTGCAACCGGACTTGTTTATCTCGGATTGGCCTTTTTAGTCATCAGCGCGCTTGCAGAAGGCGCGGGATGAGTCCTTCCTGAATCTTCGTTTGCGAAGAAAAGCCAGAGAGTATATATTTTTCAGTTCAGTGCCCTAAAATGAAATCCATACAGTATCTCTGCATTTGGCATTCTATGTTCTTTAAAAAATTAGCTTGTTTTAGTAAACAGGGAGCTAGACTAAGGATATTATCAGACAGGAATGGAAAAAGCGTTCCTGTCCCACACTCTCCACTCCTGCCCCTGTCCCATCCCAGTCCTGCCCACAATCACCCTCCCTACCTCCCACATCGACAGGGCAGCTCATGAGTGAAAGGAACTCTAATGCAGCTCTGTTCACTTCCTGGATCAAAATCCTGTGGATTTTCGCAAGAAGACGTGAGAGCAGGAAATTCAAAAATAAAAAGAGAAATAACAAAACAACAAAAAAAGTGACAGCAAGCACAAAAACACACTTTAAAATTAACACGTAACTTGGGGAGGGTCATAAAAAGTGTATCACTTACCTGGATGTCCCAATCTCACCCAGAAGTGTTCTGGCAGGGATCTCCCATTGGCGCTGGAATCTCACCAGCATAACAGGGCACCATGTTGCACGCAGGAACATCTGCGACTGAAATGGAATGGGGGGGGGTCTATTGGCAGATTCTTACGTCAATAAAAAGCAGTACTGGTAGAATGGGAGCAGAATAGGTGCATAATGATAGGGGATGACATTGCCTGATAAGGGAGCCCTTTTGCAATCTTCTGGCATTGCTGTAACACCACTTTTGACACGTCTGATAATCTCCTAGGACTGGGAAATCCCACTGCCCTATGCCGCTCACCACATGATCTTATGCCAGTTACACTCTCAGCCTGCCCTGTCCTGCTGGGTTATTATGGCGATAAAATGAGAATGGTTATGTAAAGTAACCTTGGAGAAAGATTACTTTACATAAGATATATACATACATATATATATATATATATATATATGTAACCTTTCTCCAAGGTTACTTTACATAACCTTTACATATACATATATATATATAAGTTTTTGAATTTCTATAGTTTGTTATTTCACAACTCCTAACTTCATAGAATCATAGAATTGCAGAGTTGGAAGAGACCACGAGGGCCATCCAGTCCAACCCCCATGCCACGCAGGAAATCTTGATCAAAGCATCCCCGACAGATGGCCATCCAGCCTCTGTTTAAAGACCTCCAAGGAAGGAGACCCCACCACGCTCCGAGGGAGTGTGTTCCACTGCCGAACAGCTCTTACTGTCAAAAAGTTCCTCCTCATGTTGAGGAGGAATCTCTGTTCCTGGAGTTTGCACCCATTGGTCCGTGTTCCAGTCTCTGGAGCAGCAGAAAACAAGCTTGCTCCATCCTCAGCGTGACATCCCTTCAAATACTTAAACAGGGCTATCATATCGCCTCTTAACCGTCTTTTTTCCAGGCTAAACATACCCAGCTCCCTAAGTCTCTCCTCATAAGGCATCGTTTCCAGACCTTTCACCATTTTAGTTGCCCTTCTCTGGACACGCTCCAATTTGTCAATATCCTTTCTGAATTGTGGTGCCCAGAACTGGACACAGTATTCTAAGTGAGGTCTGACCAAGGCAGAATAGAGTGGCACTATTACTTCCCTTGATCTAGACACTATACTTCTATTGATACAGCCCAAAATCACATTGGCCTTTTTAGCTGCCGCATCACACTGTTGGCTCATGTTCAACTTGTGGTCTACTAGGACTCCTAGATCCCTTTCGCACGTGGTCTCATTCAGCCAGGTCTCTCCCATCCTATATTTATGCATTTCATTTTTCCGCCCTAAATGCAGTACTTTACATTTCTCCGTATTGAATTTCATTTTGTTAGCTTTGGCCCAGCTCTCCAGTCTATCCAGGTCATTCTGAATTTTGATCCTGTCCTCTAGGGTATTAGCTACTCCTCCCAATTTGGTGTCATCTGCAAATTTGATAAGTATGCCCCTAATTCCCTCATCCAAGTCATTGATAAAGATGTTGAATAGCACTGGGCCCAGGACAGAACCCTGTGGCACCCCACTGGTCACATCTTTCCAAGACGAAAAGGAGCCACTGCTGAGCACCCTTTGGGTTCGGCCGGTCAACCAATTACAAATCCATTGAACAGTTAACTTATCTAGCCCACATTTTACAAGCTTGTTTGCAAGAATGTCATGGGGAACCTTGTCAAAGGCCTTACTGAAATCAAGGTATGCAATGTCCACAGCATTCCCTTCATCTACCAAGCTGGTAACTTTATAAAAAAAAGAGATCAGATTAGTCTGGCATGACTTGTTTCTCTGAAACCCATGTTGACTTTTTGTGATTATGGCATTGCCTTCTAAATGTTCACAGACTCTCTGTTTAATGATCTGCTCTAGAATCTTCCCTGGTATTGATGTCAGACTAACTGGACGATAATTGTTGGGATCCTCTTTTTTCCCCTTTTTGAATATGGGAACTACGTTTGCCCTCCTCCAGTCTGCTGGGACTTCTCCTGTTGTCCAGGAGTTCTCAAATATTATTGCCAATGGGTCTGAGATTATATTTGCCAGCTCTTTTAATACTCTTGGATGTAGTTCATCATGTACTTCAATTGCTTTCTTTCATATTGAGGATGGAGCAAGCTTGTTTTCTGCTTCTCCAGAGATTAGGACACAGAGTAATTGATTCACACTACAGGAAAAGAGATTCCACATAAATAGTAAGAAGAACTTCCTGATGGTAAGAGCTGTGCGACAGTGGAATGCATTGCCTTTGAGCATGGTGGAGTCTCCATATTTTGAGGTTTTAAAACAGAGGCTGAATGGCCATCTGTTGGGTGTGCTTTGATTGTGTGTTTCTGCATGGGGGGTGTTTGGACTAGATGGCCCTTGTGGTCTCTTCCAGCTCTAGGATTCTATGATTATATCCCTGGTGTCTTCAGGTAGTGTTGGAGAAGATGCCTGTTCAGGGTTTTGCACAATGTAAGAGATGGTCCTGAATGTTGCAAAACCCTTTGGCCACGAAACGGGGCTACAAAAATAACAATTTCTTAAGCCTGAATAGCAACAGTCAATTCTTATTTTCTCCCTATGTGTGTTATACAGTCGTTGTTAGTTGCTCTTATTACAATATTCAATCATTGTATGCTTTTAGCTTTTATTACTCATAGTTCTTGCAGGATTTTAACCAGCTGCCACCACTCAGTACCACCCCCACCCTCTGCTGCCCACCTTTACAGGCTAATTACAACACTTACTTTTTGTTCAAAAGAATGATTTAGAGTCACCACTAGATGTCCCCCTTTGGCCTTTTCTTTCTAGGAAAGTGAAATACCAACATTTCCTTGGAACTATTATGAGCAGAGCAAACTACAGTTTGACTTCCCAATGTGGCATCAAGAAAACTGGGTTTAGGCTCAGTAACTGTGTGGCACAACTCCTTTGGAAAACAAGCTGAATGAGACCTGAGATAGAGAATCCTTTCCTTCCTTCTCCCCTATCCCTCGCTGCCTTTTTTTCTTAGGAGATTATCAGACACTCTAAGTATGGGGTTATCATGACGCCAGGAGATTGCTAAAGGGCTTCTCGTTCACATGAAATTGTTCCCTAATGCTCCCGTTCAGCTGTCATTCTGCTGGCGCTGCTTTTTTATTGACGGGCTAAGCCATCAATCGATCCCTCATTCTGTTTCTGTCATGGAGGTTTGTGCAAATGAAAAGGTGCCCATTTCGCAGGCGCAATCCCCATGTCAATGGGAGAGGTCCATGCCAGAACACTCCCTGGTGAGATTGGGACATCCATGTAAGTGACACACTTTTTTGTACCCTGCCTGGGTTACTGGTAAAGTTTTAAGTGTGTTTTTGTGCTTGCTGTCACTTTTTCTCTCTTATTTTGCTTTTTATTTTTGAATTTCGCACACTCTCATCTTCTTACGAGAACAGTGGGGATTTCGATGCAGCTAAAGGTAGGTCTGAAACTTTTAGTGATAGTGCCGGGATAGAAGTTTAGTAAATCTGAAACTTTTAGTGATAGGGATGGGAGAGGGTGGGAGAGGAGATTGCGGGACGGGAACACTAATTTTGTTCCTGTCTGATAATCTCCTTAGTGTCTGTATCTGTCAGTCCCACCCCTTCCCCCCTTTTCCTGCCTGCCTGCCTGCCTGCCTTAACATACTCTCCAACTGTCCTGATTAATCCCCCGCTGTCCTGCTTTCTCAGTGCTTTTAAAATGTCCCAGTTTCTCCCTCCTCCCCACTCTCTTTCCCCTTTGCCCTCAGCCCGCTTCAGTTACTGCAAACTGAGTTCAAAATGCAAAAGTAGTTCATACTCAGCAGTGAGGGGAGGGGGCAAAATCTTTCCCTACCTAGTAGGTTCAGGCAAAAGCAAACTGCTGCAGCCTTTCCTAGCTTGTGTGTTCTTCCTCATACATAGCTTTTGTCATCTTGATCATTCTTGATGTTGCTTCTGTGTTTCTTGATGTTGCTTCAGTTTTCATCTGTGAAATGTTGGAGAGTCTGGCTTAATGATTGTGTAGAAGAGGGAATTTCACCAGGTTTTTGTTCCCGTGCAAACAGCATTTGCTGAAATTCCCTCTTCTACTTCTCACTTATCTCACTTGGCAACTCTACTTGGTCCAGGTGACTGGCTTGTCCCATCAGTTCTTTCCTTTGATTTCCTTAGGTTGTGGCACATAGCCCAGGCCTCATAACTAGTTGGTTCTAATCAGTAAATGAAATTTCTCTCACTCCCTTTCTCGTTGCTTGTCGCCTTAGTTCCTGGAGCCACAGCCCAATGTCTGTCTTCTTGACTAACCCTTCACCATTTTTGCCTATAGCATGCACTCACTAGATCATGGGTGGGTAAAATGAGGCCAGTGGGCTCCATGTGTCCCTCAAGCCCTCCAGGACACCCACAGACCTTCCCATGATGGAAAATAAAATCTATCCTCCCCCCACACTCAAAACTTTTAAAGGCTCCAA
This sequence comes from Gambelia wislizenii, assembly GCA_030847615.1. NCBI lineage: Eukaryota > Metazoa > Chordata > Lepidosauria > Squamata > Crotaphytidae > Gambelia > Gambelia wislizenii. The sequence continues at coordinate 249,302,262 of JAUMIR010000005.1, forward strand.
ATGGTCTTAAAATACCAGAGGTAACTGGTATTTCTAAAACTAGTGACTTTGGTCCTGTCTATATGGCAAAAAATTTCAGAACGGTGAAAGATCTCAAGTAAATCACACACAGCAGCCAGCTGGCTAAGGGGTCATGTGGAGTTTAGGATGGACTTGTAGCTGTGTAGGCAGTTCAGATACTTGGGAATGCCTGCCTTTTCGTACCTGTATGAATTATTTACCCCTCGTATAGACAAGCCCTTTGAATAATTACTTCCAAGCTCTTGTTTAGAGCCCAGAATCTGATTTGCCATTCTGTCTAGTAGGACAACCACATTTATCTACTCCTTTTTGCTTGAACTGCAAGTGGAAGAAAATCACCCACTGTTAATACTTGAAGGGAGCCTCTGCTTGAGAATCCTTTGGGCCTTTTCACATTACTCAAACATAGCATTTTGATTCCACTTTAACTGCCATGGCAGCATCCTATGGAATCCTGATTTTTGAGTATGTGAGGAATAGTGCCACTGTATTCTGCTTTAGAATACACTCTAGAATACAGTGTATTCTAGAGGAGGGTGAACAAAATGGTGGGAGATCAGGAAGTCATGCCCTATGAGGAGTGGCTTAGGGAACTGGGTACGTTTAGTCTGGAGAAGAAAAGAAGGCTGAGAGGTGACATGATAGCCATGTTTAAATATTTGAAGGGATGTCATAGAGAGGATAGAGCAAGCTTGTTTTCTGCTGCTCCAGAGACAAGGTCATGGAACAATGGGCTCAAACTACAGGAAAAAGAGATTCCACCTAAACGTTAGGTAGAACTTCCTGACAGTAAGAGCTGTTTGGCAGTAAAATGCTCTGCCTTGGAGTGTGGTGGAGTCTCCTTCTTTGGAGCTTTTTAAGCAGAGGCTGGATGGCCATCTGTCAGGAGTGCTTTGATTGGGTATTCCTGCATGGCAGGGGATTGGACTGGATGGCCCTTGTGGTCTCTTCCAACTAGGAGCTCTCTGGCTTAGAATTGTAAATTGCTTTCAAGTTGGCTGTTGACCCCATGAATTCCATAGGGTTTTCTTAGGCAGAGGTGGTTTGTCATTGCTTGTCTCTAAAATAGCCTACAAAACCTGGTATTACCTGGTATTATCCAATCCAAGTATTAATCAGGCCTGACCCAGCTTAGTTTGTGAGATCAGATGGGATCTGGTGCCTTCAGAACTTACCCCTGCCTAAACTGCAAATCCCAGGATTCCATATACTGTTGCTATGGTATTTAAAGTGGAATCATAGTGATACAATTATGTAGTGTGAAATGGCCCTAAGAGTTACAAGCCCATAGTCAAATAGATGCTGAAAATGACACAAATGCTGGTTTTGTCCCCAACAAAATCCTGTGTGTTTTTATCATCTTTCCTTGTTTCAGGAAGCCAATGTAGAGTCACTGAAGAGGTCAGGAACACTTCATTGCGTAAAAGAGACTCTAACCTGCCAAGAGAACTGATTTAAGTTTGCAGTGTGCCCTTCGCTAAAGAAACATGAGGCTTTCCAGCATTATCTTCTGTTATTTGTGTTGTAGTTCCAAGTTTTGTTGGAAAGGACAGTACCCACTGGAGATTAGAACATAGTTTAAGGATGACTAGAGTAAGCAATCAAGAGTCCATGGCACAGCCCAGTGATGGAATTGTTAATGATGCAACCACCTTTTAAAAGTAATGTTTCTCATTTGGACACTGCAGCTCATCCCTATTTATTTTTCATCTCCTCTCCTAGCTACTTTATCTATGTCCTCTTTGGTTGAGTTGCAACCCAAGGGACATTGTTTTAATCATTTGCTGTTCCTACCTGAATTTTCTTGTAGGTATTTAGTATGACTTTGCTTTGAGACAGGAACATATGGAAAAGGTATTTTTAATTCACGCAGGGAGGCTTGATTACTTAAAGGGCATTTTATTCTCGTCTGCTTGAAAGAAAGCATTCAAAATCTCCTATATTTTCACAGCAGAAGAGAAACAGTTTTCCAAACAGGACTATGCAACTATTTGTTTTGGCTTTCCAAAACTTTTATTTAAACTTAGTTGCTTCTCTTACCCACTCACAAAAAAACTAATCTCTCTATCTATCTTTTAATCTCTCCATCTGCTTCTCCATCTGATTTTAACCCTGGCATTTCTCCAAGAGGGTGATGATAGTATGGTTCTGATCCATTTTTGCCACACCCAAGCTCCCAAGCCTCCAACTCCCTCCCACTCCATTTTTTTCTTGGGGTGTAGGGAAAGAAAATGCCCCAAATGAGTCAACTGCTGCTTCTGGAGGTTTCTGCATGGGAAGTTAACTTAAGTTCATACACACACTCCCCGCTCCCAAAGCAGGATATGAATTTGCTCACTTCTGGCTTGATTTTTCAGGGGTGCTGCAGTGCACTGGTGCAACACAGGGGCAAAAATTTGGTCACTGACCTTGCTGCAGTTGCCCCCACCCCTGGTTCTAGAAGAATTCAGGTGAACACACAGTTCACAATTGACCACTTGTTTCTTCACAATAACTTTGTGAGGGTAGGTTTTCCTGAGAGATGGTGACTGACCAAAGCTCACCGAAGGGAGCTCCATGGCTGAACGGAGATCCAAACCTAGATAGCCAACTCCTCATATGAAATTCCATCCCACTGATTCTACTTCAGGTACATTTGTAGCCCGAAACTATGTTAAAAATTTGCTACACTCCTGTTTCCGATATATTTGAAAGAACTGTTAGCACAGATGGCCTTTGCTTAAATCTAGGATGGCCAGAAGCAGAGCTTGGAGAAGTTTTTTTTTGTTTTTTTTTTTTTGGACCATAGCTCCCAGAATCCCCAAACCACCATGGCCATTAGTAATATTGCTTGGAAAATTCTGGAGCTGCAGTCCAGAAAAAGAATTTTCTCTATCTCCGGCCAGATGATAGATCAGAATCTACTTATAGATGGCCATGCTGTCTCTTGTATGATGGGATCTACAGTCCCCCCACCCCCAAAAAATCACAATTCTTCTTAAGTTCTAAATTATTAGGGTTACTAAGACAGGCCACTCACTTCTGGGTGTCCCCTCTCATGGAATGGGGCTAAATCAGCCCCCTGGTTCTCTAGGGAGTAGGATAACACTAACTCCAGAATTCCACAGGGGGCAGCCAGAGCAGTTAAAGTGGGATGATAGCGCTGTAACAGTGTCGTGTGATAAATGTCCAACACTGGCGGAAAACTCAGAGTGAATGAACATGAGCTAAAGCCTCTTTGAAGCTCTATTCAGGTGGCTAGAGGTCTTTTACAGACTGGTCCACAAGAGAACCTGGACTTCTCAATAGCTTGCCGTGAAGGATTGGCCCAGCACTTTGCAGACAAAATCACTTGGATGTGATAGTTGATATAGGTCCAGTGGGTGTAATTCTAGTCCCTACTTATCCAGTGCTAGTAGGCACTTTCCAATTTGTGCAGCCCGATTTGTGAATAGGCTCCTTGGAGAGGGGAGAACTCCACATATGTTCTAGGCCAGTGGCTCTTAACCTTTTCTTTACCAGGGACCCCTTTTAAAGATCTTTTCTTGATGCTGTGGCTTTGTTCTTTCTAGAGGGGAAAGCCCAAAAGATGGTGGTGATGGAATTCCTGTTTGATTCTTTGCCCAGATTTTGTTAGACTGCAGCTCCTATCAGCCTTATCTGATATAACCAATGATGAGATGTGCTAGATGCTGCATCCAACACCATCTAGAAGGCCTCATTTTCCTACAGTACCAGAAGTCTTTCTCTTGTCAAAGTCCTTTCCAGCCAATTTCAGGGAATGTACCCCCACTCCTCCACAGTTTACCCCATTCATCAGGGTCCTCTAATCCTCTGTGTAGTATCCTCATATAGCTGGAGGGGCTGCTGTGCAATGGGAGGGGCAAAAAGGTCTGCTTTTCACATTTCAGCTATACATCCCCAAATCTGTCTCCAATCTATTTTTAGCAGAGAGCTTGATGGAGGCCCCATCTGCAGTCTATGGCCATCTAAGGAAACCTTTTCCACCACAGTACAGAAGACCTTGGGCTGTGCCAAAGCATTATGGGAGCAAAGAATCAATAGCTGCCCTCTGTTTGAAAGTTATACCTTCCAGCAGCTATTCAGTTGTTACGACTAAAGAAATTAAGGTATAATATTCCATATATATATATATATATATATATATAAACCATCCATTTCAAATACATATTCTCCTGTATCATAATAAATAATATCCTTGGGACTTAAACATTTTGATATTTGCAGGAAAAGGAAAAATTGCTTTTAACACCAAATCAGTATGTCATTTAAAGCAGAAGTAATCGTCATGTTTATCATTTTTAAAATGCATAAATGGTGGGGGGGGAGGGGGCAATAGAAGAAGATACATTTTAAATACAGAATAAACTACTCTTAAGTGGCGGGTCTGGGGTATTATTACCTTCTATTAACTTCCAAAGTCATTTTCTTTCATTTCTTTATTTTTATTTATTATTCACTGTCTTGAATGCCTCCCTCCCCTTTTAAAAATCTGGTTGGTATTTGCTATCTCCAGTTCCGAGGAAGTGCTGTTAAATGATTCAATGGTGTGTTTAATCCCCTAGACTATTTCAACACACACACTCGCTCACTCTCTGCTTAATTTAACTACAGTATTCTCTCGCTTTCTGCCTCACCCTCCTCCTCCCTCTTTGTTCTTAATTGTTTTCAGAGTGCTTGACTTCCTTTGGGGAATCACTCAGCAAGCCAGACTTCAAAGATCTGTTACAGTAGAACAATTTGGCACTATGCTAATTGAAGCTTTTTTTAAAAAATAATCTCTCTTGACGTTGTTTTACAAAGGCCACGTTGGACGCTAGCTAGAGATGTATCCCTGTGGATAGTGTCATTATGTAATTTACTCACTAGGTGGCACTGGGCTTTCTTGAGGCTAGGTGGACTTGGAGTTTCCCATCAAGTCCTTGTTGGAGTGATGCGTCCGCTAAGCTTTCCACAATAGTGGCCTTCGGAGGACCTTTATGTTGTTGAAGTCTTATGTGAATAACAAAAAGATTTAAGGTGGAGGCAATGGCTTATATTGAGGGTCTAGGACTCATTCAGTGTGGGTAACTCAACCTTTAAGGTCAGGGTTAGAGGGGTATATCACTCTCCCTGCCCCCCCCCGGATATGGAGACCCATATGTCTTTCACAGTCCTCCATCCCTGGAAAAAAAAAATCCTGGAGGAAAAATGTCCTCCAACATCCACAAGGCAGCATGGGGACAATTCTGCCACACTTTGGAATGTCCCAGTGCCTTTTTAGGCCCAGAAGAGGCCTTTAAAAAACAAACAAACACTAGGAAGTGACCCAAAAGTGACTCAGAAAGGGCCTTCCTAGCAGGGGGAAAAACACCCTCTCCTGGGCCTAAGATGACATGAATGGACTGAATGAATGAAATTGCCCCCATTCTCATTCAGGGTGTGGGATCTTTAAAAACAGCTTTCGGAGCACATGCAGCCCCTGGGCCACACTATCTTGAGGCTATCTACTTTATGCCAGTAGCGCTGCCTTAGCTGTTCCCAGTTTCCTGGTCTCAGAAACCAGGTGCTGACCTCATTTAAAGCCTCAGTAGGGGTGTGTACTGTCTATTCTCCTTTATGGGTCTGAAACATGGGTGACCTATCGCCATCACTAACAACTCCTCGAACACTTTCATCAGCGCTGTTTATGCACAATCCTAAATATACACTGGACTGACTATGTGACGAATGTTGCTGTTCTTGAGCAAGCAGGGATCACCAACATTGAGGTCAGGGCTGGTTTAACCTGTCTGCCAAATCAGCATTGGCAGGGGGCCCCGAGGTCAAGAGAGGGTCCCGTGTTGGCCTCCTTAATCTGACGAAGGAGACAGCCAGGAGACAGCCGGGAGGAGCCCCCTCTTACCCTCCTCCTCCAAAAACCTCCTGCTGGCTTTTAAAAAAACAAAAAACAAAACAGCCTCTCCAAAACTAAAGAGAAAGAGAAAGAAACAGCAGCCCTCCGTGGCAGAAGCTGGAGGGAGAGGCACGTCGGAGAGGGTAAGTGTGTGTGTGTGTGTGAGAGAGAGACAGGGAATTTGGGGGTTGTCTCCCTCAGAAAGGGCTCCTTTCCTTTCCTTTCCTTTCCTTTCCTTCCTTGCACATAGATCCCCTCCAGCCCATCTTTCCAGCTGCTTTTAACATGTCTTGGTTCCTCTCCCCTCCCTTTCCCCCTTGGTCTTCTTCAGCTTCCTCCCCTTGCTGCCAACTGAGTTCAGCCTGCAAAAGAAATTTGTGTGTTTTTGCCCATGTGCCTTCAAGATCATTTCTGACTAAGGCCAACCTACCATAGGGTTTTCTAGGGAAGGTTTGTTCAAAGGAGGTCTACCTTTGACTTCCTTTGAGGCTGAGAGAGTGTGACTTGCCCAAGGTCAGCCAGTGGGTATTCATGGCTGAGTAAGGATTCAAACCCTGGTCTCTTCAGTCATAGGGTAATGCTGAAACTTCTACAACACTCTAGCTCTTTTAACAGAAGAATATAAAGAAAAAGTTGGAGTAATATTACTGGGAACAATGGTTTTATTGTTGTCACTAAAACACCAGTATCCCATTAGTGTTATGTGAGAGGCGTTGGCCTAGAGCAGTGGTTCTTAACCTTTTCTTTACCAGGGACCCCCTTTAAATATCTTTTGTTGCCCCAAGACTTAACTCAAGATTTAAAACCCTAATAATAATAGCTAACAACAACAACAATACAATTACACCATCCATTAAACTTTCCCTCAGAGACACTCTTGCTTCTTCCTGCAAGTTTGTGGCTGGAGTGGATTGAATGGCAATGTGCAGGCCAAGTCAGCCAGCCTTTGCCTTTGTTCCTGTCACGTGGCTGCTCCACTACAGGGAGGAGGTGAGCCAAGCAGCCTTCAAGCCTCTGTGGACCCCCTGTGAGGACATTGTGGACCTCAAGTTAAGAACCACTGGGCTAGAGAATGCTGGAAAAGGAACAATGCAACCAGACCTTGAGAAGGGTGCTGGCAGGAGGATTCTGGGAGGTGTAATCCAAGAGTAACTTTCCCAGGCTCTAAATGCAGCCTAGAATCATAGAATCATAGGGCTGGAAGGGACCCCAACAGCCACCCCATCCAATCGGCTTCTGCCCTGCATTCCTGACAGATGGCCATCCAACCTATGTTTAAAAAAACCCAAAGAAGGAGACTCCACCACACTCCAAGGCAGTGTGTTCCACTTTCAAACAGCTCTTACTGTCAGGAAGTTCTTCCTAATGTTTAGGTGGATTCTCTTTTCCTGTAGTCTGAGTTGATTGCTCCATGTCCTTGTCTCTGGAGCAGCAGAAAACAAGCTTGTTCCATCCTCAGTATGACATCCCTTCAAATACCTAAACATGGCTATCATGGCCCCTCTCAACCTTCTCTTCTCCAGGCTAAGCATACCCAGCTACCTAAGCCGTTCCTCATAGGGCGTAATGGCTTCCAGACCTCGCACCATCCTTCTCAGTATCTTTCTTGAATTGTTGTGCCCAGAATTGGAAACGGTATTCCAGGTGAGGTCTAACCAAAGCAGAATGGAGTGATACTATTACTTCCCTTGATCTAGACACTACTCCTATTAATGCAGCCTAGAATCGCATTGGCATTTTTTGCTGCTGCATCACACTGCTAACTTATGTTTAGCTTGTAGTCTACTCTTTATTTTCTTTGAGGAAATCTACACCATTACATTAATTGCTAATAAACAAAAAATATTATGTTAGTGCCTATAATATAGTTTTAAAACTAATTTATTGGTGGCAAATTATGTAATATAGTAGGTCCCTCTTATCCACTGGGGATTGGTTCAGTGGGGGGGTGGATTCTGAAAACCATGAATAATAGTGAATGCCTTTGAAAATAATGGGACTTCTGGTTTAAAATACCATAGAGTTGCCTTGGAGGGCCTAGAAAAGGACTAGGGAAGACACATTTTCTTGGAAGACTCTATGGTAGTTGTGCTGTTTTGTGTCCCATGGATAATGAGTCCATGGATACAGGGGTCCTACTATAATCTGAACATCCTGTATGGTGAATAGGTTAGGTTACATTGATCTGAGATAAACATATGGGGCCCCAAAGTAAAGCATTGCAGGGGGGCCCAAAATTCCTTAAACCGGCCCTGATTGAGGCCATGATATTGAGAACACAGCTGTGCTGGGCAGGGCACATTTCTAGGATGGAGGACCATTGCCTCCCAAAAATAGTACTCTATGGTGAACTCGCCACGGGTGAGCACAAGAGGGGCGCTCCAAAAAAGCGATACAAGGACTCCCTGAAACAATATCTCAGGCTCGGCCAAATTGATCACCAGCAATGGTCCGCCCTGGCCTCACATCGGGAGGCATGGAGACACACTATCCACAATGCTGCAGCCTTATTTGAGAACTCACGCCGAACAAGTCTTGAAGAGAAACGACAATGCAGAAAGAATCACAACCCGGAAACATCACCCAAGGAGACCTTCTGCTGTGCTTTCTGCAACCGGACTTGTTTATCTCAAATTGGCCTTTTTAGTCATCAGCACGTTTGCAGAAAACGCGGGATGAATCCTTCCTGAATCTTCATTTGTGAAGTAAAGCCAGAGAGAGAGAGGAGAGAGGGGTGTGCGGCAAAGAGGCCAATAATGTGAATAACTGAATCTATTCTGTTGCTTCAGGATCTTGTGATTAACAACTTAACTTAGATTAGCAGAGGAATTTCTGCTCCATGTCCCCTCTCTACCTAAAGCTTAATTGGTGAGTATGCCAGACACAGCTTTCATGTTGATGGTACCTTGGCTCATTTGTCACCCACTGTTTGGGTCATCAGAATTGTTCTACCCATCACACCCTACCTTTCCATGTTGGTGGGACTGAATACCAAAGTCAGAATCATCCATGCCATAGTATTTTTTAAAAAATCTTTTTATTAAACACTTAATTTTACAATCTTAAAAACAACATACAAGGGTAAACATAATAAAAAATACAGACAAACAGAAACAACAAAAGAATATTGACCTGCCCAACTAATCTAACTCCCCTCCTTCCCTTCTAAAACTACTCTAAATCTATCTACATAAAAATAACATAGACATTAAAGGGGACAGATTCCAGCTTGCCAGCTAATGGGTTGTATAGCAATATCTTCAATACCCCTTAGTCAATGAACCTTATTTAATCCTAACTAGATATATATTTTGATCTGTAATCTATCAATTAATTAAACTACTTAATATATTGATCCCAAACACCTGCTCTTAACTTCTTTCAAAAGTTATCAAATATTACCATTTCTAAATCACCAATCTCCTCCTTCAAAAATTCTATTATGGATTTCAACACCTTTTAAAAATCATTGATTGTTTTGTCATTTAACGAAGTAGTTAGTTTGTCCATTTCAGCCATGTCATAAAGCTTCAAGTGCTGGAACAGTCTTTAGTTTCCAACTCTGAGCTTAGAGAAGTCTCACTGCTGTGATAATATATCTTATTATCTTCCCGTATTGCCATTCTAGAGAGTCTTCTAATAGTACCGGCAAAAAGATTTCTGGTTTCAAATGCAATTTAATCTTCAAGATTTCTTCCATAGTCTTATGAATAGATATCCAAAATTTCTTTGCTTTTTTCACAAGTCCACCACATGTGGTAAAATGTTCCTTCACCTGAAAAACATTTCCAACATATATTTGATGAACCTTTGTAGATTTTAGACAACTTCACTGGAGTTAAATACCATCTATACATCATTTTATAACAGTTTTCTTTTAAATCATAACTTAAAGTGAATTTCAGACCCTTTCCCATGTTTTCCCATTGGGATAGTTGAATATTGTGACCAATGTTCTGAGCCCATTTTACTACACAACCCATCACTTGTTCATCCCCTATCTCTGTTTTTTTCCTCCATCATCAGTTGCATGTAAGCTGAAATCTGGGCCAAGAAATCTTTAATTTCTCTCATTTCTCCTTTCATAGCCTCCTTTATTCCATATTTGATGTTTTTTTTTTTCAATTCAGCTCTGATGCTTTCAGATAAGCCTCCCTTCATCTCATTCATAATTCTCTTAATTTCTTCCAACAACAACTGATTTCCTTCTTGGATTCCTTTGTGAGCCTCCACCCTGGCTCTTCTTTGGTTGGAATCGAAGAAATGGTTCCTATCTTAGATCTAGTTCCTGATGCCATGGTTAATAGCTGTCAAACTTCCATTTAAATGGGGGGAAAAAAGGAAAAAAATCCTTGCAATAATACCGCTTGGCCACTAGATGATATCATGGGCTGTTTCTTCTCTATATAGCAACTGCTTAATTAGCCTTTTCCCTGGAAGTTATTCTCATTTCCTCATCAGCAGCCTGGAGGACAAGTCTGTTCTAAGATAAACCTTAACTTTTCCCCAGACTTTGTTCTCACAGTTTGATTCAATTAACTCTTTCACTGCTGGTAGTAAAAATTAACTCTTGTCATCGTTATTCAAGTAATACAACTTGAATATTTATGGCCAGTTCTTCTCCATTTACAACAATAAAAGAAAAGTTCCTTCACTTCCTTTGACTTTAGTCCAAATTTTAGATTTAATAGGTGTTCTTAAAACTCTATTAGGCAAAACTCCCCCTTTCCAAACTGTTTTAGGTAGCTTTTCTCACTTGTCAGTCACAGGCAAAATGTAGCAGAGGTTAGGCATCCTGTTCAGCTGGCAAACTTCTATGGTGATCACTTAGTCAATTTATGAGTTTAAGAAAGTTGAGTAACAATTCTTAGGATTCCTCATGGGTGGCAGAGTGGCGGGGGAGTGATGATGTTCCTCCATGGCAGAGCAAAATGACACATGTTATCATTTCTGTCACCCATAATGGACCAACGAAGCTCAAATAGCTTCTCCTTAGCTCTTCTTTACTAAGAGAGCAATTCCTGCCAGTTCCCTTCAAATGAAACCAGCAAATGACATGCTCTGCGGGTGTCCCTTGGGAGCTCACCCTCAGGACACCCACCATATCTCCATCTTTCATTTCAAGCCTAAATTCTCCCTAGGAACCAAAATGACTAAACTGAGACAATTGTTCTTTGAACACACCATGAGACAATATGACTTAGAAAAGATGATAATGCTTGGTAATTTATTTATTTATTTATTTATTTTATTAGTTATTTATACTCTGCTCTTCAGCCACAAGGCTATCAGAGCGGCTTACAAATTGTTTTTAAGCAATAGCAATTTACACATCTATGCTGCATTGAGCAGCTTTCAATGTGTGTTAGCTAATTGCCCCCACAAGCCGGGTACTCATTTTACCGACCTACAAAAGGATGGAAGGCTGAGTGAACCTTGGAGCCCTCTGGAATCGATAAAAAGGTAAAGTTGAGGGCAGTAGGAAAAGAAGAAGACTGTACTACAGGAGGATAGATTCAGTTAAGAAAACCACAGTTCTGACTTTGTAAGACCTTAGCACAGCTGTTAATAACAGGGTGTCTTGGGAGATTACCAGACAGGACACAAAAAGTGTTCCTGTCCCACAATCTCCAATCCTGTCCCTGTCCCAGCACAATAACCTTCCCCTTCAAACTTACCTTATTTTTCATCCAAAGGCAGCCCAGGAATGAACAGAGCTCTAACCTTCCAACTGTCTTGATTTTCCAACTGCATACCTTCCAATTGTCCTGATTTGGCAGGGACAGTCTGCATTCCTTTTCTGCCATCCAAATCACATCAGTTTAATCTTGCAAATCACATCTAAGGGCTTTGTTGAACCCACTCTAATTCTTTCACAAGGATTTGACATTTGTGTTCAATCTACTGAAGTTTGGGTGCTTTTGTGAAAAATCAAGTTATAGTTCTGAGAACCTCACAGGGCAAAAGACAGAGCAGGGTGGTATGGGCACACTCAGCATCTCTGGTGCTACCCAGGCTCCTTTAAGATATTAAGTCTGCATCTTGGGGTTACTTCAGATTCTGCATTCAAAACTTGGTTTGGAGCAGCAGTCAGATATAGCCCAGAGATGGAGAGGCAAATTCTGAAGTGTAGACCCATAATGGCTATTGTGGTTTGCCAATGAAATTCAGTAGCAAACCACTAAATGCACTATAGTCAGTGGAGGAAAGAATATTGACTATAATTCATTCATGGGTTGTCTTGAGTCTAAGGACTTTATCAGACCAGACAAATATGGCATCATAATGATGCCTAATTAATGCGAAAGGGCACACATAACAGACAACGTCCTTTTGCGATCATGTGTAGGGAATAAGGCATACTTTTTTTATTGATGGGCCAAGCTGTCAATAGATCTCCCATTCCACTTTTTTGCCAGCATTGCCAGCATTTGAAACTTCGCATCATTGTGCTCATGTGAATGCAGCGTGAATGACAGAACACTTCCAGATGAGATCGGAACAGCCAGGTAGGGGATGCTCTTTTTTTTAACCTCCCCAGCTTACTTGTAATTTTTTTTAGTGTGTTTTTGTGTTGTGTGAACATTTTGTGTATTTCTTTTTCTTTATTTTTAAATTTTCCTGTGCTTACGTCTTCTCATGAGATTCACCAAGATCACAAGCGCAAAAGTGAATGGAGCTCCATTCACTCTCCATCAATGCTGGGGCTGCCTTTTACCGGGACTGAAGGTAAGTGGTAGTGGGGTTCTTTTGCTGGCATAAAAACAACACAAAATATGCCAGCAAAAGAATGAGTAAAGAGGATTGTCCAATAAAGTCCTAATTCATGGGTTGCCAAGTTAAACTTATTTTAGACCCTGAGATCTAAGGGCCAGAACCTGAGACCTTGGGATGACCCCTTGTGATGTCACAGGAAAGAACAGTCACTGGTTATGTTACAAGGGTGATGTTACAAGAAGAAGCCCCTGGTGATGTCATTAAACATGATTCAGTGGGCCCTTGGTATCCACTGGGGTTTGGTTCTAGGACCCCCTGCGGATACCAAAATCCATGGATGTTCAAGTTTCATTATATACAATAGCATAGTGAAATGGTGTTCCTTATATCAAATGGCGAAATCAAGGTTTGCTTTTTGGAATGTTTTTTTGTTTAATATTTTCAAGCCATGGATGGAAGAATCTGTGGATGCCAAATCAGTGGATACAGAGGGCTGACTGTACATTAAATATCAATCACAGTTGCTCAGAGTAGGCCATTCAAATAAAAGAAAAAAAACACCAAGTCTAACCAATGAGGAATGTATATATACACACACACTCACTTTTCAAGGCAGTACATTCACTCTGAGATTCCACCCAGAAGACATGAGAAGAGGGTCCAGGACCTCAGAGTCGGGAACCTGTTGTGAAGGCCTGTTGAAGAGCTGTTGCAAATGAGCATGGGAACTATCTCTCCCACATGCAAACTAGGCCAAGGCCTCCATGATGATGAGGGCTAGAACATGGGTGGTAGTGCTTCAAAAGGAGAGCAGTGTGTTACCTGAGTGAAGACATTTTCCTCTCTTTATTCCTGGTCTCCTTGTAGTGATGGCCTGCTTCTAGAGGAGATAAGCATATAAGTTTCAGGGATGGTAACTCCTAAACTCTTCTCCAGGCTCTTCTCCCCCAGTGCCTGCCATCTTGGCAGTTGCTGCTGTTGTCACAAATTAGGACTGTGCTTAAATGCTTTGATGAACTGCCGTTGGAGTGCCTCGGCTTCTTTTTTTATTACTCGCTTTGAGTATTGGTGACACATATGCTCCTTTACAAGCCCACCCTTGTGGTAATTTTCTTAATGAGAATGGCAATTGGAAGGAACATCTTCTACAAAAAAAGAAAATGACACACAAGCGTGCACGCTCCCTCTCTCTTTCTCTCTCTTACCCCCTTCTTCTCCAGCTATTCATTATTCACAATCAAAAGGAAGAATTAGCTTTCAGAATGATCTCTCCAAAAAGGGGTTATCAGTTTGAAGGAGGCACTTCTAGTACTAGGGGAAAGGGAGGGGCAGACTTCAGAAATGAATTGAGTGGCTTACAGGGTAGTTGGCAGAGGCTTATGACAGGTAGGCAAGAATTGCATTATGAAGAATTATTAGCAGACAATTCTCTTGGACAACATATAATTTTATTAGAAGAGGCAGAGGAAGAAGCAGAGAGATCTGCTTCCTTTAAGCATTTCAAATGGGGGTACTGCTGGTTGGTGGGATGCTGGGTAATGTATGAACCCTTCCCCAAGAAGAATCTCTGTCAGAGCATAATATGAGCTGAAAGTCACCAGAACCTGATTGGAGTGCTTGGGTTCATACAGGGAATGACAGCCACAGGGAGGAAACAGGAACCATGGAAAGAATGCAGTAGAAAAGCAGAGGGTGATACAATGTTGGATAAATCAGGGATGGACAATTATCCACCCAGGGTCCCCAGAAGGCTGCATCTCTGTCATAGCCCCATCATTTTTAAAGCTTATTTATTCATACTCAAAATGCTCTCCTGCACATTCCATATACTCCAACATTTTACGAATGAAAACTGAGACGTGTGGCGAAGCACCATCAGAATGTGATCAAATTGGCAAACATTAATGACAAAGAACACGCAAGACAGGAGAGACTGCAGCAACTTGTCCATACCAGTGGTTCCCAAACTTTGGTTCTCCAGATGTTTTAGATTTTGGCTTCCAGAATTCCTGGCTGTTGGCTAAGTCAGCTAGGGCTTTTGGGAGTTGAAGTCCAAAACACTTGGAGGACCAAAGTTTGGGAGTCAGTAGTCTATAGGGAAGGGCACATTTCTGCCCCCTGCCCCCCCCCCGTGCAAACACTTCTGTACTTTGAACTCAGTTTGCAGCAATTGAAGTAAACTAGGGACAAAGGGGGAAGTGGGAGGAAGAGAGATGACCTGGGGCATTTTAGTAGCAGATGAATAACTAGGATGATGGGGTTTTAATCCAGAATGCCCCTGCCCAACTGGAACAGTTGAAAGGTATCACACCTCAGGGCAGGTGATGGGAGTTTATGGACTCCATGTGACCTCAGTCAATAAAGCCCTTTCAGGACATCCCTCAAACACCCAGACCCTAATAATTGTTTTTTAATGGATCCTTTTTGCCCAGATATACTGAACATGGCTGAAACTTAGCTGAAAATAACACCAGAACTGATGCCACATAACTTTCAATCCCACCCTCCAAGCAGGGCAGTACAGTGAGACCTCCGAGGTGTGTGTGTGTGTTTGTGTGTGAAAATTGGCCGCTGGCACAGTTGCCCACCATTGCCCTAGGAGGTATGTGGGGCAATTTTGTTTCCCCTCCTTCTGTCCCAGGGAGAGGCCTTTTTCAATCTAGGAACTAAAGCAGAAGTCACTTCAGTTTTCAAGTAAAGCTGCCTTGGTACTAAAGCAAGGCAAAATCCCTCACCATGCCAGAGAAGCATTTAAATAAATAAATAAATAAATAAATAAATAAATAAGTGTGTGTGTGTGTGTGTGTGTGTGTGTGTGTGTGTGTGTAGGGCAATGGGGAGTCTTGGGATCTTTCCCAACATTTTCCCAACACAAGGGGTATGTTTTGCCTGTTCTTCGGTGTGTTTGTATGTTGCACTTAGAAGAAAAGTTTTACATGGCCACAAAAGAGAAAATCCATACCTCCTTCATCATCAAAATATTAAAAGTCCCCCCTGCCCTCCCCCAGCTTGGTTATTAAATCTTACATGGATTTCTGTAATATCTATTTATCGTTTTATAGTGCATCATGCATTCCACATTTCTACTCCTTTGTGGGGCCAAAGGGTAAAAAAGGGCTGTTTGAACAGCTTATCTCTGAACTAAGAAAATGCAAGGCTCAAAAGAGAGGGAGCTGCATCCACATGAAGCAACAGCTGTGCTTTGATGCCTCTCTTAAAATGCTGGTTGTTGATTACTTTCTGGGTACAAAAGAAGAAGAAAGGGTTGAGGGTAATCTCTTAACCGATCCTTCGGAGTAGGTTTGCTTTTTCAATCCACGCTGTCCATATTTAATGGTAGCGCATCAGGTGCAACCTTGTCAAATGCAGCAAGAAGGTGCCCAGGCTAAAGGCAATTTTGAAAGCCACTGCGTGGAAGGGTAGAAGAGTTGTTGGTCTAGAACTTTCCTTAATGGAGTGTATAGGTGGTGTGTGCATCTTGACATTTTGCACTGATGAATAGTTCATAATTAATTAATTAATTAATATCCCACCTTTCTCCCAGTACAAGAACCTTGCAGCTCTCTCTCCCACTTTCATACACAATGATAAGACCCACAGCCCCCCACAATTTTTGTACTACATCTCCCAGCATTCCCAGCTAGCATGTCATCTGGAGGATTCTGGGATCTGTAGTTAAAAAAAATAAAAAAATCAGGCTTTGATAAAACTGCCAAAGCTGTCAAGCCTTTCTTACAAAAATCCTGATACCTGGACCAGGTACAGTGGCAAAGCTAAGGGAAGGTTAAGGAACAGAACCTGGAGGATTCCAACAGGAACAGAGCACATATGATAAAGCTTTGTATTTATTCTTGTGGCTATAGCTGTGAATTATGGATACACTGGGGATGACTTGTATTAGTGTGGCACAAGAAGACACCAGACTTCACTCTAAAACACTAAAAACAGATAACCAAAAATTCACAAATAAACACTTAAACAAACATAAAAAGTTACCAAGAAAAGGCATCAGTTGATTAAAAGAGCATCCTGAAGGTCCTCTTCATGTTTCCTCCTGGCAGTTTAATTATGTGTTCTCATTGGGAAAGGGAAGGGGGAAAAGAGGACCACCCATTCATGCTAAAATCACATGATTACAATGGGATGTGATTATCACAGGCTTGTCAATATGGCAAAAAGAGCAATATTGAGGGCTGTTGATGGTTTTGCCCATCAATTAAAAGTTACACCTAATTAATGGGTGGAGCATGCATGAACCATGGGAGGACAGCGACATCATGCAATAACAGGAACCTGTTTGTGATACTATCGTGTTGTAATTCCATTATTTCAGCCCCATCTGATAAAGTCTATAGTCGAAGATAACAGGTAGCACAGATATGCTGGTGGGATGACTACAACTGTGTGTACCAGGTTGTCCTGTTGGTCGACCACAGCAGCCCACCTCACCTGCCTTGACTTAACAGAGCTAGGCTGGTGTAGAGCCTGGAAAGTTACATTCCCCCTCCCCCAAATAATACATTCCTATCATTCATTATACCATTTGAGAAAGTAATATGTTGCCATTGCTCATTACAAGTTTTTTTTTAAAAAAAGTAGCTCACCCCCTTTCTCCCAGTGTTGCTTGTTACTTTTTCATTATTTTTTGTGACTTAAAAAAATACACACCTGAAAATAGACAGGAGAATGGAACAGAGCTTTAAACATTCCTGTTGAAAAGCTTCTAAAATGCACTTTAAATGTGATGTAAACTATAAATTAGCTCAGCTAAGACCATTCTGGCAGCAGACAATAGATCCGATGCTTCCTGGTGACCTTGTTTGCTATCCTCAGTTTTGCTTATCTCTGACCTCTGGCTTGAATTTGTACTAATCTCTCTGGCTCTTCTTGGTATCAGACTCAGCTCAGGATTGTTTGCTTTGGACTGGATGGATTATGCTTTTGCGAACACTGATATCACCTGGACTGGACTGGTTTTTCCCTGGTCAGCCTCTGTGGGCTGAGAGCATATGCTCTTGGGTGCTTGCTCACTTTAAAACAGGACAAAAGGAGCTATCCAAGGTGATGAACCTATTTGGGGGCCAGGGTTCAGTACCTTGGGTAGATTCTTTAAAGTTCAGACTAAAACCTAGAGCAGGTTCATGCCACCGACAACCACTTCTTGTAATCTGGCCATTCAGTTCTGTATTTCAAGCATATGTGCTGTGAAAATGATGCTGCTATTTCTAATTCAAAACTGCCAGCTCCAAATTCTGGTTTTTAAGCAAACCATGTTGTCCACTGGCTGTACTCGTGTAGTTTTTCTTGGAAAACTACACCAGGGAAGATTGCTTGCCTGCATGTGTGTTTCAATCCACTGCATTGTGAAGTAGCAATCCACTGCATGTGTGTTTCAGAAGGTCAGGTTTTCTTGACTGCTCCACCTTCACAGAGTGTTCTTTCTGGATTTTATGTTCATACTAGTGGACTTGGGATGGAAAATAATATAAAACAGAATCCAGAATTTTTCCACAAGTTGCACCAATACAAACCGACTTCTATGCATTTGTATATGCAAAATTGTGCTGCTTCTACCTTCTCTTTTATTTGCATCTCTTTCATCATTATCTATCATTTTCAAAGCAACATAATGGCCTGGATCCTTTTGGTTAGTCCTAATTACTCAGTGAATCAATTGTTGAATAACACACAGGTAAGCCTATTGGTTCAATGGACTTCTATATACATACCCTGGTGGCGCAGTGGTTAAATGCCAGTACTGCAAGCCACCACATTGCAAGTTTGATTCCAGCGGGCTCCAAGGTTCACTCAGCCTTCAATCCTTTCGTAGGTTGGTAAAATGAGTACCCGGCTTGTGGGGGCAATTAGCTAACACACATTGGAAACTGTTTAATGCAGTGTAGATGTGTAAATAGCTATTGCTTAAAACAATTTGTAAGCCGCTCTGATAGCCTTGTGGCTGAAGAGCGGGGTAGAAATAACTAAATTTTTAAAAAAATTTAAAAAATATCTCTCTAAATGTCAAGGACAACAAATCCTTCACACCCAGCCACAGAATCCACTGAGACAAGGCAGTTTGGTATTAAAAGGCTGCTGAATCTGTGGAACAGAGAAAAGCTGGTACCAGTGGTTTCTATGGCAGATTTCACCAGTATCATTAGTTATACATGTAAACACCCATTCTAAGGACTTCATCAGACTAGCATTTTAAAATGCTGTAATTCCACTACTGAGGAAAGCAGAAATATAGTGGCATGCTTAGAGTGATTATCTTATGTTGCCATAATCATGCGATATTATGCTGTAGTCACGCAGTGCTACCGCCACAGAATCATGACCACAACTAGCAATTTAGGAATGAGATTTCACTTCCATGATTTTGTATGGGTGAGATTTCAGCTATTCTCATGAGAAGACGCGACTTTGTTTAAACACACCAAAAACACATCAATAATGAAAGAAATTAACAAACAAACAAACAAACAAACAAACATAAAAATGCACCAAGAAAAGGTGACAGTTCATTAAAACAGCATTCTGTGCATCCTGTGTTCTCATTGGGAAAGGGAAGTAGGGGGAAAGGACCACCCATACATGCTCTAATCATGCGATTACAGCGGGGCATGATTTAACACACTCATCCATATTGCAAAAAGAGTGATATTGAGGACTATTCACATATTTTCCAATCAATAAAAAGTGATGAGCCATTAATGGGTAGAGCACACATTGACCATGAGAGGACAATGACGTTGTGTGATAATGGGAACCCATTTGCAGTACTGTTGTACTGTAATTCTGCAATTACAGCCCCATCTGATAATGTCCTTAAACTATATTTCTGAACTGTAGTACAACAGCAAGTTAAATCTAAAGAGGTTACACTGCAAATACCTCATGAACTTTCACCAGCGTCATTGAGATTCGAAGCTGCCTTCCGGTATCAGTGTTTCAATCACATCCAAAGAGACTGATAACTTATGCACAGTCCTTTAAGAGCAGTCAGGTAATGTTTGCGTTTTATGGATAAATGGATTAGGGATTTGCCAGGCCAATTTTGCAGATTTCTTTCAAGAACATCACAAATTTATAAATTGTCAGGTTGCTTTTCAACTCAAAAATGCCATAAATATTTATCTGGGGAAAAGAAGGCATGTTATTTGTGTCTTCACCTAATCGTTTAAGTATTTCAAATATTCAAAACCACTTGTTATTCAAAAAGAGACAACTGTAGTGTGAGAGTGAGCCAGATTGGCCAGATCGCATTTGGGTCGGGACATTTCCATCCAACCTGTGATTGCACTTTGCATGGAAGCCGTGCACGGGGCACTAGCCTGATAAATAGTTCTGATGAAAATAGTCCACATACTTTTGATCTAGAGCAAAACTTGAAAGTGAACCTGGACAATCATTTAGGGAAGCATGAGGGGGGGAAAAGGAGCTTTGAGAAGACTGCCGTGGTTCTCTGGGAACTGGCAGACAAAACCATATTAGAGATTGTTTCTTGTCCTGACTTTGACTACAAAGCACGATGTAGGAAGGCAGGCCAGTAATTACAGAACCATGGGGAGAACTTCAAGGAACAACTTGTTCCAACAGTGTTTGGGCTTGGTGTGGCAGCTGGTGGGCTCCATATCAGTGAAGTGGCCAGTCCTACTCTAAAGTAGGCTTTTACTCTAAACTTTAAAACAATTGGCAAAATGTGGCCTTTCAGCTGCATGTGGCCTTTGGGACTTTTAAATATGACCCCTGAAACCTCCAGGCTCCCCCCTCCCCACATTTTAATTGTTTTTTCATGCTGATTTTTGGGGGAGTGTTTGCCTCCAAATGTCCAGAAAAGCAGCTCAAAATGCCAGCAGGACAAATAAGGGTTGTGAAAGCAGCCAAGCCTCAGCGATACTTAATTAGGGAGGTCCAGATAAAGTTCAGAACAAGCAAGGTTCTGTTTCTTGGAGAAGCAGCAATACAGGCAAGAAAGCACACAGAGAAGAATCCAGAATCCAGCCCAAAGGTCAAGGCTTACAGAAGGCAGCATTGTCCAGAAGTCGGTCTGTGGGTCAGCAGGATCAAGCAACAGGGTAGCCAAGAACAGTCCAAGGTCAAGGCACGAGTCAAGGCAGCAAGGATTCAAGCACCAAAGTCAGTAGGAAGCTTTCTCCAGGGAGATCAGTTGATCTCTGACAAAGCCTCCATTGCCTCTTCCAGCCTATATAAAGCAATTAAGGCTTTGCCAGGTGTTTCTTAATGAGCAAGTTCTTCTCATAAATTCTCAGAGACATCCTTTGAGCCTCCTTTTGAGCTCGCTGTTGGGTATACAATGGTGGAGGCAAGTCCCTCTCCTCTTCTTCTTCCTTATCTGAATGGGCAGGACTCTCTGCTGGGACTGATGCCAACCCACTCAGACCAGGCTCTTCCTCTGCTCAAGCCTCTAGGTTGGCAGGGATCCCTGATGGAACAGGCATAGATAAACCCGTGCAGGGTCCCTAGGGCCATTCCCTGCTATGTCCTCCTCCTCCTCTGACTCTACAGCCTCATCAGGCTCACGGGGCATGACACCAAAATACCCCAAATCTCAGAAATCCCTTAACCCAACAAAGCCCTCCAAACCACACACACACACACACACACACACCTGCTGAAAATCAGCCTGAATGGTTGCTGGAAGTGACACTGCAACACATCAAGCATGATAACATGTGCTGGTATAGCCTGCCAGGTGGGTACAGGGGAAAAAAAATTCCCTCTGCACAGTTGTACATCCCTGTTTTTAAGGAAATATCCAGGGTGCTGAACCTATTGGGGGTTGGGTTTCGGCCCCTTGGATAGCTCCTTTAAAGCATGGACTAAAACCTACAGTGCATTCACTATCCTAGTGACATGGAAACTACTAGCTGCCATTCAGCTCATTACTGAATCTCTAATGACTCCTGGGTCCAAACATCTCTCTCTCTCTCTCTGGGGCAAGATCTTCCATGAGAAGCAGAAGGTCTTAAAAGACCAGCTGGCCTAGATCAAAGCATATCCCCTCCCCTTTTTCTCTCTGTGGATTCTCTCTTGTTTAAGTGTGACACACTCTCAGATGAGAGCACCTATAGGATACTGAACCCAAAAGTACAGCTCAAGGAAAAACCAAACCAGTCACAATTCAGGAAGAGCAGGAGCAGTCTGACACTGAAGTATGAGAGGACATCTGAGAGTAAGCAAAATTCAGTGCTAGCTAGGGGTAACCAAAGAGAATAATCAAAGGAACAAGACAAAGTATAGGGAGCAATAGAGCAAGGAACAACAAATGATGCTACATGAGACTTCAGAGTGATTGTTTGCAGCAAAGGAATGACCTTGGCTGTGCGAATATATAGCTAGTTGTAAATGAGTATAGATAGCCTAATTACCTTAGTGTGTTCCTTTTAATGCTGGCCAATGCTTTTCCTACTCTTTTGCAGCTTGTGTTTTTGTCTTTGGCACTCAGAGGAATGAAGGTGCTCAGACTCTTTCTCATGGTCGACAATAGCTACATGAGAAGAACCAGAATCTGCTTCTAATAGTTTCAGGGCAGGGTTCTCAGCCTCCCTTGGCTCTTACTAAGGCTGTTAACTTGGCTCTTCTCTTTGTTGTCATATGAGGAGGCCTTCTCAAAGTAGGGCATGACCATTCTCTGCATGCACGGGGCCCTGGTGTAGTTTCTGGGTGAGGTTCAGGCTTTGAAGGTCCCAACCTTTGGGTTCCCTAGACTGAAGACATCTAGTCTGAGCAAAATTTGGAAAATTGCTTTTTCCAGAGCCTGATTGTGTCTGCCTGCACTTCATCTGAATCATGCCTTCCCTATCCAGGTGCTTTCCATATGAACTGAACCCCCATAATTCCTAAGCCATATGGCCACCACCGTATCTCAAGAGGATGGGAGCTATAGTCCAACCTATCAGGAAGCACCTGGCTGGGAAGTGTTTGTTTAATCATTCCCCTTAATTCAATCTTGTGCAACTTGCTACCCAAACACAGCCCACCACCTTAATTTGTTTCTACCATCCGCATGCCTGAATTTGTTTCTGGAATCAAAGGCAGGAATCAAGAGCATAGAATTCCTGTTAGGCCTTCCTATATGGCTGGATTTTCACTGGTTGGTCAGCAGGAAGTTATACCATGGCTTGACTGTTGAGCCTTTAATGTCCACCTTTGGCCAAAGGAGCACTTGCTTGCCTAGCATCACCCATAACATCTGCTGTGTTGCTAGCACAAAGCTTCACATAGAGCACTGCATTGGTGCAGAAATAGTTTTCAGATTGATTTAGAAGTCTGTATCTGAAATGGTAACAATGAGGACTAGAAGCAGATTCTTCTTTCTTTCTTTCTTTCTTTCTTTCTTTCTTTCTTTCTTCTTTTTAAAGATTATGTCGCCTGCATTGCAATGCTGTAGGACATTTCTAAACTTCTTTGCACAAAATCTGAGAATAATAAAGTTCCACTGGGCCCTCTAAGTTAACTGCTCGCCAGAGCCTAAAAATACTGTGCGTAAACTCCTAGGTGGCCACAGATTAGTTACTGCATATTTCCGGAGAAAACAAGATGTTTTATTGCTTCATTATTTGTTATTTATAAAGCTGGGCAGGTTCCTTCCAATGATTCATGTACGATTATTGTCCGTCTGACTCTGGCAGTTCCCCATTACACTATGTTAACATATTTCAATAAGTAATCAATTTGGCTTGCTGTATGCTATTGGAATGCAAGTTCCATTACTTGCACCATATTTATTTTGGGTGATAGGTTGTCCATCTTAGTCTGAAGCTACCCTTTTTGCATTTCCCATTTTAGGATAAAATACTTAAAATATTTGCATTTAAAAAATGAACTCAAGGATTGGACCGCCTCCAGACAAAAACAAGTAATTATGTCATTTGTATTGCAAACCAAGAGTGGCTATAAAACATCACCATACTTGTGGGTGGGTGGGGGAGATAAAAGATTGATATTCCAAAGCAATCTTACATTACATGTGAAATGACAAGCACAGCAGGAGGAATAAACTAGCTAGGTTGGCACATAAGGTTTTTGGAAACGTGAGCAGAAAGAAGCACTGTTTTATGGTTGTCTGTAGCTTAATCAAGATTTGAATTAGATTTTAACATTAGCGCTAGTTTCTTACTTTTATCAAGTTCCAAAGAATTAAGTTTTCTTATCCAGAGCTTGGAAATGATACTTTTTTGGACTATAACTCCCAGAAACTCTAAACTAGCATGCCCATTGGCCGTGCTAGCTGGAGGATTCTGGGAGGTGTAGTCCAAAACAGTAACTTGATCCAATCTGTCCTTTGGTCAAAAGCAAGAGATGGTCAAAGCAACAAGAAGGAAATAGACATGCTGGCATCTCCTCTTAGTTCTTTTGGTGACTCTATGTATCAATTGAACATGTATCATATTAAAATGCCATTATATTTTAAAAATGTAAAATCATTTTAAAACATCACAGTAAAGTTTATTTTAGTTTAGTTTATTTGTTTGGGGTATGTATATCCCATCCTTCAGCCAAAAAGACTCCCAGGGCAGCTTGTTGTTGTTGTGTGCCTTCAAGTCACTTACAAACTATTAATTTGACATTTCCTTGCCCTCAGGCTTACAGTCTAAATAAGACATGACACATATGGAAAAGGGAACGGCAGTGAGGGAACGGGTTAAGTCCAGCAGATGGTGGCTGCCCTGCTCCTCCTCAGAGGCCAGAGCAATGGCAGGTAGAATGGAAGGAGGGCCTCTCATTAGCTGCTGGGCCAAGGCACAACAGAGCTGTGTCTGCCTGCTCTTCTCTCCCTCAGAGGCCAGAACAATGGCAGTTGGGAAATGGAGGGCCTCTCATTAGCTGCTGGGCCAAGGCACAACAGAGCTGTGCCTGGTTGCTCTTCTCTCCCTCAGAGGCCAGAACAATGGCAGTTGGGAAATGGAGGGGCTCTTACTAGCTGCTGTGCCAAGGTACAATGGAGCTGTGTCTGCCTGCTCTTCTCTCCCTCAGAGGCCAGAACAATGGCAGTTGGGAAATAGCGAGGCTCTTACTAACTGCTGTACCAAGGTACCAAGCTACAATGGAGCTGTGTCTGGCTGCTCTTCTATCCTTGGAACATGTCAAATTTACCAATATAGCAACCCCTCCCCCATAAAAAATGACTCCCTCCAATCAAGTAATCATTAAATGTATGTCTGAATATTATTTTTTTCCCTTGGTGACAAAAGGAATGCGAAAAGGAGGGCAGACCAGCCTCCTGTGGGATGGAAGTCCACCGCCGGGGAGCTGTCACTGTGAAGGCTTTCTCCCGTGTCTTCACCAGATGGGTCTGTAATGGTGGTGGCACCAAGAGTAAGTCTCCCTGCCCCTGAGGATCTTAAGACTCTGGCAGGTTCATGTAACTTCTTGGTGGTTAAGAGATTTCAAAATAATCTGAATTTTTGTCACCAAAACATACCCTGAGAACATGGTGTAAATGAAATGGTGCGTCTCCATTCTGTGCAAAGCTGACTGCTGGGAGCCAAGAAGACTCTACTACCCCCTCACCACAGTATCTCATAACTGGAAATACAGTTGGCCTCCATATTCACTGGGGTTTGGTTCCAGGACCCCGCCCCCTGTAGATTCCAAAATCCGTGAATACTCAAGTCCCATTATATGCAATGGCATAGCAAAATGGTGTCCGTTATATAAGATGGCAAAATCAAGGTTTTGCTTTTTGGATTATTATTTTATAAAGAATATTTTCAAGCCATAATACTTCAATCCATGGATACCAAATATGTGGATATGGAGGGACAACTGTATTGGACACTTGTTGGTGTCAGGATGGCTGAGGCAGACCAGAGGTCAGTTGGAGGTCACAGTGACCTGAGACATGCCTGGAAATATAATGGTGAAGAAGCCCATATTTGGATTGTTGTTAGCATATGTGTTTATGCTAACAACACAGTAATTAGAGGGCTATGTACTAATCCTTTCTTCCAGCCTTGGGTGTTTCAGTAATGATTCAATCAAGCAATTAAGTGACCATTCCTTTATACCCTACAGAAATCTCTCCTATACCCCTCCTGCCCCACCTTAAAAGGTTGTCACAAATCAACCCATTTCTATCTGCCAGCAATTAAAGCAATGAGTTGAGTTTTGTCTCCTTTGTCTGTCTTGTGGGAGAGTCATCCAAGCTTTGTTACAGTTGCCCCTCCACATTCACGGCTTTCACACTCGTGGTTTTGATTATTCGCAGTTTAGCCCTGAGCCCCTTCGGGAAGGCTGGCGAGAGGCAGGGAAACCTCCTGCCTGTGCCTTCCCCAGCCTTCTAGAGACTGCTCTGGAGCTTCAAAGCCCCAGAGCCCACTTAGGAAGGCTGGGGAGAGGCATGGCAGCCTCCTGCCCACCCACCCACTGCCTTCCCCAGCCTTCCTAAGTGGGTTCCGGGGCTTCAAAGCCCCAGAGCCTGCTCAGGAAGGCCAGGGAGAGGCAAGGCAGCCTCCCGCCCACCCGCTGCTTTCCCCGGCCTTCCTAAGGGGGCTCCGGGGCTTCTAAGGCCTGGAGTCCCCTCAGGAAGGCCGTGGAGTGACCGGCCAGGTTGGCCAGACAACCTTCCACCACCTCCCTCCCTCTGGAGGGGGTCGTGGGAACAGCATTTTTTATTCGTGGTTTTTCCACATTCGCAGGGGTCTTAAGACCCTAACCCACATGAATGTGGAGGGACGACTGTATTACCAAATTCTCCTCTCCAAGGCACAGAATAGGGTATAAATATTAGACCCCTAACAACAATAGAGTGTGTCACAGTGGATGAACCTGGCCATTCTTTCTCAGTGCACCCCGGATTGGAACCTCCTGTGCCATCGTCAGATGCTTGTCTGAGTATGTCTGCTGAATGGAACTCTCTTCTTCAAGAGTGGTAACTATTACCCTATAATCCTGGACCTTTCTCCCTCTATCCAATCTTTCTATCTTATTCTTCTATAGCCTTGTATGGTTCTTAAGCATGTGTGTTGTGTATGTTAGTTCCCTTTTGTGTTATTCCAATAAAATACTTCATTTCACTTCAACTGGAGTGCTCTCTACAGTTAGTACTGCTATACATACATACATTGACGCCCCCTTGTCATGGGAGAGAGGCTTGCGTACCCTAATGATGTTATGAGCTATGCTGGCGGTGGCATAATAGCCACCAGTAGGGTCTCCCATGCCAGACAGGTCAAAACTGAAGGGTCTGACAAAGAGCGTCAAAGGGCAGGATGGGCTCGCTAGCCTTATGGCAACCATCCTAGGAGAAGGAAAACTCTAATCCCAAACCCAGGCAGATGGTGCTCGTCCAACCCTATAAGGTCAACCATCTAAGAGAAGGAAACTCTAATCAAACCTACAGCCCAAGGACCTCACTGCTACCGTCCATGCTTGTAAGGCCAGCAGATGAACCTTTGGTTTAAAGGGTGAGGCCAGTTATGTGCACGCTGAGCTCCACCAGAAAAATCCATTGCACAGGCTCGAAGGACAAATCCATTTCCAAAAAAGCCCTGTAGCGATAGGTGAAGGACAAAATGGCAGGTGTAAAGATGCACTGTAAGCCGTAGACCCAACCCTGCATGCAGGTGGTTCAGGACTTTGGTCGCTCGAGGCTGACCCGGGAGATGACAGTCTTGTTCAGCAGCATCCTGAACGTCCAAACAGCCTTTTTTAAGGAGAG
Organism: Gambelia wislizenii; assembly: GCA_030847615.1. NCBI lineage: Eukaryota > Metazoa > Chordata > Lepidosauria > Squamata > Crotaphytidae > Gambelia > Gambelia wislizenii. The sequence goes on from JAUMIR010000005.1 coordinate 249,329,561, forward strand.
CACTGCTTGCTCCATATGGAGAGGGGCCTAGAAAAGGTGGCCTAACGAAAGCTAATCCCCAACTACCTGGTTGGCTAGCTGCAGCCAATGGGAATCTTCTGATGCGGTCAAATCAAGGCAAAGAAACAAAGGCATACACCGGCCTCCAAAGGTGTAAATAAACTGACACTTGTATGCTGGAACATCAGAACCATGCAAGACTCTGCAGATAGTGGACGGCCTGAGCGTCGTTCTGCTCTAATAGCCCATGAACTATCACGGCTGAATATTGACATCGCTGCTCTTAGTGAAGTTCGTCTCCATGAGGAAGGCAGCCTTAAAGAACACGGTGCCGGCTACACACTTTACTGGTCTGGCAAACCCAAAACCAAAAAACATCTTTCAAGAGTAGGCTTTATGATTAAACATTCCATTGCCTCCAAACTTGAAACCATGCCAACAGGACACTCTGATCGCATTATTTACTTATGCCTCCCACATGATGTTCTCTTTAGTATATATGTCCCAACTATGCAAGCCGACCCTGTAGAGAAAGACAAATTCTACACAGACCTACGCCAACTCATACAAAAAGTCCCTGTAGAAGATAAAATTATTATCCTTGGTGACTTCAATGCCAGAGTAGGAAAGAACTCCGAAGACTAGAAAGGTGTCTTAGGCAAGCATGGTGTTGGAAACTGCAATGATAACAGATGCCTCCTGCTAGAGTTCTGTGCAGAACAACAGCTGACTATTACAAACACTATCTCTCAGCAGAAAGATAGGTCGAAGACAACCTGGATGCATCCCCGATCCAAACATTGGCACCTTATTGACTATGTTCTAGTCCGCCAGAGAAACATCCATGATGTCCGTCATACGCGAGTGATACCCAGTGCAGAATGCCAGACAGATCATCGCCTCGTCAGATGTAAACTAAACCTTCATCTTAAGTTCAAACCTAAGAGGGGTGGTATCGTAAAGAAGAGACTCCAAGTCAACAATCTTCAACAAGCTACCACGAGAGATAAATTCCAGGCAAACCTGCAAACAAAACTTGAAGACCATCCTACAGATTCTTCTCCTACAGTGCTTTGGCAACATATCAAAAAACAGTATCCTGCAGTCTGCAGAAGAATCCCTCTGGTTCTCCCACAAGAAAAATCAAGAATGATTGGATGAAAACAACCAAGAGATCCAGGAGCTGTTGGCAAAGAAGAGAACTGCTTACCAGGCATACCTTGCCCATCCAAGTTGCCATGTAAGAAAAGCAGCTTTCCGTCTCACATGTAGTAAACTTCAACAAAAACTCTGAGGCATACAGAACAAGTGGTGGATCAATATAGCAGAAAAGACACAACACTGTGCAGATCTGGGTGATTCTAGAGAATTTTATGAAGCTCTTAAGGCAGTGTTTGGACCTACTTATCAGGTCCAAAGCTCCTTATACAGTACGGATGGTAACATTAATCCTGAGTCGATGGGCTAAACACTTTCAAAGTCTCTTTAGTGCCAACCAAGTTGTCCAAGGCTCAGCTATCCAACATATGACACAAAAACCGGTGACAAATGAATTGGACATAGCTCCCACTTTGGAAGAGACCCTTAAGGCCATACAGCAGATGAAAAATGGCAAGGCAGCTGGGATTGATGGAATCCCACCTGAAGTCTGGAAACACGGAGGTCATGTACTCCATGATAAATTCCATGAACTCCTTGTGAATTGCTGGGAAAAGGGGGAACTGCTATCAGATCTCTGAGATGCAGTCTTCATCACCTTGTTCAAGAAAAAAGGAGCAAAATCCGATTGCTCAAACTATCGAGGCATAACACTGCTCTCTATTGCTGGAAAAATCCTTGCAAGGATACCCCTGAACAGATTAGTTCCTGCCATTGCAGAAGAACTTCTTCCTGAAAGCCAACGTGGCTTCAGAGCCAATAGAAGTACTACAGATATGGTATTTGCCCTTAGACAACTGCAAGAGAAATGTAGAGAGCAGAACAAGGGTCTTTATGTAACATTTGTTGACCTCACCAAAGCCTTCGACACCGTGAGTAGAAAAGGTCTGTGGCAGATCCTGGAAAGACTAGGATGTCCCCCCAAATTCCTTTAAATGATTATCATGCTACACGAGGGCCAGCAGGGTCAAGTCAGATATGGCGATGCTCTTTCAGAGCCCTTTCTAATAACTAATGGAGTGAAGCAAGGTTGTGTTCTTGCTCCAACTTTATTTACAATCTTCTTCAGCATGATGCTCCAAAGGGCTATGGCAGAGCTTGAAGAAGAAGATGGCATCTATATACGCTACCGTACTGATGGTAGCTTGTTTAACTTAAGCCGTCTGAGGGCTCGCACTAAGACTCTAAACTATCTAGTCCGTGAGCTGCTCTTCGCTGATGCTGCTGCCCTTGTTGCCCACACAGAAGCAGCTCTGCAGTGCCTAACATCCTGCTTCACAACAGCTGCAGAGCTGTTTGGGCTGGAAGTCAACCTGAAGAAAACAGAAGTTCTTTACCAGCCTGTACCACAGGACGAACACCATCATCCCCACATTGCCATCGGCAACTCTGTGCTTAAGTCTGTTCAGCAGTTCACCTACCTGGGAAGCATCATCTCCTCAGATGCCAAGATTGACAAAGAGATTGATCACAGATTAGCAAAGGCATATAGTGCATTTGGAAGACTTTACAAAAGAGTCTGGAATAATAAACACCTGAGGTAAAGCACAAAAATCAGTGTGTATAGAGCCATTGTACTGTCTATCCTCCTTTATGGGTCTGAAAAATGGGTCACCTATTGCCACCACTTACGACTCCTAGAGCGTTTCATCAGTGCTGTTTATGCACAATCCTAAATATACACTGGACTGACTATGTGATGAATGTTGCTGTCCTTGAGCAAGCAGGGATCACCAGTATTGAGGACATGATATTGAGAACACAGCTGCACTGGGCAGGTCAGGTTTCTTGGATGGAGGACCATCGCCTCCCCAAAATAGTACTCTACGGTGAACTCGCCATGGGTCAGCGTAAGAGGGGCGCTCCAAAAAAGCGATACAAGGACTCCCTGAAACAACACCTCAGGCTCGGCCGAATTGATCACCAACAATGGTCCGCCCTGGCCTCACATCGGGAGGCATGGAGACGCACTATCCACAATGCTGCAGCCTTATTTGAGAACTCACGACGAACAAGTCTTGAAGAGAAATGACAACGCAGAAAGAATCACAACTCAGAAACATCACCCAAGGAAACCTACTGCTGTGCTTTCTGCAACCGACTTGTCTATCTCGGATTGGCCTTTTTAGTCATCAGCACACTTGCAGTAAGCGTGGGAAGAGTCCTTCCTGAATCTTCGTTTGTGAAGAAAAGCCAGAGAGACATACATACATTACCCTCCTCTTACAAGCCTCCTTTTGAGCTAATAATTCCCCCAAATATTAAAGGAGATTTTGGCATCATGGGTGGGACTCTAAAGGACCTCCTCCCACTTCTTAGTGTAACACTAGGAAGCCTTGATAACTTCTGAGACTTGTGGTTCAAAAAATAACTTTTCAAAGCTCTGACAGTGAGCATACTCATCATCCTGTTCTGCATGTAACCACCACTACCACCTTTAATTTACCATGATTCTTCACCCAATAAATCTTTCATTTCATCACATATAGTAACAGCCAGTCAGAAACAGTATTCTAGTGTATTCAGCTCCATGTCTGGTAATGTTTTGGAGTTTGCCAAGCGATGGTCTGCCCCAAGAAAATCAGTCTGCCCATTTGTAAGATGTTTTTTTATCTGAGGTGAACTCACCTTTGATGGCTACTTGCCAGAGACATTTTAAAACAAGAACAAAATGAATCAAAAAGACTTTTCATTTGATAAGTGAAAAAGTTGCATTTATATTGTAATTCACATCGAGTTTATGTGACTCTTCAACATTTTAACTTAACACCCTTATGGAATCCAAATATTCATGGACAACCAGTTATAGATACTAAGGGGAAACTAACTTGGCACTTTTATTAATGAAAATATTCAGAAAATCAATGTTTCAACAATTCATAGCCAAGTCTAATCTTGAATAAGGAGAACTTTAGGATTTAGCCAACAATTTTAAATTGCAGAAGGGCCTCCTCTGTTTGCCAAAGGTCTTGCGTGAATATGAATAACTGTGATTCAATCCCATTTCTGTCTAATGATTTTATTGATATTTGTCTTGCCTGCATCTACTTTAAATTAAGGTTTGAGGCTCTTTTTCTTTGAAGCAAAGTTTGCATTTGGGATGGGCAGTCTGCTCTCCTATTGGCATAAGGAGATTTTCATTGATCATTTCCTTTAATGTATTCACCCTTTTTTCACTCTTCACCTCCCACGTAAAAACCTTGTGCAACATCACTGAAGATTTATTGTCAATGATTTATTAAAATGTAATCTGCGGGTTAGTCTGTATCATAAAATGAAATCTGTGGGCTATCTTGGCTTAAATGTGCAACCTACTTTGTCAAAGAAAACAAATGATTAAATCTTCATTAGTATGGAATTTTGATAATGAAATTGGAAATGTGTATTATGACCCACCCCACCACCAAGCTCCCCAAAGTATTAGGCTATTGCAAAGCAATACACTTCTTAATTGTCATTTGGGTTCTGCAATTCTCCTTAATGGTTGTGTGTGTGTTTCTTCCCCCCCTCCTTTCCTATCTTATATTTTAATTTGAATTACCCAATCTTGTTTAATTTTTCCCTAGGAAAGGTTTCTGCTTGCCCTAGCAATATTATAGTTGCTAATTCAATTACACTGAAATAGTTTAATAGAAAATATAATTGCTTATTCATACAGAATACCCATTAAGGAAGTGCAAAGGCTTGTACCTCCGGGTAAATGCATATTAGTACTTTGGAAAGTCAGATGGGAATGCTGGATAGGCGGAGGTGTGGGCTGATCTTTAATTGTTCATCACCTGCCTCCCAAATAATATGAATGGACCCAAACTAAATGACCACTCATTACAAGTTTCAATTTAGGAGCTTGGCTGGGGTCAGCAGATTGCTTATGCTGATCGCAATGATTTGAAGTTGTGATTACCATAAGCAATTTAAATTTTATCGATCCCACCTTCTGAAAGTTGTAATTGAGCATAGATGTTGGGCCCGTGGCTCTCCAAACTAAATTGTACTCTGAAGCCCTGGCTGGATTACTGGAAGAATCAATAAGCAGTCAGTCACGTTAACAATGAAATAGCTCCATTAACATACAGCACTATTGGTGAAACTTTATTTAGGAAGGGTGTTGCGTTCAGTTCATTGTTTTATCAATGAATCTCTGTTGTCGAGGGCAAAAGTATTGCTTTTGTTTGTCTAATGAATTTGTGTAGGCCTCATCTTCCTCCTCCTCCTCCTCCTCCTCCTCCTCCTCCTCCTTCTCCTTCTCCTTCTCCTTCTCCTCACTAACAGTGATCTGAAAAACCAACTTTATATTATAAAAATCTTTGGGGAAGTGGGGGGAGCACAGTGGTGATAGTAATGAATGACCCTCGTGCTTGGAGTTGTGGTTTGCCCCTCATATTGCCTTGGAAATAATTCAGGACTTTCAATGTAAACCCTTAGCATTAAAGTTTTCTCTAATTCAGCTTTCACCTCTGCATAACCATTGATTGCACTGGGGCTGCAATTTATGTGATTTTCAGCAAGCCAATAGTAGACCAGTTGCTCATATATCATTTTGTGGGGCCTGCTGCCTCTCTTCATCCATGGCTTCACTGAAGATGCTGCCCCAACCATAAGATGAGACTCCCATACCAATACCAAGTCCTTTGATGTGAACTGGGGAAAAATTAGAATTGCAGAATCGTGGAATGGGAGGACCTCCAAGGACCATCTAGTCCAATCCCTTCCCTGTGCAGGAATCCACCACTAAACCACTACCTAACCTCTGTTTAAAAATAGAGTCTGTACGCCCCCCCCCTCCAAGGCAGTATCCTGAACAGCTCTTCCCATCAGATAGTTCTTCTGAATGTTTAGTCACAATCCCCTTTCTTGTAATTTGAACCCATAAATACAACTCCCATCCTCTGGAACAACAGAATGCAATCTTGCTCCCTCTTCCACAGGACAGCCCTTTAGATATTTCAAAATGGCTACCATATTACCTCTTAAACTTCTCTTTTTTTCAAGCTAAACATACTCAATTCCTTCAATGGTTCCTCACAGGGCTCAGTTTCCAGCTCTCTTATCATCTTGGTAGCCCTCTTCTGGACCAAATTATCAATGTCTTTCCTAACTATGACACCCCCAAATGGACATTCTGTTCCAGGGGTGGGTTGACCAAAGCAGACTAGAACGGTACTATTACTTTCCTTGATCTGGAGAACAGGACAGACGCTTTCCAGTTTGAGCAGCAAAATAGCAAAATATCTCCCCATTTTCTCCCACTACTGCTACTCACTCACTTGTCCTCCCTCCCTAGGCCCACCCTGTACACCCACCCTAAGGAAATAGTGAGGTCATTGTTCCTCTTGATAGGTACCCCAAAATACTAGCCATCAGGACATGCTCTACGCCAATACATGCAAAGGCCTGCCTACTGCCTACTGTAGCACAGAGCTTGAAAAAGGTAGTATTTTGGTACTTTAATTCCCAGAATCCCGCAGCCAGCATGGCCAGTAGGGAATTCTGGAAGTTGCTGACCAAAACGTCACTTTTCCAAGCTCTGCTGGTACCTCAGGGTGAAGAGCTGCCTGACATGCTGTCCATATGGGAAGTATTTAGAAGCAAATGGCTAAGTTCAGCTGACACAAAACCACCATTGATTCTAACAGAGGTAAGTTTTGTGATTTCCACAATAATCTCATATTGCTATAGGCCATTGTACTGCTTTAGGACTATATATACTCCATGCCCTGCAACTATCCCATTTTGGCAGGGACAGTCCTAATGAATCTTCTGCTGTCCTACTTTTTTAACTGCTTTTAAAATATCCCAGTTTCAATCTCCACCTCCAACTTCCTGCCCTTTGTCTTTGGCATACTTCAGTTGCTGCAAACTGAGTTCAAAGGGTGAAAGTAGTTTGCATCCCATTAACTCAGCAGGGGAGGAGAGGATGGAGTCTTTCCCTTCCTAATAGGTTCAGGCAAAAGCAAACTGCTGCAGCATCTTCTAGCTTGTGTACTTCTCATTAATAATTTTTGCCATCTTGACTATACTCTGATGTTGCTTGGTCAGACATGTCCTGGTTTTCATCTGCGAAGTGTTGGAGGATATGATATTTTGCCAGTGTGGTGTAGTGGCTGGGCCATTGGACGACAACTCTAGAGACCAGAGTTCAAATTCCTGCTCAGCCATGGAAGTCCGCTAGGTAACCATAGGCAAATCACACTGTCTCAGCCTCAGAGGAAGGCTAAGGCAAATCCCCTCTGAATAAATCTTGTCAAGAAAACCCTGTGATAGTTTCACCTTAGGGTTGCCATAAGTTGGAAGCAACTTGAAGGCACACAACAACAACATTATATTTCTCACTAAAAACAAATTAAACACACAAAAAATTGATGCTTTGGCAAAACAAAATTCTCTATCAAGGATTCTGTAATTTGAATCTCATGCAAACTGAATTACTTCAAAGGGGTGGGGTGTCTTCTTTTTGCATAATTCTGTTTTGCATAACTCTGCCTATATTGGTCAGAATCCTGTTTCCTGTTGGCATACTCACTATTTGTTATACGTTGTGCTATAATATTCATGATAGGGATTGTATAATGCTGGTGTACCATAACTCCTCAGTGGAGTTTTATGCTACCCTGAGATGATATAGGATCTCAGATCCAGTGTGCATGTCTATTTCACTATTTTTTATTATTTATTATGGTTTTCTTAGTCACAGGGAAGAGTAAGGAGCTATCAAACATACTTAAGCACCGTCCTAGCCTCCCTAGATTTTATATTGGGGTGAGCAAAATGGAGTCCTGGGATTACTTATGACCCACCAAACCTGTTTTTGCAGCTCTTAACCTTTCTAGATGCCTTGGACTTCACTTTATCTGACCAAAAAAGGGATGAATGGATTGTCCTGTAAGCCTCCAGGGGCATCAATTCACATTTTAGATTAGCTGTATTTCAAGTTAGTGGGATTTCAGTTAGGGGTATTCCGAAACCAGAAATGGACTTCTGGCCACTTCAAGTTGATAGTGTGTTACCTGAATTGTGTGGGGTCTATGAGGATCCCACTAGTGTCTGAATATTAATATGGGGAATATTTAATTAGCTCAAAATGGCAGCGAGATCCTGGGTAATGGCAGAATCTTTTGACCTATGTATTGTTAGTAATGGAGGAGACTCCAAGACAGAACATATAATATTGGAAATTAATATTAACAGCGTTCATGCAAACACTTAGGAGATTTTCACACAGCTAAAATATCCCCCGGAGAAATCGGGACAGAAATATTTCTGTCCCGGAAGCAGCGCCACGGTTCGCACGCCCAGTTCCCTCTCCCGATATGCCGTCGTCCTCACACTGTGTTTTTTCTTCCCTCTTCTGTAATATTTTACTAACAGGAGTTCGCCGTTAATAAAATATTATGGAAAAGGGAAGAAAAAACACAGCGTGAGGATGATGGCATATCCGGAGAGGGAACTGGGCATGCAAACCGCGGCGCTGCTTCCGGGACAGAAATATTTGTCCCGATTTCTCCGGGGATATTTTAATCATGTGAAAATCTCTGTAGACTTCAAGCAATCACACAAGGCTATCAAAGATAGTAGGAAATATTTGGATAGAGGAATAGAGTGAGGGGATCATGGGTTATACTATACCAACCCTGTAGGGCTGAAATCACAAAGTAAACTGGCAAAAGGGAGGTCTGGATGGCAGAATGGTGACACAATCTGACATGGAGTTGGAAAGTTGGGGATTCATGCACACTTGGGTGGTGTTTTGGGGTGATATTTATATGGGATAATATGTTATAATTCCCCTAAAGGGAAGGAATTTAGAGTGGATGTCTCGGAGTTTCCCAGGACTAAACAAAGGATGTTCTGGAAGAGCAGGCAAGGTCTATTGTTGGAAGGGAAGGAAAGAGGACAACCCGTTTTGCAAACATCAAGGTCTTTGCTATTGTTCAGTGGATTAGGGGATGACTCAACTCCAGATGTTAACTTTGACCTGAGTATTACTTGTTTGGGGATTTTCCAAAGGCACTTGGTTAGATGTGACTCCAGCCTTAGTATATGGGGGTCCCTGGTTTATCTCCTAACCACGTGAAGGGCACACCAAGCCAAATTATTAAATATTGCCAATTATGTGATATTCCAAGATGGGGGATATCAGGGTAGGTAATAAGTAGTGGTCAAAATTTAAACCGTCACCTAACCACCCTGACACACACACACACATGGGTACTCAGCCTTTATCCAGGAATGCCAATGTACTTGCAGGTATGCCTTTACATCATCATCATCATCATCTTCATCATCTTCATTTATATCCCACCTTTCTCCCATAATGGGACTCAAGATGGGTAACATCATACTTGAAACAATACATGTTAAAAATAATACAAAAGTAAATAACAGTATAAATATATAATTTAAACATCAATTAACCAATTTATAAGTTAAAACATTAAAAATACTAAATGTACATAGATGGTGCTATATAAATAAATGTTAATAATAAACTAAAATTCATTAAATACTCTATAAAAATCTTTAAAAGAGCATCACACAGCCTTAGAAACCCAGTCTTTGTCAGTTTGTAAAAACTTGGGGTGGCACAAAAATGTTTGAACCTGTCATGGGAAGGAGAGCCTCCCTGGGGAGGGAGTTCCAAAGTATGGGAGCAGCCACCAGGGAGGCCCTCTCCCTTGTTCCCACCAAACAAGCCTGAGAAGGTGGTTGGACAGAGAGAAAGGCTAGATGTTCTTACAACTCCACTAGGCTCATACAGGGAGATATGGTCCTTCAAATAACCTGGACCCAAGCTGTATAGGGCTTTATAGGTCCAAACCAGCACTTCCATGAAGACCAGAAACATGGTCCTTATCTGAAAATATAAACTGAATTTCTAGAATCTGCATTCTGTGCCTTTTTCTGAACTCTGTGGAACTGTGAGTTCATAAAACTCTCAGTATACTGAACTAGAAAGAGGCAAAGCACTTCCTTCTGTATTTGTTAAGATTTTCTCTTTACTTTTACCTCCAGAGTAGTTTTTAGGTCATTTCTAAATGGAACTCTAACCAAATGGAGTGGGGGAGGGGGAAACTCCCCCAAAAGCTTTTATTGGGAGCTCTTTTACACTGAAACAATTAAGTTTTGAGATCCATTTAATTTTTACTTGTTTTAAGCACCATCATAAACATCTGCCATCTGGCACAAAAATTGCTTCATATTGCAGGTGGAGATTTATTTTAAAGTTCTTTGTCTTTGATACTTCTCCCTGCTACATTTTCCAGCAGAGTAATTTAAACTTGCAGGTATTTAAATAGCCATTTATCGTTATAATGGAAGAGCACAGTTAAAAAGATACGTTCTATATAACTGCTGTCATTTCACTGTAGGAACATGTTACTCTCAATAATGGTACAAACCAGCCGTCTGTAGTTTCTTGGCCTTCTAGCTGTAATTATGACCGTCATTTTGATCTCTGAAAGGAACTGCAGAAGTGAAGTGAAACTGTGAAATCTTTCAGTGTTTTTCTATTGTTTTCAGGGCCAGCCCTACCATTTAGGCAGTCATGTGTCTACCTATGGCATTTTTGATGTCATGAAGAGTTAGTGAATGCATAGCTATTAATTGATTATTCTGTCCTGTTGAGTTGCCTGAGTTTTCTACCTCAGGTAACAAAATAACTTAGCTGGCCTTGGGTCTTAAGCACCTTGATTTGGCAGAGCGGGTGGTTCTATCTTCTGCACTGCCTCAGGTAGCAAAATATCTCAGGGCAGCCCAGATTGTCATATTTTAGCATATCACAAAAAGGAGGAGGAGGAGGAGGAGGAAACAGGAACAAACACAATGACCTATATCTCGAATAGTAGAAGAGTTTACAGTGGGTAAACTGTAGTTCATATTTACAGGTTTTCATGTTTTTTTCCAGGCTGTAGTTCATATTTTTCATTGGCCATTTGGGTAGAAAAATACAGTCAGATGCCTGTATCCACAGAACCGGTATCTATGGTTTCAGTTATTCGCAGGACACAAAATTGTGACACATACCATGGATGCATCCTCCCTAGGCATCTTCTAGGTCCTCCAACACAACTCTATGGTATGTTTTTACCAGATGTTCATTATTTTAACAGGGTCTGGTGTTATCTTTAGTTTCTGGCATCTGTGGTAAGTCTGGGAATCAAAGCCCCAAAGATACAGGGGTCCAATTGTATTTAGTTTGCTAAGTGAATGTTAACAGAAATTCACGCACAATCAAATCTGGAATAGATATAAGCCTTGGTATTCTTCCTTTGTACCTGGCATATAAAAGAAATGTGTGAATTTGACAGTTGTTGTTGTTGTTGTTATGCACCTTCAAGTTGACACTGACTTACGGCAATGCTATCACAGTTTTTTCTTGGCAAGATTTATTCAGAGGAATTTTGCCATTGCCTTCCTCAACAGCTGAGAGAGTTTGAATCCCTGCTCAGCCATAGAAAACCACTGAGTGACCCCGGGCAAGCCACACTCTCTCAGCCTCAGAGGGAGGCAAAGGCAACCCCCTCCCCCAAACAGATCATGCCAAGAAAACCCTAAAATCAGGTCCCCATGAGTCATAACCAACTTGAACACTTCTATATATGGCATTTCACTGTTCTCATATGGAAGAATCTTGGTGATGGTGTGGGCAGGGAGTCTGTACGATGCCCCAGTCCTAGGGTTTCCAGATCTCAGAGCCTGTATATAAGTCTCAGAGCATGGATCCTCATCTCCAGGGCCCAGGACAAACTGAAATAATCTCAAGGTGTGTATGCATAATTTGAAATGTGCATATGTAGAATTGAAAAGTATGTATGTAGAATTTCTTCATTTTTTTAGACTTGGTGTTTTTGATTTGAATGACATCTTCTGTACAAATGTGATTGAGGCTAAGTGCTTAATGACCTCACCAGGACCTGCCACTTGTGACACCAAAAGGGGTCATCCTGAGGCCTCATGTTTTGTCTCTGTCAGGGCCTGGGCTGCTCTTGACCTGGCAACACCACCTGGGCCCAGTAAGATAGCCATGGGGTTGTGTGCTGTCCATGGGCTGCCTGGTTCCTGCCCCTGATGGAATAGACAGGAGAGAAGACTGTATCCATGACAAAATTTAGTCCTTACTCACTTCAGACCTTCTTGAATGCAGCTGATCTCATAGCAAGCTTCTCCTCACACCTGGCAAAACATGTGGCCATCCAAATCCTCTGTCAAGTTTTTGCCATATGTGTTAAGCAGCAGGGGGTGCAATTGTGGATTGTTTGTACTGCTGACAAATAATTCAAATGACCCATTTTCATAATGCGAGCAGGGTTTATATACAGTATGGGTGTAAATCAAGAAGGAGCACCTTGGTTGCACAGAATGATTGTGTGCACCCATCCTTACTTACTCTTTATCAGCAAGTTTGTGCAGTTCAGGGGGGAAATGTAGATTGTAAATGAAGGCTATACAGTCAGCCACAGGAAACTACAGTTATTTAGTTAATTGAAATGCTTATTGCACACCCAAAAGTCATCACAATCAAATTACAGCAGAAGGTTGGCATTCATTAAAAACAATACAAAACCCATAACACATAAAAATGTACACCCACTGATCATTGCTGATAAACTGAGCAGTGAGTCATTCTGGCAAATTACCAGCCTCTCTCAGCTTTTCAACAGTTGCTGTCGAATAGGGCAGGGCACTTTTCATTTGCCTTGGTGTTTGGGGCAAGGGGGCATTTTGTCCAACCTCTGAAGCAGGAATGAAAGAGGATGGCTGGGAAGATTGGGAGTGGGTAGGCTAAAATGATTCAAAGGATGACATGGACTTGCAGTTCCAACAAGATGGTCTTCTGAGCACCCTCATCTTTTGTTCTTTTCTTTTATCTCTCACTCCCCCTGCCTTTTCTTTAACACATTTTAAACTTCAGCTGTGTCTGTGACTAATGTAGCATAGCTGCACCATTGGCCATTCCTGCCACTCTTCTTCTTTCCCAGAATTCCTTTGGGAAGGAGGCTGGCAGTGCCACAGGACTCTTTGTTATTGTTCTTGTTGTTGTTGTGTGCCTTCATCTCTTTTATATAGTTCTTCCATGTATTGTTTCCTTCATTTCTGTGTATTGTTTCCTTCGTTTCCATATTTTGGCAACCCTAAGGTGATTCTATCATGGGATTTTCTTGGAAAATTTTGTCCAGAAGGAGTTTGCCATGCCCCCCTCTGAGGCTGAGAAAGTGTGACTTGCCCAAGGTCACCGAGTGGGTTTCCATGGTCAAGCAGGAAATAGAACCCTGGTCTCCCAGAGCTGTAGTCCAACACTCAGACTGCTAAACCATGCTAGCTTTCCAGGGGACTCTGGTGCTTTTCTAAGAGGTAGTCTGGGAAGGAAGAAGAATGTCAACTGGGGGCACTTTCACATTAATAGCATTTTGATTTCACTTTAACTGCCATGGCAACATTCTATGGAATATTGTGATTGGCAGTTCAAACAGGCATTAGAGCTCTCTGGATGAGATTTCTCATTATGCCTCCCTAAACTGTAAATCCCAGAATTCTACAGGAATTTTAGCACTATAACTGTTTCATGTGAAACTCCCCAGATCTCTGTATTTTTTTAAAAAATGCAGAAAGGGTTCACTTTTAAAAGTAATGCAACCTGTGGTAGGATCCAGGTGTGTGTGTGGGGGGGAGGGAGAGTTGGAATTGACCCCCCGAACTTGTTCTCCCTGATTGATACACTGCTGGAGTACTACAGGTTGGTTCATTGCACTCAGGCCAAGCAATGTTGCAGCAATTTGAAATACAGCGATACATTGTGTTTGTTAGGCCCATGTCTGATAGTCCCTGTGGGGCTATGTAACAAACTTGAGTACAGTTGCCCCTCCACATTCGGGGCTTTCACACTCACGGTTTTGATTATTCACGGTTTAGCCCCGAGCCACTTCGGGAACCTCCTGCCTGCTCCTTCCCTGGCCTTCCAGAGGTGGCTCCAGGGCTTCAAAGCCCCGGAGTCCGCTCAGGATGGCCGGAGGAAGAGGCCGGGCAGCTTCTCTCACTCCTGCCCACTGCCTTCCCTGGCCTTCCTGAGGGGGCTCCTGGGCATCTAAGCCCCAGAGTCCCCCCAGGAAGGCCGCAGAGAGGCAGGGCAGCCTCCCACCTGCCCGCCCGCCCGCCCGCCCGCCCGCTGCCTTCCCCGGCTTTCCTAAGGGTGGTCCAGGGATTCAAAGCCCCGGAGTCCACTCAGGAAGGCTGCGGGGAGGCAGGGCAGCTTCTCTCCCACCCGCCTGCTGCCTTCCCCGGCCTTCCTAAGGGGGCTCTGGGCTTCAAAGCCCCAGAGTCTGCTCAGGAAGGCCAGAGAGAGGCAGGGCAGCCTCCTGCCCACCCGCTGCCTTCACTGGCCTTCCTAAGGGGGCTCCGGGGCTTCAAAGCCCCGGAATCCACTCAGGAAGGCTGCGGAGAGGCAGGGCAGCTTCCCTCCCTCCCGCCCGCTGCCTTCCCCGTCCTTCCTAAGGGGGCTCTGGGGCTTCTAAGGCCCGGAGTCCCCCCAGGAAGGCCACGGAGAGGCCAGCCAGGCTGGCCAGACACCCTCCTGCCGCCTCCCTCCTCCTGGGGGAGTCGCGGGAGCAGCATTTTTAGTTCGCGGTTTTTCCACATTCATGGGGTCTCAAGACCGTAACCCCCACGAATGTGGAGAAACAACTGTATTTTTGGTATTCAAACCGAGCCTGATTAGGAACCAATACGTATGTTCTGTGCCTGCCCTCTCTGAGTCAATAAGGCCTTTTCTAGATGGGCTATTTACCACATCTTGGCCCTGTCTTGGAACCCTGTAGTCCTAACAAACCAGGGTTTTTGCCCTGTTTTTGCCTCTGGCCAGTCCTCATGACATCTGGGGCTAAGACAGGGAGAAGACAGGGTAAAGCCCATTACACCATTTTATTATATCACCAGCAGAAAACTACTTCAGCTGGAAAAAAAAATTGATTGGGTCCCGCATGACCTCAGGAGCCCATACTGGCACGCCAGCCAATCATTGCAGCTGCAATCTCTTCACAGCCAGGAAGCAGGCCCCACAGCATGTGATCATAGCTGGTCACATGCAGGGGACTTTTGATCACATACTGCAGACCTCCTGCCTGGCATCAGAGAGAATGACATGGATGGAGCAGAGGTGGTTGAACAGGCAGCCCTGCCCATCTGGGCCCCATCCTGTTCTGTGCAGGTAACAGGGGAGCAACAGGACAGATTCGGGTCAGAATACACCATCAAGAATCTGGCCTATTCCGGCCAGTGTAGACAAGGCCTAAGTATCTGAAGAGGTCAGCCCTTCTCACGCTGAAAAGTCAATGTTCTGTTTGCAGCATCCATGATGGTGGAATGACATTGTTTTTGTATTACTTTAACCTTTTGGTAATTGTTTCCCAATCCAATCAAGGTAGAAATTTGGATTTCATGTTCTCTAACCAGCTGATCATATTGGACAATCATGCCATCATGTTTGCTCCCTTTTCCACAGCTCCAACTTACAGCTCTTGTAGTGTTAGCAAAGGGGCACAGTCTCTCTCTCCCTCTGGCTCCATAACAAGCACTAATCACCAACATCATGCAGTACCTGATGTCATCATGATGCATAGCATCACACCATATTACAGTTTCTAAGATGAATTTTGTTGGTGTGCATGCATGCATGCATGACATCACCTCAAAAATCACGCAAATGTTTGATTTGAGATTTCACCAAGAAATTCTTTCCATGACTTCAAACAAAGGCTTTTCCCAATTCTACTGTCTAAGGTTCTTAAACTGAACTGAGCTAACCCAGACCTTATCTACACACAGACCAAATGAAATGGCCTCCCCCTGTTCCCATGCCCAGCAGTCTGGACAATGCAGTGTTTTTGCCCCAATCCTAATCTGAACTTTCCAGATGATGTCTGGGAAGTTCTGACAAGAATATGGGGCAAATACTCCTTAAAACGGAGTGAACACATGGTAAAAAACCTCCCAGTTTGTTGTGGTTTTTCCAGATAAAATGGTGAGTTCCGTTACCACAATTGTGTGTGTGTGTCTGCACATGAGGCTCATGCAGTGCCTGGCGCAGCCATTTCTCAGCTGGATAATGTGCATCACATCTTTTGAGGACACTGTGAGGCTCCCACCCATGTGACCATGGCTGGGTGCCTCGTTCCTGTCATCAGAAGATGTGACTGGCACAAGGAAGAGAAGCACCAGTTTGCATGTGGGCCACAGGTGTGTGGACACCCCTCTGTTACCACAACAGAAGGGCTGGTAATGACGGGGCGGGGGACACTGCTGGCCTGGGGCTGGAATATTCTGGCTGGAACATAGGGTATTCTGGCCAGTGTAGACGAGCCTTCAGAGATGGAACTGCTGGGAATTTTCAGACCTGCCTTCTGCTTTCCAAAATATCATTTTCCCACTGGGTAGAGAGCCTTCTGGAGACTGGGAGGGTGACATCATAGATGCTGCTTTGAATGTCAAATTACTTTGTTTACTGGGAGACTCCTGGTGTGAGTCGGGTAAGGACAGACTGGAGGGTAGAGCAGGTGAAATACGTGCATTGTGCCAGGGGATCCTTTGCTTTCTGACTATTTTCCCACTATTTTATCTAGTAGTCATAATTTTTGGTTTTATTTTTAAAAATATTTTGTACTCACATATAATTATTGTAAGCCACTTTGAACAATCTGAAAAATTAATGTACATATTCATATGGAGATGATGGCTGCAATCAAACATTCCCTTTTTAGCATAAATATCCACATGTGAAGACATGCTACATAAGCACTACACAAATTCCATGCAGAATAGCAACATTATACAACACACATTAATGACTAGGTGCTATTGTGCAATGCACAATACATGATGCACAATCATAGTGCAAACTATAGGAAGCACAATCACAATTGTTATTAACTGCCATCAAGTCAGCTTCGACTAATGGTGATCCCATGAATGGGAGACCTCCAAGTTACCCTACCACCAATAGCCCTGCTCATGACTTTGCTTGATGGGAAATTAATGCAATGGTCCTGTGGTTACTGCAATCCCTGGTGTCCCCTTTCTTGGGAATTGGAATGTATATTAAGAATTTGAAATCTGTGGGCCATTCTTTTGTTTTCCATATTTGTTGACAAGTTTTAGTTAGAACTAGAGTAGATTCTGTCTCTATAGCTTGAACCAGCTGTATTTGTATGACCACGAGGGCCATCCAGTCCAACCCCCTGCCACGCAGGAAATCTTGATCAAAGCATCCCCGACAGATGGCAATCCAGCCTCTGTTTAAAAACCTCCAAGGAAGGAGACCCCACCACGCTCTGAGGGAGTGCGTTCCACTGTTGAACAGCTCTTACTGTCAAAAAGTTCCTCCTAATGTTGAGGTGGAATCTCTGTTCCTGGAGCTTGCATCCATTGCTCCGTGTTCCAGTCTCTGGAGCAGCAGAAAACAAGCCTGCTCCATCCTCAGCATGACACCCCTTCAAATACTTAAACAGGGCTATCATATAGCCTCTTAACCGTCTTTTTTCCAGGCTAAACATACCCAGCTCCCTAAGTCGCTCCTCATAAAGCATCGCTTCCAGACCTTTCACCTTTCACCAGTTGCCCTTCTCTGGACATGCTCCAATTTGTCAATATCCTTTTTGAATTGTGGTGCCCAGAACTGGACACAGTATTCTAGTTGAGGTCTGACCAAGGCAGAATAGAGCAGCACTATTACTTCCCTTGATCTAGACACTATACTTCTATTGATACAGCCCAAAATCGCATTGGCCTTTTTTGCTGCTGCATCACACTGTTGACTCATGTTCAACTTGTGGTCCACTAGGAATCCTAGATCCCTTTCGCACGTAGTCTCGTTCAGCCAGGTCTCTCCCATCCTATATCTATGCATTTCATTTGTCCGCCCTAAGTGCAGTACTTTACATTTCTCCGTATTGAATTTCATTTTGTTAGCTTTGGCCCAGCTCTCCAGTCTATCCAGGTCATTCTGAATTTTGATCCTGTCCTCTAGGGTATTAGCTACTCCTCCTAATTCATTCATCTCATACTCCATGTTCCTATAACGTGTGTTGTGCAGCTTTGGACTTTCATCTCTAAGCATGCCAACAGCAGGATGTCCTTTCAGCTTGAGTCCAGTTTCTTCATTAGCCACAGTGTTACTCGTTTTTGTCATCTGCTGTATCCCAGTAGCTCACTTAGTGCCATCTTACCTGGGAGTTTCATCTTCTGGCATTGTCTCTTGTTTCATTTTGGATTGTCTCATCATAAGGTTTTTGTGGAAAAGGATCTTCAAAAGCAGGTTTACTGTGCCACCCTCTGCACAATACTAACAAAGCATTAGCTTTGGTGCCACTGCTGTTGTCTCTGAAAGATCCTCTGCCAGCATCACCCTCAACTACGTCTGCTGCTCAGTAGCTCTTTGGCACATTTAGGAGATTTTCAGACAGGCAAAAATCGCTCCTTGCCGCGCGAGCAGCCTCCCGAAACTGCTGCGCGGCAAGGGTCTTCTTCGGACGACGCTGTGCCTCTGGCGAAACCGTCCGTGTCACTTCCGTGAAGCTTGGGACGGCTCCGCGTCATATTTCAATCACGGAGGCTGCCCGTGATTGAAATATGACGCGGAGCCGTCCCAAGCTTCACGGAAGTGACACGGACGGTTTCGCCAGAGGCACAGCGTCGTCCGAAGAAGACCCTTGCCGCGCAGCAGTTTCGGGAGGCTGCTCGCGCGGCAAGGAGCGATTTTTGCCTGTCTGAAAATCTCCTTAGTCCTCAGGAAAAGCTATCTGACATGGGAGATCCTACCAACAGCATTGCTGCCATCAGCATAGCCTCTTGCCTCACAGAAGCATGAGGTTTCACCATTACTGAAAGGTAGTGCCATTGTGCCATTGAGATGACCACAATACACAATATATAACACACAACCCTAATATGTAATGCACAATGTGCAACTTGGAAAGACAAGGCACAGATGAACATGTTGTCTGCACATCTCTACCTCTGCCTCTATCAGCAGAATATGCCCATTGTGCAATGCTGATTTATGCATGCATATCTCCCTAACAGAACTCTGGCCATTCTGTCACACAATACACTGTTTCTAAAGCAGTGACCATATTAATCTCTTGGAACAAAACAACAACAAAAAGAGCAATGACCTCTTAAAGTCTAACAAATTTATTGTAACACAAACTTTCATGGACTATAGCTCACTTCATCATCTGCAAGGAGTGTTGTGCAGAATTTCAGGCATACATGCAGTGGTACACATGTTAAGTTCCTTTAACCTCCCTGTCTACAGACCCAATCCCCATTTATGTGTATTACTTATATACCTGAAATTTTGAGCAATCCTCCATGCATCTGATGAAGTGAGCTATAGCTCTTGAAAGCTCAAACCATAATAAAATGTGTTCATCTAGCATGTGTTCATACTATTAAAAAAAATTGTTCATCTTTAAGTTCTCTCTGGCTTCTGGCCATTTTTTGATCAAACAGTAGGCCCTTGCTATCTGTTGGGAATTGGTTCCAGGGTGCCCCATGGATACCATAATCCATGGATGCTCAAGTCCCATTATATGCAATGGCATAGTAAAATGGTGTCCCTTATATAAAATGGCAAAATCAAAGTTTGCTTCTTGGATTTTTTTTTTTTAATATTTTCAGGCTGAGGATGGTGGAATCCATGGATGCCAAATCCATGGATACAGAGGGTCAACTGTATACAATATTTGGTGGATTGGTCTCAATGGCAAGCAGCGACTGCCTTCTTCCTGATTGTGTTAACTTCCCCAGTTGAACTTGGTCTGACTCCATAGCATTGAAAAACAAGCCCAACCATCATCGTGTGACTCAGCCTTCCTGTATAGAAGTCTGCAGTTATTCTACCACAGTCCAAAATTATTGCATCAGGAGCCCCTATTTTCACTGAGTCTGTTGCCTCCTCTGATTTGAACTTACCAATCAGGTTGTTTCTTGCATGCAGATTCAGCACACAACCAAAACAACAGCAGGAGATGCCGATCAACGAATTTGAAAGAAAGATTTTTAGCCTATCTTTAATAACTGTATTCAGAAAATCAGCCAGATTTTTCCTTTCAATCAAGCCAATGCACTCGGTGGGATAATATCATGTGCACGTGAATTCATTTGGCTGAATAAAGTGGCATAAAGAAGTAGCTCTAATTTCCACTGTTGTTATTGCCCTTTCATTTGAGTGACCATACCCTCAGATGTGAAGTCAGAGGAAGGAGGCAGGGGTGGAGTGGGGGAAGAGTGGCTGATTAGTTTTCACTGTGTCTTTTTATGCATTTGAATACCTTAATCAAGTCCCTTCTAACTTTTCTTCAGTTGGGTTTTGCTGTCTCTCAACATGCTTTATGTGACATGAATAAAGTACAAATTGCAACACAATCTCAGCACATATTTATTCTCCCTTCCTCCCTCTCTTTTGAAATAAAATAAAATCACTCCCTTTGCCTTCACTTGCATTCCTTTTGTGTTTGTTTTCAGCAATGATTCCCGTGATTGTGTTTACTGGCGTTGAATGCTCAAGCAGAAGCAAAGGAATATTCTCAGAAAGCAAATAGGAATTTGTTCATGTAAGTATTTGCATGAGACAGGGAAAAACACCCAACAACAACCTTGACTCTTACATTTCCATCCACTCATCAAATCAGGGACAAAATAAATAAATAAAAAATACACATAACCTTTGGGGCTCACAGCAAATCATGAAAACAGCTCAAGTTTCTTAAATCAAACCTGAGAGTAAATTCAATGCAGATATAGAATACATCATGTTTGATTCAGTGAGACTTCCCAGCAAATAATTTTGAATTCTCTGCTGTTATGGCTAAAATTAAGCAGATGCCTAGTTTATCTTTGCTTCAAGTTGTCTGTCAACTTATGGCAACCCCATTAATTTCATAGGTTTTTTTCCAGGTTTTACCCAGTTCCTTCCTCTGAAATGTAGCATACAGTGCCTGTTATTCGTTGGCGGTATCCCATCCAAGTACTATCCAGAGCTGACCCTGCTTCGCTTCCAAGATCAGAAAGCATCTGATGCCTTTAGGGTATTTAGGCAGATGGTTTATCCTTATTTGTTTAAAATATGCATACTACTCCATTCAGTCTTATTTTTGAGATACTCTTTGGTAGTCATTGTAGGCTTTTCCCCATGATGCTGTAGACTTTTCTGCTATTTTGGCATTTGTTTAGATCTCTCTGGGGAACATTTGAGAACTATTCATACACTTCTCTAAACTGGTGAACCTTCTTGCTTAATGGAGGGGACCGTATACCCAATACCCTTTCTTTGGCCAAAGGTTTGGAGTGTGTGGTGACTTCCCGACTCCAGAGTTTCTTGGATGAGGTAGATTATCTAGATCCATTTCCTTCTGGGTTCAGGCCTCCCTATGGGACAAAATTAGCTCTGGTCACCTACGCTGGGAATTTGGTGGAGGACGGTGTGACACAGGGGTCTTTTGAATTCCACCGCTGCTACCACATTTGTGATGCTCAGGTGAACCTGCCAAATTTATATTACTGTTCACCCTGGCTGCCTCATCACTTATGCTGCCACCAAATAACTATCTGTGAAGATTGCAGTTCTACAGTTACCACCTTTATGTCAAACTTCCCCCTTATCCCTTTTTTGGACTGGGGTTTGGCTTAAAACTGGTTAGTACTGGTATTGGTGTGTGTTTAATTACAGGGAAGTCAACCTTAAGAAAATGGTAATTCTTTACCAGCCTTCACCACTGGACGAACACCATCCCCACATTGCTGTTGGCAAAACAAGTCCATTCAACAGTTCACCTACCTGGGAAGCATCATCTCCTCAGATGCCAAGATTGACAAAGAGATCGATCACAGATTAGTAAAGGCATATAGCACATTTGGAAGACTTTACAAAAGATTCTGGAGTAACAAACACCTGAGGCGAAGCACAAAAATCAGTGTGTATAGAGCCATTGTACTGCCTATTCTCCTTTATGGGTTTGAAACGTGGGTCACTTATTGCGAACACTTACGACTCCTCGAACGCTTTCATCAGCGCTGTATACACACAATCCTAAATATACACTGGACTGACTATGTGATGAATGTTGCTGTCCTTGAGCAAGCAGGGATCACCAGCATTGAGGCCATGATATTGAGAACACAGCTGTGCTGGGCAGGGCACGTTTCTAGGATGGAGGACCATCGCCTCCAAAAAATAGTACTCTACGGTGAATTCACCACGGGTCAGAGTAAGAGGGGTGCTCCAAAAAATCGATACAAGGACTCCCTGAAACAACATCTCAGGCTTGGCCAAATTGATCACCAACAATTGTCCGCCATGGCCTCACATCAGGAGGCATGGAGACACACTATCCACAATGCTGCAGCCTTATTTGAGAACTCACACCGAACAAGTCTTGAAGAGAAACGACAACGCAGAAAGAATCACAACTCGGAAACATCACCCAAGGAGACCTTCTGCTGTGCTTTCTGCAACCAGACTTGTTTATCCTGGATTGGCCTTTTCAGTCATCAGCGCGCTTGCAGAAAGCATACGATGAGTCCTTCCTGAATCTCCGTTTGCGAAGAAAAGCCAGAGAGAGTGTGCTAAATACATACTAGTAAGGGAAATAATTCACGAGGAGTCTGGATTTGATAAACAAAACATAAAGATTGATTTATTGGTTGAACAAAATAACAGAAATGCTTTGAACTTTGTCTTCAGCTTAGTTAACTTTAAACTGGTTGCTAGTCCCACTCTGTGGTGACCATGTAACTTCAGGAGCTGCCAGCCTCAATAACAACTTGTGAGGTTTTTTTCCTCTTAACACTTATTCTCACTGTACATACATCCCTTTAGCTCCACTCAAAGCCATATACACATTCCAGCCTTTCCTCATCACATCACATCTTCAACTCTCCCTTTCAACTGTCATCTCCTTCTCAACTCTCATGCACCTCTTTTCACTCTCAGAGACTCCTCACATGCCAGTTTCCTGCCACAGGATTGGCTTCTTCATGCTCTCTTCCCATTCACTCATCAACATTTCATCAGATGCTCATCACATGCTCTCCACAGATTGTGCCCCTATTGGTTCTAATGGACCTCTTGGCAGCTTTCAGTGTTATCATCCATGGTATTGGCTGCCTTGCTGGGATGCTACTTGAGGGCATTGTTTTACAAAAGTTCTGGTCCTTCTTGGAGCGGCGAAATCAAGATGTGGTGTTGGAGGATGCCTGTTTGACAGTATTATCACTTAGTTTTGTCCCCTATGCGGTTCCACATATACATGGAACCACTGGGAGAGGTTTTCTGAAGTGTTGGGGTTCAATGTTATCACTATGTTGATGACACCCAACTCTATCTGTCTCTCCTTTCTATCTAATTCTAGTGAAGCTGCCTTAAAGATAAACCTGTGTTTGATATCAATAATGGGGATAAAGGTGAACAAACTGAAGCTTCAACCACACAAGACAACGGTGTTCGTTGTCAACTGAAAGGCAGATCAGAGAATAGGGATTCAGCCTGTGCTGGTGAGGTTTCAACACCCCTGAAATTTCAAAACATATTGAACAAAATCTCAAAATTCTTGAGCAAAATATGCTGTTTTCTGTGCAAAAGATTGAACTTTCCAGAAACCAATTTTCCACATTTTTTTTTCAGAAACCAATTTCACACAAAAATTGGGGGGGGGGGGAAATGTGCAAAATCTGTCATGATCTCAACCAGCAGGGAGAAAACTTTTTAAATAATTCATTCTTGCACAAGAATGAAGTAAGCAAACAAACATTTACATCCCTAGTCTGCTGTCTTTGGGTGTGACAGATTAGGTCCCATATAGGAGTAAGTCTACTTGGAGCCTAAGCAATCTTGTACATCTGGAATGGAGGAACAGGCACCATCTTGTCCTTTGCCTCAGTCAGCAAAATGTCCTGGGATAGCCCTCACATCAAATAATTCATCAAGGAGAAAAATGCATGCTATTCCTCTACTTGTGTGAAGTGGAACACACTGACCTCACTTGGTAATGTTCAGTGTGTGTATAGAAAGACACAGATTACACAGTAGCAAAATAGGATTTGGGCTGAAAACCTCCTACCAAAGATTTTTGGGCTCACAGCTTCAATTATTAATTGCTCCTTTGCTTCATCTAGTAGAAGAAACTTCAGGGCATCTTATAGATCCAGTAGCAGCTTCTGAAACACTTTGATCCATTTGCGGGGCAGAAGCAACATCCATGGTCTTGTGGGTGGAGAGACACAGTGGCTTTTTTCAGAGAGCTGAAGGAGATATAAAAACAAACACTACTGCCTACAGTCTATACAAATATGCATTCTCTCTGTTAAGAGAGGTTGCAGGTATCTTTAGAGCTTCAAAGGCCCACAGAGTTGGGGATGTGAGAAGAAAATGAACAGGAGTGCAGCCTTATATGAAACTTCACAGGTAGTACATGCCCTGTATGAAACTTCCCAAGTAGGTTTGAGTTCAGTAAGGCCTTGCTTAAAGTCTCAGCCTAATTCAGTTAAGGCCTTTGTGAACCAACCCTAAAACATATGAAGAATGCCACCCCAGCCACACTGTGCACTACTGCAAACCTTTCATCCAAAGCTTTGCAGTAGTATAGCAGACAGGCCTATTCTTCATCAGAACAGTGATGGCTGGTGGCCTTTATGTCAGTGAGGTGGAAGATCTGCTCTCAGTTTTTGTCCAGACTTTAAAGGAGCCATTCAAGGTGCTGAACCTATTTTGTGGATGGAGTCCAGCACCTTGGATAGAACCTTTAAAATCCAGACTAAACCCCCCAAAAGATCCACTGCCCCACTGGCATGAGAACCACCAGGATGTTAGGATCAGCTGAGCAGCTAGGATAGCCAAGGGTCCAACTTTGTAGAGAGCAGTCCTCTATTTCAATGTGTTTTGTGTGTAAAGGGCTGTCCAATCCAAACCAGGTTTGAAGACAACAGCAACAAGAGAGGGGGGAGGGCTTTGAAGTTGCACCTGAGTGCCAACTGCACAAGTTACCTGCTCACAGTTTCCCCAACTGTGCAAGTTTTCTGTACAATGAAGAGATCTATTATAGTTAAATTATAGTAATTTTTGTTCAGTTTTGCATCTGTACATACAAAATATGTAATGCATTTGGAAATCTGTTCCCCCACGCAGTGGTGCATTTCCTTTATTTTAGTGATGGAAAAATGGTGGTGGGTGGGAAGGAAGAAGGCTTTGAAAGCATGGATCCAGTGGGACCAATGCTTTCAAAGTGCCCCCCCCTTTTTTGGCTTGAGCAGAAAATCCTGGCTGGAACCTGCTAGAAGCTCTGTGGGCCACATGAATAGTGGCCAGTGACTATCTGTAGGTTGCCCACTCCTGATATGCCAAAGTCCCTGGAAGCCTGGTAACCTCCTTTCTAACATGAACCTGGAGGAATGGAGAGATGTAAGGAAGGAAGGAAAGAAGGAATCATTCTTTTTGCAGTAATCGTGTGGGTGTATGGCACGCGCCCAAAGCCATGGCATTCTTAACAGGGGCTTATGCTAATCCACCATCAGTATAAGTTGTTTTATAAATAGTTACCTTTGAAATGGAGCATTGTTTAAAGCCAGATGGTTGGCTTGAATTTTTGTTCTTCATTTTTTGCTTCTCTGGTGAATATGCAGATTTACGGGTTGCTTTCTATTTCCCCACAGCTCTGTCTAATATTTACATTCAGATAATGCTGACGAAGAGGCTGAAGAGGCCAGACATTTAAAAAAAGGGAATATAGGGCAGAGTGTTTGCTTCTGAAGAGAGCGTGTGCAGCAATAAAGGTGTGCTAACGAGGTATTAATCTTGTATTCCTCCCTCCCTCCACTTTTCGTCTTACATGAAAGCTGCTGTGATTAGAATAAGGGTGAAATGAACATAAGTATGATAAATGATAATGTCCCCATGGGAGTAAATATACCACTCAGAGCCGGAGAGGGAGAGAGAAGGAGAGAGAGAGCTTTGCTAATCAAGCTGGGCAGAGAGCTAATGCACTCTGAGAACAACCACCTCAAAACTAGTCTAAATTTGAAAACAATTCACTTGAGGAGTTGCTACTGTAAGAGGGAACAAAGAGCAGAGTGGTGTAAGCTCGGCGGATTGCAGTAACAACAGGAGCTCAAGGAAGGTGGCGGATAAAAAAGGATGCCTTATTGATTCTTTTTAAGTGACAGTAAGAATCGTGTTTGTGTAATAGGACAGGGTGTGTTTAAGTGGGTGCACTGTCCTACCTAGACCCCCCATCTGGAACATTAAAATCATCATCAACAGCAGCAACAACAGGAGCAACAAGCTCTTAAATTTGTGGCGTGACAGCTTTCATTTGAAGAAGTGGTCCTGTATTTAGAATAGGGATATTTCTGGAATAATATGTGTCTGGAGGAAGGTGATCTGATCATGGATGGAAGTCCTAGGGGGTTAGAAGTGGGTGGAGTCAAGATGAGAAGACTTATCACACTACACTGTTATTGCACTATTATTCTACTTTAACTGCTATAGTTGCATCCTGTGGAATTCTGGGGTTTGTAGTTTAGCAAGGCCTAAGAGCTCTCTGGCTGAGAATGCTAAATACCCCTCCCTAAACTGCAAATCCCAGGATTCTACAGGAGGCAGCCATAGCTGTTAATGTGGAATAATTGTGTTATAACAACGCAGTGCGATAAGGCCATGAGAAGTGATTTAATAGCCATCTTTAAGTATCTGGCAGGCTGTTATGTGGAAGATGACACGGGCTAGTTTTCAGCTATTTCAGTGGTTAGCGCCCACTGAAGCGTTCAGTGGATAGCGCTCAAATTACGAGAAAGGAGATTCTGACAGAACAGTAATAAGAACTTGCTGATTGTAAGAGCTGTTCCACAGTAGAAAAGTCTACCTCAGAAGGTGGTGGATTGTCCTCCATTGGAAGTTTCCAAACAGAGGTTAGCTTCTCACCTCCCAAAGGGAGGTTAGCGGTAGCTGTAGATCCCTGCAGTGGCAGTGGCTTGGAGTCCTTTCCAAATGTATGACCCTATGTCTGTCTCTCTGTCTGTCTCTATCTATCTCATACGCAATGGGTGTTCTCCCCATTCTCACAGAAAGAGATCCAATTCCACCTTCCTTAGTCATCCACCTCTACTCACCAAATATTCCCCTGGCTCATAGTGGATTTTAGAGGAACACTAACAACTTTATTGTGACTATTGTAATCCTGAGTGGGTGTGTGTATCCACTTTAGATATTGGAACCGGGGCCCGTTTACTCAGCAAAATATTCCCTTAAATAAATTGCTAAGATTCCTAACTGTTCCCACAGATTGCACCACAGTATCGCCTCATTCAGAAGGTGGTGGTGGGGCTCAAAAACTCAAAAGTAGCATGATAGGGGATTTCACTAATTTTCCCGACTTATTTGAAAAGTAGCACGACTTAGCGCACTTTTGATTGTGTGAACTACCATTTCACTAAGGGCTATGTGAACTACCAGCAATCTTCCTGATACAGTCACAGCAGAGCTGAGCTGTGATTGGTTGGGCTGTCCTAGGAGGGGGTGGACTTGCAAGTGATGGAGGAACCTCAAATGAAAAGATCTATCCACTGTTGTTTCCAGCCACGGAAAAGATCGATTCAGTGCTATACCCATCCCAATTGCCCAGCTGTCTGCTTCCTGGCTTGCTTGGCTGCTGGGGTTGAGGAATCCCCAGTTAGCCTTTTCCCATCTCTCTCTGTGTGTGTTTGTTCCCTCGCCCAGCTGAGACCCCGTTTTTGTGTGTGAGAAGAGAGAGGGGGGGAGTGGGTGAGGGGAAGGGGGGCTTAATCATAGAATTGCAGAGTTGGAAGAGACCACGAGGGCCATCCAGTCCAACCCCCTGCCACACAGGAAATCTTGATCAAAGCATCCCCGACAGATGGCCATCCAGCCTCTGTTTAAAGACCTCCAAGGAAGGAGACCCCACCACGCTCTGAGGGAGTGTGTTTTACTGCCGAACAGCTCTTACTGTCAGAAAGTTCCTCCTAATGTTGAGGTGGAATCTGTGTTCCTGGAGCTTGCATCCATTGCTCCGTGTTCCAATCTCTGGGGGATGGCTCCTCAGCTGACACTCCCTGCTAAAGGAATAAAAATTAGGAGGCATTCCTCTGGTAATCAGAGGGAAAGGTGCCAGCACTCTCTCTCTCTCTCTCTCTCTCTCTTTCCCTCCCTCCCTCGCAGCTCCTTGGCATCTTCCCCCAGATGTGCTTGGGAGGCCATGCCCCCCATCTTTGTCTATGTGAATTACAAAGCAGAAAATTAAACAGATCGACCGATTTAGCAGTAAATCATGTGAACTATGCAGCACTGGTACGAAATTGTGATAAAGCACAAACTCCTGCAATTAAAAACTGCCATGTAACTGAGCCCTGGGAGTATAGCAAGGTTCTTAAAGAGGGTAAAGGAAGAGATCTTGCCAAATTGAAAACAATGAGTGGAATCCTATTGGTTGGTCCGAAGATTAACCCATTGAACCAACTGTCAATACATAGGTAAATCCAATTGATCCAATGACTATTGTAGTCAGGGGTATCTACAGGGTTGAAGCCAAAAACACGAGGATTTTGTCATTTGCTTTTCAAAGTGCTGTTATTGTTGTTCTTGTTTTACTATTGCAGAACTATGAGACTTGAGGCCCAGGTAGAGTTGGTCTCAGCATCTGGGAACCTTATGTGGTTGCCTGAGCCCCAGCAAGGCCTGCTGCTATCTGTCACACACTCTTATTTTATTTTAAAAAGATATAAAGAAATCTTATAGTACCTTTGTGACTGAGAAAAATAAATGTCTAGAGTAAGCTTTTGTGGACTCCAATCTACTTCATCAGATGAGAGGAATGTGCATTTGACGAAATGGGCTAGAGTCCATGAAAGTTTATGCTCAAGATTTCTTTTTCTCAGTCTCCAATCCTTCATATCTTTTTTATGCTGAAATAGACTAATATGGTTTTACCTTTGAATCCTTCTTTTATTTGTTAGTCTAATCCAGGGGGTTGCTGTATTATTCTGCAGGATTCTGTGAGCTATAGTTCAAAAAACTAGTTTTTTTCCACACTTTGATTCCAAGTAGCACCAGATGATTGTGGGTACCCTCCATTTTAACTTAACATGACATAAGTTATGTTTGTAAGTTTGTAAGCCGCCCCGATTGTTTTAACAGAGGGGCGGGGTATAAATAAATTTTATTATTATTATTATAATGTATCTTTGGGTTAACGCCAGTGCTACCATTAGGCGGGATGGGGCAGCTGCCTCAGCTAGCAGAGTTGAAAGGGCAGCAAACTGTGCTGTTATATATTTATTTTTATTTTACTGCAAGGAATGGAGAGAGTTATCTGAAGAGTTGTCTGCCTCATGGACTGAAGTAACTTGGCTGGATTTAGGTACCATGTACCTGGGTAAATATGGGGTACTATTTACAGCTCTGCCTGAGGCAGCAAAATGTCTAGGACAGGATCTGCTTGGAGGTTTTGTGGGAAATGACAGCTATGAGGGCTTACCATCTGGTGGTGCTCTTGCTATTGTCTTCCAGGTAAGTCTCCAAGGGCTCACTGATGATGGAGAAGATTCACAGAAAGCGCTTTGCTCATGGCCAGCTCAACTGTGATTCCCAGAGTAGCATCACCCATAAGGCTTTTACATGTCGCAGAGCTTTCTAGGTGGTGGCACCCAAATTAAAAGACATGGTTGCCCCACAAACTCTGACCTTTCAGGTGACATTTTAAAATGTATCCGTTTTTATAAGGTTTTGAGTAATTGGCAGAAATTTGTTTTGTTTTATGCTGAGGATTGTTTGTAGTTCAGCAGAAATGGATTGTTTAAAGGTATTCATAATGATTTTAGATATTTGCAATTTGTGTTTTTATATAGAGTGTGGACTATCTTGAACTCCTATGACAGGGATGGGATTTATTGTAAGTTTTAAAATAATACAATAAAACTTACACAAAGTAAAAAAGAAAGAAAAGAAAGTAAGAAAATAGAAGAAAGAAGAAAGAAAAGGTGAAGAGAAGAAAAAAGATTACGTCCAATCTTCCTTATGGCAGTTATTGATACATACAGTTGTACATTGCTCTTCTCATAACAAAAACAACTATCATCTTCTTCTAATAATCTAATTAATTATCGCCCCAATCACCAGTTATTCTCATGTTTTATTTCCCCCCAAACTTTAAAAAAAACTATCAACAACTTTTCTCTAATCAAATCAATCAACATAACATTTCTGCTATATTTATCAACTCCAATACCCATCCCTCCTTTCTCACAAACATCTAAATTCCCTTTACACATTCTAATCATTCTAAACAATAATTGCTTGCTTTATTCTATAACAAACTCTATGACCTATTATCCACTTCAAAATTATAACATACTCCAAATCTCTATCCTCTTCACCACCTATATTTCTATTAATCTATCCTATTTACCATGCATTCTCACATTTCTTCTGTATTTCTGTTAATCTATCCCATATACTACACATTTTCACATTTCTTCTATATTAATGTTTACCACACATTCTCACATTTCTTCTTCATTTTATATTTAACTTTTGGCTTCTTTGTCTGTTTTGCAAACTTAAATATTACCCTTTGCGATTGTTCAAGCAGTGCATCAATTACTCTGACAAACACTATTTGCAATGAAAACATCACTCTGAGCAAAACATTCTCTACGCCCCAATGTTTTCCCCCATCAATGACAAATTCCATCCTTCCCCCTCCAAAGAAATACTTCTGCAATCCTTTCCATATTCCAGCATAATTTCCCTGAAACAACAGGACCCACCATCATCTTATTGTTATCACAGTAGGCAACTTTCCCCTCAAATTTAGAATTTAATTCATGCATCAACACAGGTGGGTATGGCATATTCATATAAATTTTGTTAATTATATCTTTCCCTGTCTCTTCACTTAGGCTTTCACTTTGACTTTCCAGTCTTTCTACTTTCTCTTCACTACTTTCTCTTCACTATGGGACTTCCCAGTCTTTCTATGTTCTCTTCACTTTTTCTTCACTAGACGAGGGAATAAAATGTGAATTGGGGTGCAGAAATGCCAATTTGCAGCAGCTGTCATCTGTCTCAATGATTTTTTGGCAAGATCGCTGGAGTGTGAAGCTCTCCATATTTCCTGTTCACACAGAGGCCTGCCAGTGAATCAAGATGGCAGCCATGAGTGAAATACTTGCGATTTTGTACTTCCCAACTTGCCCCCCGTAAACATTTTTTTTTAAAAAAGCTAACTCCTCCTTGAGTCCTATCTTGGGAGAAAGGCACCTTGAGTCCCATCTTGGGAGAAAGGCAGGGTATAGATCTAATAATAAATAAATAAATAAATAACTCCAAGGTGCAGAAGATCTTCTGCTTAAATAATAAAAAAACAAGGAAAGAAAGGCTGTTTCATTGGGCTCAGTGCACGATCGTTACAGCGACAATCCAACATAGAGGTTCCACAATCTGCTGTCTTACCAAGCTCCGCCCCTGCGCATGTCTGACAAATCAGCTGTCCTCTTAAGCAATGTGATGCAATGTGATTCAGGTGTCCTAACAGGCAAGGATGCACATTTTCATCTGGGTTTTTTGAAAACTCGAGAAAAGTCCCGTAGGCTTCTGCAACAGACTTTCCCGGACTTTTGTTCCCCCTCCCTCTGGAAAGGACAGAGTGCCATGGAATCCTGTTTGGACACATGGGATTCCCTGCGGATTCTAAGTGGGTTTTATTTTTTTCATCATCCGGACTACCCCTTTGTACTATAACCCCAACCGCTGGCTTCACAACTTGTTCAAATTCCTTAAATTCATTTCTCAGATCTTCTTTAAGTCCTTCTTTCATTCCATGAAATGATGGAACATGTAGGTGGCTAAAGCTATGTAGTGTTCTCATTCGGCCAGTGAAACACATTGAGTCTAAATATCAGTACATTGCTTTTGCAACAGGCTTTGTGTTCTGCAGCAAGAGAAAGACTCTGCCTTGTGCCTGATTATGACATCATGTGAGAAGATCATTAGTTGAAAGGAGTGGGCTCTCTGGCAGCTTGCAGCTCCATGTTAGCGGAGTTAGCAGTCAAAGTCAATTGGTGAATTGTTTGACCTCCCCTTAAAGCTGAGGCAAAGTGCTGGCATCTGCACGTTTTGCATTCCCATCATATTATGCAGTAATAGGGCTTTTTCAATGCACAGTTTGCTTTATGATATGGTATATAAATATTTCAATATTTGTATTCATTTGGATCATATTTCCCCAAAGTATGCAAAAAGCAATGGAATTGCAAGGACGCCCCATGGTTCCATGAGTATGATAGACTTACAGCCATATAATTTTACAGTGTTAAATCTCTAGCTTGCAGACAAGAAAGTTTGCAACTCAGGTTTAGCAAAGGTGGTTTTAATTCACTTACAAAGCTAGCAAAGAATCAAAGAATCACAGAGCGGGGAGGAGTGTAACTGCCTGCTGAGTACAGGATCTTCAGCGATAATATTCCCAACAGGTAGCTGTCCAGCCTCTTTTTGAAGATTTCCAGGGAAGGAGACTCCCACCACTTCTCTGGGCAATTGGTTCCATTGCCAAATTGATCTTACTATCAATTTCTTCTAATATTCAATCAAAATTTATGCTCCTGTATTTTAAAATCATTAAATTCTGGTTCTACCCACTGGGGCAGCAGAGAACAAGCCTGCACCCTCTTCTTTGTGGCAGCCCTTAAGGTATTTAAAGGCTGCAATCATGTCACTCCTCAGTGGCATGAAAAAGAGTGAACATGTGTACTACTTCATCTGCTGCTATCCAGGTGCTCAGTGCTGATAGGTAATTTCGAAGCACCACTGCTCCATCATTAACAGTCCTTTATCTTTCAATGGTTTTGGACCAGGTAATCCTTGAAATAGAGGAATATCCTTGGACAGGTCTTCTAATAAGAGGACTGTCATCTCTGCAGTAGGACACATGGCTATAACAAAGGGTCCATACTAGGTGATGATTAAAAATGGGAGATGGAGGACAAGAAGGCCCATGATGTATGATGGTGACCATAATGAGCAGTGATCATGCCTAGTGAAAGCCATATTCCATATCACCTTGACTATTTCTGTTTAGAATAGACCTTATTTTTGCCTACTTGCCTCTGATAAATGGATAGATTCAATCAAGGAGGCCATGGCCCTAAGTTTGAAGGACCTGAGCATAGCAGTTGAGGATAGGGGGTCTTGAAGGAAGTTAACA
This sequence comes from Gambelia wislizenii, assembly GCA_030847615.1. Lineage (NCBI taxonomy): Eukaryota > Metazoa > Chordata > Lepidosauria > Squamata > Crotaphytidae > Gambelia > Gambelia wislizenii. Next base: position 249,362,977 of record JAUMIR010000005.1, read on the forward strand.
ACAACTCTGATAAATCCCTTTTCCTGTTTTGAACCTGAGAGACACATTTTTTTAAAGGCAAGGTGTTACTGTTTTTAAAATGTATGTGAGCACATGCACAATTGCACTAAAATACCATCTTGCCAAAACATAATAGTTTGCTAGCTAGCCAAACACCTGGGTCAGTCCATGCAAGGAGTTAAAATCATAGAAGTAAGACTAGATAGAAAATAGGAGGAACAGGCCAGATTCCAGAGGAAATGCCTTTGAGCACTTCATTGCTTTCAGTAGATCTTTTTGCTAAACATACCCAGGCTAAATATACCCAGCTTCCTATGCCACTCCTCATACGGCATGGCTTCCAGACCTCCCACCATTTTGGCTGCCCTCCTCTGGACACATTCCAGCTTTTCCATATCCTTCATGAATTGTGGTGCCCAGAATTGGACACAGTATTCCAGGTGAGGTCTGACCAAAGCAGAATAGAGTGGCACAATTACTTCCCTTGATCTAGACACTATACTCATATTAATGCAGCCTAGAATCTCATTGGCTTTTATAGCTGCTGCACCACACTGCTAACTCATGTTCAGTTTGTGGTCCACTAAGACTCCTATTGCATGTACTGCCATCAAGCCAGGTGTCACCCATCCTATATCTGTGCTTTTCATTTTTACTGCTCAAGTATAGTATCCTACATTTCCCCTATTGAAATTCATTTTATTAGTTTTGGCCTAGCTTTCTAATCTGTTAAGGCAATTTTGAATTCTGATCCCGTCCTCTGGGGTATTAGCTACCCCTCCTAATTTGGTGTCATTTGAAAACTTGATAAGCATACCCTCTATTCTCTCATCCAAGTCATTGATAAAGTTGTTGACTAGCACTGGGCCCAAGCCAGAATTCTGTGGCACCCAGCTGGTCACTTCTCGAGGAGCCATTGGTGACTATCCTTTGGATTTGACCCATCAACCAATTATGAATGCACCTAACAGTTGCATTGTCTAGCCCACATGTTACTAACATTTTTGCAATGATATCATGGGGGACTTTGTCAAAAACCTTGCTGAAATCAAAATACACTACATCCACAGCATTCCCTTCATCTACCAAGTATGTAACTCTATTGAAAAAAGAGATAAGATTAGTCTGGCATGACTTGTTTTTCAAAAACCCATGTTGACTTTCAGTGATCACGGCATTCCTTTCTAAGTTCTTACCGACTGTCTGTTTAAAGATTTGCTCTAGAATCTTTTCTAGTATTGATGTCAGGCTGACTGGACAGTAATTATTTGGGTCTTCTTTTTCCCCCTTTTAAAGATGGGGACAACATATGCCCTCCTCCAGTCTACTGGAACCGCCCCTGTTCTCCAGGATTTCTCAAAGATTATTGTCAGTGGTTCTGAGATTACTTCTGCCAGTTCTTTTTGTACCCTTGGATGTAGTTCATCTGGCTCTGGAGACTTGAACTCATTTATACTGGCCAGGTATTCCTGAACAACCTCTTTACCTATTCTGTGCTGCATTTCCTCTACTGCATCATCTGTTCCATTTTCTCCAGGTTGAGCACTGTTCTCCTTTTGGGAGAAGACCAAGGCAAAGAAGGTGTTGAGTAGCTCTGCCTTTTCTCTGTTCCCTGTTAGCATTTCACCATCTTCTTCGTGCAGTGGTCCTACCACTTCCTTGTTCTTTCTACAGACATATAACCCCGCCCCTTTATTGTTTTTAACCTCTCTAGCAAGGCTGAGCTCCACCTTTGCTTTTGCTTTTCTGATTTCCCCCCTACATGAGCTGACTATTTGTTTAAATTCTTCTTTGGTGATTTCTTCCTTTTCCCATTTCTTATACATGTTCCTTTTAAGTCTTAGCTCAGTTGAAGGATCTTTAGATATCCATCCTGGTTTCTTTAGACACCTGCCCTTTCCCCCCCTCATTGGAACTGTTTGAAGTTGTGCCTTCAATATCACCCCTAGTAATTTCCTAAGTTTTCTGAAACCATCTTTCTCAAAGTCTAGAAGGCATGTCTGACTACCTTTGGCTTCCCTTTCCTCTGTATAACAAACTCCAGGAGAACATGGTCACTTCACCCTAAGGATCCTGCCACTTCCACCCCATTAATCAGATCATCTTTGTTGTTTAGGATCAGATCTAAAATAGCTGTTCCCTTTGTTGCCCCTTCCACCTTCTGGACAATGAAATTGTCTGCAAGGCAAGTGAGGAATTTGTTGGACCTTAAATTTTTGATAGAGCTGGACTTCCATCAAATATCATGATAGTTAAAATCCCCCATTATTACTACATCTCTCCTGTCTGAATGTGTGATCATCTCTTCTAGGAAGGCAGCAATGTGTCGAAGTCCTCTGCTTATGGAAGGTGCTTCTGACTGATTTTCAGGGATTTTCTCCTCCCACCAGGCACACACAGAGAGAGCTTACCCATTCATGGTGGACCCTGACCCTCTGTGTATTGCTTTCAGGGAGATGGAGGGTCTGCTGTAGGGGAAATGGGGTGGTGATGCCTAGTTTTGTCAGTCAACTTGTACATCCCTAGAACCAAATCATCATAGGACTTTATCAGATGCCACAGAAGTTGGAAAGGGTGTACAATTCAGACAACATTGCCCTTTCACAGTTATATTCTGCCCCAAATCCATACTTTTTAATTGACGGCTCAATTGATTCCCCCATGGCACTTTTGTGCTGGCATTGCCAGCGTGTCAAACCTCGGGCCATTTAACCCACGTGAATGCAGCATCAATGGCTGGTCCAGCGTGAACACTTCCGTGTGAGATTGGAACATTCTGGTAAGTTTCACTCTTTTTATGACACTCCCTGGGTTACCTGGGACTTTTAAAATATGTTTAGGTGCTTGGTGCAACTTTTTATGTTTTATTTTTTGTTTTATTTTAAAATTTCCAGCGTGATGAAGTCTCGCAGGATTTCAAACAAGGAAGTGAACAGGGCTCTGTTCACTTCTTCTTCATTGAAGGGGAAGCCTTCTGCTGGGAGAGAAAGTAAGTGCAGTGGGGGGAGGCGTTCATTGGCCAGCATAAAAATGGATTTTTGAAGAACGTTGTAAGGGGCTAGTCTGATAAAGTCCATATACTAATATTCAGTGACTGAAAAGCTTTTTGATTAAGCAAGTGTTGTTAAGGGCTTTACATATTCACTCAAGGTTCCAAATACCTGGACATAACAAAGATTAAGAGCCAGGTCTTATGGGTATGATATATGCTGTAGTTAATTCCATATTCACTCGTTCATTGAAACTGGATGATTATCAGTGATAGACTGGTGGCTCTAAGCTCTAGTTTGTCTGTTCAGTGGAACATGCAACTGAAGCTATCATGCCACTGAAGCTGCCTTTCCACATTATGGCCAGGATCCTGTTGGTGTCTTACTCGTGCATAAATTTCCTTACAAAAGTGATGGAACATTATTGTCTGATGCAGAGCATTAGTAGTTCAAAGTTGTGGATGCAGAATTGTACATGCACTGCCCTTGTCTATGCAACGCCTATATGTACATGATGTACATGGCTGCAGACAATTTATTCATTAATTTGTTTACTTACTTAAGGCATTTGTCTATTATCTCTCAACCCACCAGGTGATGTACAGTGGGTTTATACCCAAGCAATGAACATGCCATATGCATTTGTGTTAATATGCAAGCAATGCACATAGAGTCATAGAACCATAGAGATGGAAAAGACCACAAGGGCTATCCAGTCCAGCTCTCTGCCATGCATGAATACACAATCAATACACATATGGTTGGACCTTCAGTTGCCATTCAACATGAGGGTTGCATAGCACAATCATTCTTTAAATCTACATGTAGAGGTTTATGCTCCACAGCTCCAAAATATAGGGTCTTATTATTGTTGTTGTTGTGTGCCTTCAAGTCATTTCTGATTTATGGCAACACTAAGGTGAACATATCACTGGGTTTTCTTGGCAAGATTTGTTCAGACAGGGTTTGCCATTGCCTTCCTCTGAGGCAACAGTTCTGGGTCCTTCAAAGTCAAAGCGAGTCCTCTGAATTAAGTGTGGAATCAAGCAGAAGGAACAACAGAACATGTTAAAGGTACAGTATTAGATGTCCAAAAATAAAGCAGTTTAGAGGTCAGAGTGCCTGAATTAAAGTATGTTTAAACAGTCAAATCTGAATGTAACCTCCACCTTTGTAACTGTGGCATGAACCATCTTTTCTAGGAAAGGATACATCTAGTGCACTAGCCAAAGTGTTGGAAAACTGGACACGACTACAACTTACTGTCTTAAGAGCAATGAGGGGTCCTGGAATATTTCAAAGTTAGTTATGTCCTCTTAAAAGAGGAGAGCAACCCTATCCCCCAAATATATGAAGCATCAACTTACCCTCATGCAAAGGGATCTTGTAGCACCTTTGAGACTGAGAGAAAGAAGTTGGTAGCATAAGCTTTTGTAGACTAAATCTACTACATCAGATGTAGACTTAGGGCTCATCTACATGAGCTCATCTACTCAGGCTCCCCATTGGCATATCCTGGCCATGTATCCTGATCATATCCTGGCCATAGATCCTGTTGTTCCCCCATTAGCACCTATAAAAAAATGGGAGGAAGTTCTGATGGGCCCAATGGGGCCATTGCTGCAGTCACCAATGCAAACACCATCTTCCATGCTCACCCAGCATTGAGGAAGCCAGCTGCAGCATACGACCAAGGGACAAGCTCCTGCAGACATGCAGGGCTCAATCTGTTTTTTGCCAGTGGTACTCAAGTAAACCAGGTATTATTTTAAAATACTGTAATCCTGCCTTCCTATCCTGCCTTCTGCCCATCTAAGCCCCATAATCGTCCTGGGGTGGTGAGGGCTGTCAGGGACCAGAAGGAGGGAAATGCCCTGTGTTATCAGGATTGCAGGGCTCTGAGATGAGGGCAAGATGGGGTATATTACCTGTCTAGACAAGCCCTTAGTCTACAAAAGCTTATGCTACCAATTTCTTTATCTCAGTTAGTCTCAAAGGTGCAACAAGATCCCTTTGCATACTGTTCCCGACTAACACAGCCATGTCTTTGAATTCTGCTTACCCACAGTTCCTCCACTGTTGTATTTTAAAAGTCCCTCAGAACTCTGACATTCTCAAACTGGTTTTCCTCCTCTACTTTCTCCCTCTGCTTGTAGGTTCCATAAACCTAAAAATAAGAAAATCAATCATCCAAATAGTAGCTATCAACAAATGTGAGGTAACGTACACGTACAGCATCGTAATACTGCATATATAAGGGTTTTGTCTGCTCAAATAGCAGATAAATGAAGGGTTGGGGTGGGGGGTTGGATGCCCTACACATAACATAATTCAGTTTCTGTGTTTCATATCAGGGTCAAATTTTATTCCAGAATTGCAATGTTCATTTGATTTGTCTTTCTATGGAACAAGTGGGAAAATGAAACTTCTTAAAGTCACGGCTGAGATAGGATTCAGCTAAATGAGGTTAGCAGAAAATGCTCTCTTGGCATAAGGAGGGGAAAGAGGAACAGACGTGTCCACAAATCAAATTGTAACAGATTTTTAAAAAGAGTGACCAGACCCAAACTCACATTCAGCCATTCACTGCAGGCAGGATTGTCTAAAGGGTTTCAATTTGTCTTCTTTTTAAAAAGAGATACAGAAAGGGGGGGAGGGGGGTAGACTCTCCTGAAATGAAGGGACTGTTTATGAAACCTTTAGATATTTTGTTGGAATTTTGCTTCTTTTGCTTTTATGGGCAGTAGCAAATAAAATAAAATTTAAAAAGAGTCATTGTGTCAGAAAATACATTTTGAGTCTCTCTCCTATTTAGATACTTTTCAACTTTGGTTGGTTTTTTTTTTCCTCCCAGGTTCTGTAGTTTGAACCTTAAAAAAAAGAAGAAGAAGAAGAAGAAGAAGAAGAAGAAGAAAAACCTCAGAAACTGCAGATCCTTTCATTTTTCTGTTTGAAAAGATCTATCTGAGTCATTGGTAAGAGGAAGGATTAGACGGAGGACTCTTTCTAGCTTTTCATTTTAACTTTATCTAATAGATGCCTTTCCGCTATGCAGTGACTTGGGTCACTTTAAGAATGGCTTTAATTTTTGTAGCAAAGGGGAAGATAGCATCAGTTATCCCTGATAAAAGGAATTAATATATGAACCCCGCTGTATAGAAAATGGTTTTTAAAAAAATCAAATCAAACCATTTAAGGGAAGCTTTTATTCCTGCAAGTAAAAGCATCTGCTCACCCCTCACTGCCCCAATCTCTAACAGACCCATTAAACATAGTTATAGATAATAAACAGCTACTAAGGAAAGGTCAGTAGATTGTTGAGATGGATGTTAGTGAAAAGGTATACCCTGTAGACCAGAAATGTACCACCAGATATTCTCCTGGACATCCTAGTCTGTCTTCCTTACCAAATTGGCTCACACAGCTGAGAATTGTGTGAGCGAACACACAAGGCTTTCAAGGGCTTAGATTGTTTCTGAGTTACAGTTGGCCCTCCACGTTTGCTGGGGTTAGGGGCCCAGAACACCTGTAAAAGTGGGGAAAACCACAAATATCTGTAGCCCCCCCCCCCAACCATATTCAACACACACAAAAAGTACGATCCACGGATTCAACCCACCATAGATGTTTCTGAGGGATTCTCCTCAGGAACAGTTCCTGGTTCAAGGGCCATTGTTTCTCATAAATCACATTTTGGGACTTCTTTGCACAAACTTTATGCAGAACACATCTTTCTGTTAGAAAGCATGCTACTTTTGTCTTTTGATGAGGTATCCCAACCTGTTTGTATGGGCTCATTAAATGATGGTGGAATATCACATGGTTTAAGCATTGGACACATGCTGCTACCCTGCGTTCTGTTGTGGCATTGTTGCAGAGGCAACAATGAGATAGATGACTGGTGCCTGTGTTTTGTACCACAGGCAGCACTGAGATTTTAAGAAGCAGGAACTGAAAAGCAAGCATCAATAGGAGTATAGTGTCTAGATCAAGGGAAGTAATAGTGCCACTCTGTTCTACTTTGGTCAGACCTCACCTGGAATACTGTGTCCAGTTCTGGGCACCACAATTCAAGAAGGATGTTTGACAAGCTGGAATGTGTCCAGAGGAGGGTGACCAAAATGGTGGGAGATCTGGAAGCCATTCCCCATGAGAAACAGCTTAGAGAGCTGGGTATGTTCAGCCTGGAGAAGAGAAGGTTAAGAGGTGACATGATAACCATGTTTAAATATTTGAAGGTATGTCATATTGAAGATGGAGCAAGCTTGTTTTCTGCTGCTCCAGAGACTAGGACATGGAGCAATGGAATCAAACTACAGGAAAAGAGATTCCACCTAAACATTAGGAAGAACTTCCTGACCATAAGAGCTGTTCAGCAGTGGAATGCACTGCCACAGAGTGTGGTGGTTTTTAAACAGAGGCTGGATGGCCATCTTTCAGGCGTGCTTTGATTGTGCCTTCCTGCAAGGCAGGGGGTTAGACTGGATGGCCCTTGTGGTCTCTTCCAACTCTATGATTCTATTATTCTATAGTTAAATTTGAGATATGGGAAAGTAAAAAGTTGCAACGAGAGCCAAGATCCTAGTTGATCATTGGCAGAACATAAAGCTTTCCCAATGTACTTATGCTGCTGGTTGGGGTGTGTGTGTGTATGGGTCTGCAAAGGCTGCTTTTTCTTCCCAGGATGGCACCTGGCTCCACCCCTATGGCATATTAGCAGCTGGGAGATTTATACTGGAAGGTTGGAAGGTTGTAAGCACAGCCAGGGCAAAGTATTTACTAGATACCTGTTTATTCAATATTCAAGAAAGTACTTTTGCTAATGTAATCAGGGGTTATGGCAGTGTAAGGCACCAAGAGCATGCCTTTTCACAGTATACAATGATAACACTTTGATTCCATGTTAATTGCCACAGGGCTTGTCTAGACAGGTAATATACCCTGTCTTGCCCCCGTCTTAGAGCCCTGCATTCCTGACGAAGAAGAGTGTTTACCCATTCTGACCCCAGGAAGTCTTTACTACCCTTGGGGCAGAGTGGGGGCAAAGATGGGGGGAAGATGGGGTAGGGCTGATACAATGTTTTAAAATAATCTGGTATAATCCATTGCCACCAGAAAGGAAAGTATTGGTCCCTGTGAGACTGCAGGAGTCCATCCTTGCTGCAGTTGATGGTCTGCCTCACTCTCCCAGAAGGCAGGAAAGAGTCCAGCAGCAGGTGACTAAGGGTGGTCATATGTGGTGTGTGTGTCTTGGTCACATGTTGCAGGCTGGCTTCCTGCCTTCCAAGACAGCAAAGAGAGGTGCCAATGCCGGTGGCCGCAGCAATGGACCGGTATGCCCATTTGGACTCCGGCCCATTTGAAGGCAGTAACAGGGCTACAATGTGCTTGATCCACAGCCAGGATATGTCGATGGGAAGCCAGCATATCCTGGCTCATGTAAACAAGCCCATGGTCCCATCCAGTGGAATCCTGGAATCTGCAGTTTAGAGAAGGGTGTTCACAACTCTAATGTCTCATCAGACTAAAAAACACAGGATTCCATAAGATGCCATCATGGCAGTTAAAGTGGAATTATAGCATGATAATTGTAGTATGAAAGGGCCCAAGATTCTGACCAAAACCCTAACTAAGTCTATGTGGAGTGGAGGGGCAATAGCTTGGAAATATAATGGTAACTGATTATTTTTAAAGTACCTTTCCAGGCTTTCTTTGATATGTTTAGGGAGGACCCATACCACACCAGTGTTTTGTACCCTTCCAAGGAACAGTGTTTTTTACCCTTTCAAGGAACTATGCACCCATCTTTGCTTTCACAGATTCTTACTGAAGGCCTGGTATCATAGACACTTTGGTATGCCTGCCTAATGAAGATATGAAGACTTGTTTTGCTGCCTGGTCCATTTATTGTTTGGGATTCTAGTTCATGTGGTTCTTCTCAGAGATTAAAGTGAAAAAGATTGTTCCATTTTAAAATCATTTTTACTCACAGATGGATTTCTGAGGCTTGGTCATTCACTCAGCTTATCCTAAAACTATCATTTTCTCTGCAGCATACATGCTGCAATCCACTTATGTCTCCTCTCCCCCCCCCCCTTTCTTTTTTGTTAAAGGAAAAAAAATGGTGAAAAACAATTAAGATTATGTCAGGGCTATGGATAATGAAAGAGTCTTAGGTCTGCCTTCCGCTTTTCACCTGTCTTTCAAAGATGATCGGGTCAAGGGAGTTAATGGCTAATATTTGACTTTGAGGTAATTCTGAGGAAAGAACATAGTGCGGTGCTACTACCTCCGTCTGCTTTTTCTTTGGTATCACTTTGACCAGCATTTCAAAGTACTTCACAGGTCAGACACAACTCAAAGATAGATAGCTTAAGAGGCAAAAAAGCAGACTATTTGGTATTAACCTGTGACCCAGCTGATTTGACAATTAGGTCTATACTAAACATTGATGATTTGTCAACGGGCAAATGGTGGTGGGAGGGGGATGAAGTATCTCTGTCCAATTCCTTGTGATTGAAATAAAAACAGAGTTAAAATTAAAATTCAAGAAGTGGTTTTTCATCCAATAAAGCTCTTGATATTGGCTGGCATTCTGTTGAGAAGCTACGAATACATAAGCTAGATTTATGCATTTTTAACTGTTTGGTATTCATGTTTACAATTGTGTCACTATTGCTGCAATTGCAAATGCTCCCCCAGGCCTATGTTTACAGCCAGTAGCTGCATCGAGCAACAGTGCTCTGTTCTGTTGGTGATCGGGGTGCTGCAGGGTGATGTTTCCGACCCCCTCTCGACAGCAAGCTGTCAGTGCGACAATCAGAAGCTGGACCCCTGTTGCAACTCCTTGTGTATCACAACTCAGTGGTGGAAGAGGGCTGAAAACATCACCCTGCAGCATCCCGACTGCCAGCAGAACAGACCTCTATTGTTTAGGGTAGCTGCTGGCTGTTAAGGTAGGTTTGGGGAGTTGGGTCAGGAGACAATACATAGTTAGCGCATTCGTAACTACATTTGTGGTGCAGGATCTTGGCCAGTGTCGCCAATTTATTCTGTTTGAGTCTGATTTTTTAAAAACTTTGATACTTGCATTTTGTTTGTAAGCACAAGACAGATCAACCAAAACATAGGTTCAGAAATACAGCAACATCGTTCTTTAAAAAGCATGCATTTTCCCCATTTAAATTAGAGCTGCATTAGAGAGGCGCTCAACTGAGAAACAAAGTACTCATATTTTTTTCATGCAAGCAATTCCATTAAAACAGTCCTGAGTGTTACAGAACCTAAAAGTGGGCATGTGATGAATTCAGCTTTCATAGGGACCTTTATTTAAGATTACTTGTGTCATACAATCAAGGAGAATAATGGACATTCCTCCTTGGCCTTGGCCTACTGCATCTGTGGCTTCCCTCTGTTATCACCGACTCTATTTGAAATCTATTTGAGTCTGATTTTTAAGGTGTCTTCTTACTCATTCACTCACTCACCCATTTTCTTATATGGGTTGCAGGGAAGGTAGCAATGTCAAGGCTGGACCAAGATGCTCTGCTGCCTGCAATAAAGGACAAAGGACAAGCCACCTGCACAGGTCCACCTACTGTTCCACGTGCACAGTGGCACCTGGTGGATTCCATGTCTACAAAGGCAAAGAATCCACTCCAGGTTTTAGTCTGGATTTTAATAGAGCTATCCAAAGTGCTAAACCCTATCCCTCAAAGAGGTTCATCACTTTGGATAGCTCCTTCAAAGTTCAGCCAAGATTCCTGAAGGGATTTACTGCCCCACTGTCATTTGACCTGGAAGAAGCCCTCTGGACTGGTAGATGAGTCTTGCTTCAGCCCTAGTGATGGGACAGCATCTTTCACTCAGAGACGGGAAAAGTTTACTTTTTGGATGACAGGTCCTAGAATCTCCAGACAACATGTCCGTCGGCCATGCTGACCGGGGGATTCTGAGAGTTTTTATCCAAAAGGTAAGTTTTTCCAAGCTCTGCTTCTGACCTACATAGGATAAGAGCAGGTTGCCTGGGACACACATTTCTGCCCCACAACCATGGGGAATTGCCAGGGGGATGCTGCTGTCAGTCCCCTCCACAGCCCCAGCATTTGCTGCCTGAGCTGGCCTGCTAGCTCTGCCAAATGACTCTGCCTGCAATTTATGGGGGAAAGTATATGAGAGAGGTTTTGTATTACATTTATTTCTGTAGCTGAGGAAGCTTTCAGTGTTGAGGAGGTTTCTTGAAGTGCTGGGTTTCTTCCAACATCCTGGACACTTTCCAGAGTGTTGTAGTTTATTTTCTCAGCATCCTCTCCAGGATCGAAATATGTACATATGTTTTTTCAGGGCATCCAAAGTGCTTTCAAACCACCTCATCTGCAGTTAAAACAATGCAGCTTCCCTCACCTTATATGTATATCTGAAAACGCCTGAGCTGTAGTTCTCTTGCTCAAAATTCTGTATGGTGACAACTGTCAAGATGTGTTGCATTTTAGCAATGTTTTGGTTACTGAGTGAAGGGGGACAGATCACTCTATGAATGTGGAAAGGTCTGGTTAGTATAACTGCTGACTATTCTGAATTCATTCCCCACTGCCACCTTACAGCAGACAATTCATGGCTCCCGCACAATAAAGATTCTTTTTTTCTGTTAGTGGTTGCAATAAGACAGCTTCAATGAAAGTGGCTGTCATGAGATAATCACACCTCTGGGGGATTATAGGCATCTGGCTATGATTTATAAGATCCCAAAGGATTGATTTTTCCCTCCCCCCACTTAAAGATAACCATACTCCCCTGCTGTGTTTTATGATTTGGAAAATACAATCCATGCCGTTACTGCGTACAAATACCATTTACACTTTGGGGTTTATTTTATTTCATTGCATTGTACGTTTTAACTAACAAATGGATTGCTATGTCTGAGATTTAAAGGAAGACTCGTTTCCAACAACATATAAAAAGAAATGCATCACTTCTGCTTATTCCTCAGTGTCCCAATTTCCTTTTCTATCCCCAACACAAATTAATGAAGTTTTCTGACCTTTCCTTTTTATATATAGAAACCTTACAGAGATGGATTCAAATTCTCTGGTGATATGTACCATGTCTGACTTAGAACCAGTCTCTCCAATGTATATACAACACATATACATCTTTGTCAGCATTGTCTTTGTTGACTGGTATAAGCTCTCTATGGTTTCAGGAAGGTTTTTTCCCCAGTCCTATGTGGAGATGCCAAGAATTGAACCTGGGACTTTCTGCTTGCAACTAAGGCCCTACACAATTGAGCTGTACCCCCTCCCCAGGCATGTTCCATCATGCTTATGAACTTAGAGGGCACAGTGGTCTATGGCATGTAATTGTTGTAGCGTGCCTTCACTTATGGCAACCCTAAAGCAAACCCAAGCAGGATTTCCCTGGCAAGATTTGTTCAGAGGGAGCTTGCCTTTGCCTTCTTCTGAGGCTGAGAGAGTATGACTTGCCCAGGGTCACCCAGTGGATTTCTATGGCTGAACAGGGATTTAAGCTCTGATCTCCAGAGTCCTAGTCCAATGCTCAAACCACTACATGACACTGGCTCTCTGAAGCATAACACTGGTCCATTAAGTGAAACATGAAGGGCCAAAGCCCATTTGCTTCATCTTCCTAGTGGAGTGTCAGAAGAATATGGAAACCTTGCCTGCATGCTGCAGTGTTTGAAACAGCATAGCGAGCTAGTGGTTGGCTGACAAGGCATGCGTGGGGATGATGAGGGCACAGAACAGTACATCTTTAGCACCTCTCCCCCAGGTCACCTATACAGAATGTGGAACAGGAACACCTTTGGACAATTTCTAGTATTGTGAAGATAGTATAGCCATTGGACTTGTGGGGTCCAAAATGTAACTTTTATAACCTCCGCATTGGCAACACACACTTGTCCATACAGTACAGTATGTCAATGTGTGTAATGAAAACTGAAGTCATATTGTTCCAGACAAGATGTCTTTCTTTCCCTGAAGTTCTTTAATTAGAGATTCTGAGGACTCAACCTGGGAGCCTTTCTGTGCAAAACATGTGCTTTATCTGTGAGATGCAACCCTTCCCTCCAAGTACAGTTCTGTTGACCAAAGTAGCACAGAAAACAAGGATCTAAAGCCTTCATGACATCTCCCTATAAGACACTGGGATGGATTTATATGTCTCAGATGAGAACTCCCAGAAGGCCCTTAATGCCTTTACCACTGGGACTGTGCATTTTCTATAGGCCTTCATATCAGGAACTGATGACCACTGCAAGCACCACTTAAATGCAATCCCTCAGCTAAGAAGCTTCTGGTTTTAAACTGACTCTGCCCTCCCAGGATGGCCACTGGCACCCCTTGTGCAGGAAAGAATATATGGGAGCTTGCTTGAGCAATCAGAGCTCTGGCGTGCTTCTTTTCTTGTCTTCAGTGTTGACTCTTGGGCTATAGCCACACTGCAGAATTAGAGCAGTTTGACACCACTTTAACGGCCATGCTATTGGATGCTGGGATTTGTAGTTTTCTGTGATATTTAGCCTTTTCTGTCAGAGGGCTCAGGTGCCACAAGAAACTACAAATCCCAGGATTCCATAAGATGGAGCCAGGGCAGTCAAAGGGGAGTCAAACTGTTTTAACTCTGCAGTGTGGCTACAGCCTTGGCTTGTTCTCATGTCCTAAAGGTGCCAAAAAACCAAAACCAAAGGGATTGTGAATACACACTACTAATTGATGCAAATTATATAAACAGAATAATATATTCAAAATATACAGTGTATAATAATATATTGTCACCTTGATGGATGACCTATACCAGGAACTGGACTGGGGGAGTGTGTCCCTGTTGGTTCTTCTGGAACTCTTGGCAGTTTCCAGTACCATGGGCCATGGTATCCTTATGGACTGCCTCTCTGGGATGAGGCTTGAAGGTGGCTCTGTTCTTTCCTGTAATGGTGCTCTCATTACGTGGTCCTGGGGAATTCCTCTTCCACTCCTTAGCCATTGGCCTGTGGGGTCCCTCAGGATTTTGTCTTGTCTCCTGTGCTATTTAACATCTACATGAAACCACTAGGAGAGGTTGTTTCGAGTTTTAGGGTCAGATGTCACCAGTATGCTGTTGGTATCCAGCTCTAATTCCAAGAAGGTTGTTTCTGTGCTAAATCAGTGCTGGACAGCTATAATGGACTGGACAAGGGTGAATAAACTGAAGCTTAATCCAGACAAGACAGAGGTGCTCCTGATCAGTCAAAAGACAGATCTGAGAACAGGGATTCAGCCTGTGTTACATGGGGTTACACTCCCTCTGAAAACACAGATTCACAGGATGAGAATACTTCTGGATTCAGCCCTGAGCCTGGAGGCCCAGGTTTCAGTAGTGACCAGGAATGCACTTCAACAGTTAAAGCTAGTGTGCCAACTGCATCAATTTCTGGAGAAGATGGATCTGTCCATGGTAACACATGCCTTGGTTACATTCCTTTTGGATTGCTGTAATGTGCTGTATGTGGGGCTGCCTTTGAAAACTGCTCAGAAACTTTAATTGATCCAAAAAGCTGTTGCCAGATTGCTAACTGGGGCTGGCTACAGGAAGCACACAACTCCCTTGTTGTAACAGTTCCAATGTCTGCTGGTCCATTTCTGGCCATAATTCAATGTGCCGGTGATGATTTATCAAGCCCTCTACAGCTTGGGCCTAGGCTATTTGAAGGACCATATCTCCCTTTATGAGACCATTAGAGCTCTAAAGTCTTCTGGAAAGGCTCTTCTCTCTGTCTCATCACCTTCAAAAGCTTGTTTGGTGGGAACAAGGGAGAGGATCTTTTCAGTGGTTGCTCCCAGTTTTTGGAACTCCTTCCCTAGGGAGGCCAGGGTGGCTTCCTCCTTGCTCTCCTTCCATCAACAACTGAAGACATTCTTGTGCCACCAGATTTTTTTAAAAAACTAAATGGGATGGGCTTTTAATGATGTGCTGTGCTGTTTTGTGGTTTATATTGTCTTTTAATGAATTTTAATGTTTTGAACGTTTAATGTTTTAATTTTATAAATGGTTTAATTTCTTTAAATATTTTTAAACATATATTTATATTTATATTTTTATCAAAGTTATTAATCTCTATTGCTTTTAAATATATTGTTAGATACCTTGGGGCCCTTATTGGGAGAAAGGTGGGATGATGATGATGATGATTTCTACACACACACGCACAGACAGATTTCCAGATAATATCTGTTTTACTCAAAAAGGTCTTCTTCAAAGTATGGAAAATATTACAGCAATCAGTTCTGAGGGTGAACCTTTACCTCAATAATACATTAAATTCCCCGTATCATTTAATGGGAGCAATATTCACACCAGCACAGCTGTTACATAAATAACATGGTAGAATATCAAAAATAAAAATAAAAAACACAATAATTAAATAATAAGAAAGCATGTGCAAAATAAAGAGAAAAGTAACCAAACATGATAGTTGTACTTCATATATACAAATAATACAAATAGGAGAACAATACTAACCAGTAAGTAAACATATAGTGCAGAGTTTATTCAGCTTGCTTGCCTATCTCAAGACTCTACAGTCCATGGTTTAAATGACTTGTAATAATCCCACATAATTATTCAAGTATCAAATACTAACAAGACCCAATAAAAAGAATCCTGCCCTCGCAATTCAGA